>VZRX01011694.1:25168-207255 GCA_013398075.1 Notiomystis cincta | reverse complement strand
TAGGGGTGATGAGGGAGATGGGGGAGGAAGGCTGGAGGTGCCCGTGGCTGTGGGGACGGCTTTGTGAATGGAGGGGTACTGGTGAAGTGGGTCTCGGGGAGTTGAGACAGAGAGAGAAGGAGAGGGTGCATGTTTCTCTGTGTGTGTGTATGTGTGTGCATAGAGCGGGGGTAAAATGGATGGGGTGTGTGTGGGGGTGTGAGCATCCACAGGTGTGTGTCCAGGGGGGCGAGTTACCTGTGTGCTTGTGTGTATGTGTGAGTGTGCACACATGTGCAGGTGTGCTCAGGCGTGTGTGTGGGCTAGAGGCTGTGCCTGTGGCTACAGGACAGCAGGGGGGTGTGTGACGAGCGAGGGTGTCCATGCAGCTCTGCATGCCGGCTGCAGCACTGGAGTGGTGTGGGGACTCCAGGGAGCAGGGATGGGGCAGAGGGTGGTGGCAGCACAGGGCAGGCTATGAGGCAGCCTGTGAGCCGGTCAGGCCATGGAGCAGGAGCCTGCTCTCTGCCCAGCAATCCCAGCCTGTTGCACGCTGCCTATTGCAGCTCTAGCAGCCTCTAGCAGGAGGGAAACTGAGGCACCCATGTGCCCATGCCTGGGGCTGTTCCAGCACACTGCCACCCTTCGGCTCTGGAGACAAGAGGGGCACCCTGTGCTATGAGAGGTGCCTGGCTCAGCACAGCCCTGCTCCCTCTGCTCACCCAGTGCCCCTGTCTCTTGCCCCCAGATCGACCAGGACGGGCTGACCCTGCCCGAACGGACCCTCTACCTGGGGCAGGATGAGGAGAGTGAGAAGGTGAGGGGGGCACAACGACGCCTTGGGGACACCAGGAGAGGGACCAGCTCCCAGCTTGGTTGGCAGACAGAGGGCACCCCACTGCCAGCAGTGCTGGGGACTGGGATGCCACAAGACAGTGGGGGGTGGCACTGAGCATCCCTTCCCTCTGAACAGATCCTGGCTGCCTACCGGGTGTTCATGGAGCGACTACTCACCCTCCTGGGGGCTGAGCACGTGGAGCAGAAAGCCCAGGAGATCCTGCAGCTGGAGCAGCACCTCGCCAATGTGAGGGGGATGCATGCCATGAACTTCAGGGTGCCTGTGTCCAGCCCTTGGACATCCCACCCACAGATTTTTGGGGACCCCCATATCTGCTCCTAAGCAATCCCATTCCAGTCCCTCTTTGGGGACTTCTACTCCCAGCCCTTGGGAACCTTCATACCTGGAACTTGAGGATTTCAGCCTCTTGAGGACCTCATAGCAGAGCCTCAAGGACCCAGTCTCACATCCTGAGAACTCCCAGCCCCTGGGACAACTCCAGCCCCACATCTACTCCTTGTGAAGCCACTCTGGGCCCTTGTAGACTCCATATTCAGGTCTTGGGGACCTCTTTCTGGACCTTGGAGGGGCCCATGTGCCCATTCCTCAGATAACCCAATTCCTTGGGGACCTTTTGACCAGCCCTTAGGGTCCCACTGGCAGCAGAGGGTTCCTGAGCAGGGAGTGGGGAAGGACGTGAGTCATTACCCACATCAGGGATGCCCTCTTGCCCCAGAGCTGTGCCCCATCCCAGTGCACTATCCCTGTGTCACCCTCAAGGTGGGCAGCAGGATGGTGACAGCCATGCCCATCCCGTGCAGATCACGGTGTCCGAGTACGACGACGTGCGGAGGGATGTGGGCAGCATGTACCACAAGGTGACCCTGGCGGAGCTGCAGCGCATCACTCCCACTGTAAGTGCCCCTGGTGCCAGTCTGTCACCCTGTGTCCCATCTGCCTGTGCCCCATGCTTGTCCCTGTCCACCTGCTCCATGCCATCAATGCCAACCTCCTGGCCCAGTTAAATCCACTTGAGGATAACGCACTCCTCTGGTGGGAGGCTGGAAAGCCTGGAAGGCATCCCCTCCAGGGTGGCATGGAGTGGGGGTCCCCATGCCCCCCTGAGAGTGCCTGCCCTGGCAGCTCAAGTGGAAGCGCTTGCTGGACCGTATCTTCCATGACAACTTCTCGGAGGAGGAGGAGGTGGTGCTGCTGGCCACCGACTACATGCACAAGGTGTCCGACCTCATCCGTGTGACGCCCAGCAGGTGAGGGGGGCTGGCAACCCCTGTGCCCCTGACACCTTCCCCAGCCTGGCAGGGGGCACAGGACAGCTGTGGCTGGAACCTCCCACCATCACTCTTCTCCTGGGAGGGCAGGGTTGGGCACAGAAAATCTGGGAAAGCCTGTGGGAGAAGGCACTGTTGTGAGCCCCACAGCATCCTGGTCATGCCTGGACACCTGGTGAGCCACTCATGCTGGAGGTCACCAGACTCATCACACATCAGGGAGGGACAGGGCGCCAGGTTGTCCCTGTGCCTCCACCGAGCAGAGGTGTCCCAAGCAAGGGTGTCCCCATCATGGTCCATGCTCCCACCCTCCCCTGTGCCTGGGAACATGCTGGGGGCTGATCCTGCCCCTGCCACAGGATCCTTCACAACTACATGCTGTGGCGCATCGTGGTGGTGCTGAGCGAGCACCTCTCCACCCCCTTCCGCGACGCCATCCACGAGCTCTCCAAGGAGATGGAGGGCAATGAGAAGCAGCTCGAGCCGGGTAAGATCTGCCTGAGCCAGGCCAACAAGCACTTCGGCATGGCCCTGGGCGCTCTCTTCGTTGAGGAGCACTTCTCCTCTGCCAGCAAAGCCAAGGTAGGTGGTGCTGCTGATGGAGCACGAAGCCACCATGATTTCCCATCACCTTGCCCAAGTGCCTACTGCCCCCACCAAGGGCTGTCTGGCCGGTGATGGATGGTGGGGATGCCGTGCCAGCACCATGGTGACCCACCATAGGTGCAGCAGCTGGTGGAGGACATCAAATACATCCTTGACCAGCGCCTGGATGAGTTGGACTGGATGGATGAGGAGACACGGAGAGCAGCCAGGGCCAAGGTAGTGGCCCCTAGCATGCACTCCTGTCCTTGGCCCCACCACCAGCCCAGGGGCACATGGGACAGGGGCCTGAACAGACCCCTCATTTTGCCCACAGCTCCGGTATATGATGGTGATGATTGGGTACCCTGATTTCCTCCTGAAGCCAGAGGCCATCGACAAGGAATATGAGGCAAGGGATAGCCCAGTGAAGGCATGGGCACATGATGGGGAAAGATGGTCCCCACATCTGCATCAGGGTCTGTGGAGATGCCATCCCAAAACAAGCCCCCTCCTGGTGCTCACTGTGCTCACCGCTGGCAGGGTGCCCCACACAGTTAGTGCCACACAGTTAGTGCCATACAGTCCCTGGGGTTTGGGATGGTGTCTCTTTCCCCACATTGCAGCCCCCAGAGCTCAGCCCCATCCTTGGCAAGGGCTGGGGGTGCCAGCGTGGCCCAGGGACCTCACAGACCTGCCAGAGAAGCAGCTGCCCCTGTGGGCACACAGCATGGGACATGAGAACACACTTGAGACACAGCCACATAGTCACCAAGGCTCACAGGGGTGGGAGGACACCACGGGCCTGCCCTCCACACTCTTGGGGCTAGCATCTCCCCTGATGTGGCTGTGCCTCCCTCTAGTTTGAGGTGGATGAGAAGACCTACTTCAAGAACATCCTCAACAGCATCGCCTTCAGCATCAGGCTCTCGGTGAAGAAGATCCGGCAGGAGGTGGACAAGTCTGCGTGAGTATCCCCATGCCCAGATGCACCCCACAGGGTGCAGGCAGAAGGGCACAGGGATGCCAGGAGTGCCCCCCTGTTCCCCAGCTGTGCAAAGGGATGGCACTTCCATGTCCCTCGGTGTTCTGCAGCCCATCACTGCTGTTTCTCCTCGCAGGTGGCTCCTGCCTCCCCAGGCACTGAATGCCTACTACCTGCCCAACAAGAACCAGATGGGTAAGCACTGCCCACCCTGATCCGCCCTCAGAGTGGGAGCAGGGAATATCTGGGATAGGGACACGGCCCGAGGACCCCTGGTGCTGGGTGATGCTGTAGGTACAGGGCAGGGTGACACCCAACTGCAATGTTCTCCTGTGTCCCCAGTGTTCCCTGCTGGTATCCTGCAGCCCACCCTCTACGACCCCGAGTTCCCGCAGTGAGTGTGGGGCTGGGGGATGGCTGGGGGGTTGCCATGTCATGGGGTCATCCCTATCCCTGCCAGCACCGTGCTCTCCACCCTCTCACCTCTGCTCCCCACCCAACAGGTCGCTGAACTATGGTGGGATCGGCACCATTATTGGGCACGAGCTGACCCACGGCTACGATGACTGGGGTGAGTGTCCCCCCCATATCCTGCCCGGATGTGAGGTGGGCGGGGTGAGGCAGCCAGGCAGGGCTCTGGGTCCCTTGGGACTACTGGAGGTGGCGGTGTCCTCGGCAGGGGGACAGTACGACCGGTACGGGAACCTGGTGCACTGGTGGACGGAGCGGTCGTACAGCAAGTTCCTGAAGAAGGCGCAGTGCATCGTCAACCTCTATGACAACTTCACTGTCTACAACCAGAGGGTGAGTCCCTTCTCACCTGCCAGGCAATGCCCAGCAGGGCACGACTGTCCCATGGTGGGGTCCATGCTGCTCCATCACTTAGGCCTGGGTGCCTGCAGAACTGACTCTGCCCTGCCCAGCCCTGAGACCCAACAGTTCATCAAACCTTAGCCTGGAAATCCCTCCAGGGCATTGGGTGCAGCCTAGCTACCAGGGTGGGGATAGGGGGATGCCTGGCTGGGGGAACACCTCTGTTCATGCTGTCATTTCTCCTCTCTGGGCAGGTGAATGGCAAACACACGCTGGGGGAGAACATCGCTGACATGGGGGGGCTCAAACTCGCCTACTACGTAAGTGTCTCCCCACCCTGGGTGTCACAGCCATGGGGCAGCTGCTTATGCCATCCCTATTGAGTGGGCAGGAGATCCCTCAACCCCTCCTTATTCCCTGCAGCAAGGGGTGGGCATGATCCTGATTGCTGGCTGCTGGGGGCCTGGGAGTGGGTTCAGGATGGGTTTGGGGAAGTGTCCAGGCCATGCTGAGGGCACCCCTTGCTCTCCAGGCCTACCAGAAGTGGGTGCGGGAGCACGGCCCCGAGCACCCCCTGCACCACATGAAATACACACATGACCAGCTCTTCTTCATCGCCTTTGCCCAGGTGAGTCCTTGTCCTCCTCACGTGTAACAGGTACTGGGGCAGGAGGATCACCTTGTGTGGGGCCCAAAGGCATGGAGAGAGAGCCCTGGGGCACCCAGGGCCCATGGCCAGGAACTGGACTCGGCTTCATCAGCGGGTCCTGGGCTCAGAGTACTGAGCTCAGCCCTGAACGAGAACCCCACACTGTCCCATTGCTCCTGTGGACCCTACAGTAATAAATGTGTGTGTCCCCCATGACTTCCAGAGGCTCCACAGTAACAAATACACATGATCTCAACATTCTAGGAAACCCTGCAGCCAGGCAGCTTACAACTCAGGAGACCCTACAATAACAAACATGACTCCATGCTCTCTCAACCCACTTACACCATGTACACAGGCTCCTGGGAGACCCTACAATAACAAATACAACCAGGGCATCACTGCCCTCAACCCCTAGCAGCCAGAAGGGCCATCGTGCCCTGGTGGCTGCCAGGACCCAGGGTGCTCCATGTGGCTTGTCCATGGAACCTTTCTCCCCTGCAGAACTGGTGCATCAAGCGGCGATCCCAATCCATCTACCTGCAGGTGCTGACAGACAAGCACGCCCCGGAGCACTACAGGTACTGGGTCCTCCCAAAATGGGGTGAGCTGGGGGCATGCTGGGTGCCAGCTTTCCCCACAGATGTCAGTACCATGCAAAGTGGGATGAGCATCCTTTGGAGTGTGGGTGCCAGCAGATTTTGGGTGATATCCCCGGGGCAGGGGATGGGGTGCTGCTGGGGGGAGCACATGCCCTAAGTGGGGTGCAAGGCAGCAGTGGGGGGCTGCCCAGCTCTGAGGTGCCCCCCTCTCCTGGCAGGGTCCTGGGCAGTGTCTCGCAGTTTGAGGAGTTTGGACGGGTCTTCCACTGCCCCAAGAACTCGCCCATGAACCCGGTGCACAAGTGCTCGGTGTGGTGAGGCCGATCCCCCTCCAGCAGGCTGGGACCCTCCATCCCCACCCCTGCCCAAGTGACACCCTCTGCCCACTCCCCAACTTCCCATCTCCCCTTCCTATTCTCCAGGTAAAGGGGGCACCCTCGGGTGTCACAGGGGGTCACCCCAAGACAGACACCTGCCATAGGGGTGTAGGCAGCAGAGAGACACTTGGGTTGGGCAGCTGCCTCCTGCCCATCCCCTTCCTACCTGCTGCCCTGCACACTGGGGGGGTCCTCATTCCCCATGGAGGAACGAGAGGATGCCCAGGCACCCCTGTACCCCTTTTTCTGTCCACCCACCCCAAACCCTTCACACAGCCCTACCACATCCATCCCAGCATCAGTCAAGGCAAGGGGAGGACTCCAGAGTCACCATGGGGCTGCCCCATGCCAAAAGCCTCCCCTGCACGGTGCCATCCCCGGCATTCCCCACGCCAGCCCCATCCTGTCCATGCCCCAGCCCTACCAGGTGGGGCAGAGCAGCAGAGCCGGGGCCAGGCGATGCCAGCCCGCCTGGGAGCGCGGGCACACGGACACTGCTGTGTTTTTCGCTGCTGTTTCTGGTCAATAAAGCACTGGATATGCTGGGCGGTTGCCAGTGGCGGTGGCCAGGGGATGGGAGCAATGGGCAGCACCCTCAGCCCTGCCCACATGGCACAGGCACCCCCACTCCACGAACACACCTGTCCCATCAGTGTCCCACCCCACGTTTATTTGACACCCCACTGTATTTGATACCCCACTGCCAGAGATTTGGTTGCAGCCAGACCGGAGATGCTTCAGAAAGCTGCCATCTGCCTGCAGATGCCACACTGCAGTGAGAAAGTCTGTCCCATGGAGAGCCCAAGGACATGGGGTCAGTGGAAGAGGGGCAGAAGGAGGACAGGCAGGAGCAGGGCCAAGGGGGTGGCGCGGATGCCGGGGGCAGAGTCCCGCTGGCGGCAGTTGGAGTAGGGCTCGATGCAGGCGGCGTAGGCCATGACATGGGCCACGTAGGTCTGCTCCTGCACCCCATGGAAGAGGTGGGCCATGGGGCCCTTGGCCAGGATGGCCACGTCCTCACCGCCATGGGTCTCCGAGTTGAGGGGCACAGCCGCCTGCGACAGGTAATTGAACTGCACTGGGGAGGGGAGAGAAGGGGGTGAGAGGGGGCAATGATAGTCCCCAGCCCCACCCCACCACCTGACCATGGTCCCTGTGCCCTCACTGGCTGTGTTTGTGTCCACGTTAGGCCGTTCAGTGCCTGGGTATCCTGGCCCATTCCCGTAGAGGATGGATGTGTAGCTCTTCCCGTCAGTGGCTGTGGAGGGGGCCAAACCTGGGGAGGGAGCAATGGAGGAGGAGGATGAGCCAAGGAACACCTACATCACCCCTCTGGCCGCAGTCAAGGTGCCACAGCGCTGGCAATACCCAGCACAGGGCAGAGCCCCACCGAAGATGGAGGAGCCGCGCACGGTGTAGCCACCGAAGGAGAAGACGTGCGAGTGGTCAGCGGTGACAACCGTGAGGGTCTCAGCCTCATCCGTCAGGGTGCCCGCCCGCCCAATGGCCTGGTCAAACTCCACCGCCTCCGTCAGTGCCTTTTGGGCTGCACCTTCGTGGTGGCCGTGGTCGATTCTGCCACCTGCAGATGGGCATCCACGGTGGGGTGGGGACCAACAGCAGCCCGCCCAACTCATACCTCCACCCTCCATCCCCCTCTCACTGGCCCCAGGGGCACGAGCCCCAACTTATCTTCCACAAAGAGGTAGAAGCCTTTGGGGTTCCTGCTCAGGATGGTGATGGCTGCCTCCATCATCTCAGTGAGCGACGGGTCCAGGGTGGTGTTACGCTCCAGGCTGTACTTCATGTCCCCGGGTTCAAAGAGACCTGTGAGGGGATGTGTTGGGGACAGCATCAGTCCCTGAGTGTCCCAGTGCCGGTTGGGTCTTGGCACAGGGGTCATTTGTTACCCATCAAATAATTCACGCTGGGGTTGGCGGCAGCAGCCAGCATCTCTGTCTTGTTCCAGACATAGCGGGCACCCTGTGGGTGAACCTCTCAGGGGATTAGTGGGTGCCTGGCCCTGTGCCAGGGGCAGTGGGCAGAAGACCATCCCTGATGCGTCACCCACCGGCCGTGCCTCCAGCCACTTGTTGATGAGGTTTTCCCCATCCTTGCGTGTCCCATTCTGCCCGCTGCTGGTGGGGTACTCAGGGTCTGGCGTCCCCACGGGGGTCATGTATTTCCGACCACCACCCAGGATCACCTGGAGGGGACGAGGTGGATGAAGTCTTAGTGGGGGTGCCCTGAGAGGGGTCTGTCCCTGCTCCCCTCCTCCCCATCAACTCACGTTGATGTCGACGTTGTGGACCAGCTGCCAGGCGATGTCCTTGCAGCCCTGCAGCAGCGCGTCCTGGGGCATGTTGGCGTCCGCGTACCACTCCCGGTTCACCACGTGCGCGTAGGTCCCCGAGGGCGACGCGTGCTGCACCCGCGTCGAGGTCACGATGCCCACCGCCTTCCCTGCCAAACCCCGCTCATCAGGCCCGACCAAGGGAAACACAGGGTGCCCGCCATCAAGCTATGGGATGCTCACGGGGGGAAAGCCCCCAGTGTGACACCCCTTCTCCCCAGGGTCCCCCCAGCCCTGTGCTCTCCGTTACCAGCGTTGCGGGCTCGCTCCAGCACTGAGATCACCTCGTTGCCGGCCGTGGTGTTGCACTGTGAGTGGCGGGCGGCCGCGCTCAGCCCCACGGTCTGGTAGTTACCCTTCACCCCGCAGAGATAGGCTGTGGCTGTCCCTGCACTGTCGGGGACCTGCCTGTCCACATTGTAGGTCTGCCGAGGACAGAGGGGCTCAGGGCAGGGCTCCTCACTGGGGTGTCCCCCCAGCACCCCGTGCCATGCTCATTCACTCACCCATGGACACGTGTGGGATGGGGGGGACCCCGTGCACAACATAGGTGAAGCGTGGGGTGCCAGCAGCCCCATGCCTGGGATAACCATGTCCCCATGCCCGGCATCACCATGGCCCCTTTCCAGCATGCTGGAGTTTACCTTAGACAGAGCTATGTAGGGGAAAGCATCCAGGGCAAGAGGGGTCTCAGGGCCCAGCTTCCCCTGCTGCTGCCCCTTTAGGATGCGGGTGGCTGTGATGGTGGGGATCCCGAATCCTGGGCAGAGAGAAGGTCCTGGTCACCCTCTGAACCAAGTGCCCTCCACACATCCCACTCAGCAGAGCACTTGCCATGTCAGCCTGCCTGCCAGGGGTGCCAGTGGGACTTACCATCCCCAAGGAAAAGGATGAGATTTTTGGCTTGGCGTATCCTGGGCTGGATATTGAAGGAGGCTTCAATGGCTGCAGCTGCCTGCTTGTTCCAGAAGGATGGATTCTCCTCCTCCGCTGGGACAGTGCAAACACCCATCAGTCCAAGCTCACCAGCCTCTGCATCCCTAGGGCACCCCTCAGGGTACCCACACCCCAAGGATACTCATTCCCTGGGCACTCCCATGCTGAGGTCTCCTCTCACATGGACCAAGCGGTTCAGAGGGCTATTTGGGGTGGAGGAAGACCATGCAGGCTTGCACCCACTGCCTAGCTCCAGGGTCCTGGGGCAGGGAACAAGGGGGGCCAGCAAAACCAGACATGATGGGAAGCTATCTGGCGAGTGGGATAGGGCCAAATCCATGGCAGGGCGTGGTAATAGAGGACACAGGCACTTCCCCCAGACCAGCCCCCAGCAGAGAAACAAGCAAAAACCTGGGGGAAAACTGGTTCAAAACCCCAGAAGAGCAGGGGTAACTAACTCCCATTAATCCTTGTTCAGCTGGGCAGCCCCAGCTCCTTTCCCCAAACCCTTCTTTTGGCCAGCCAGGCTGACACCCTGCTGACCTGGACACCCACCGCAGCCAGCCAGGCACCCATCCCCATCCTTGTCCCCACCTGGGATTGTAGCAGTGCTGAGCCCAGCCCAGAGGCAGAGGGTGAGGGATGCCAGGAGCTGCATGGTGAGACCTCACAGGCCAGTGCTGCTGGCAGTGTCTGTAAATCCAGCAGATCCACGGAGGGACTTTGGACAGGGATCAGCCCTGCAGGGTGTGTGGAAGGGTTCAGCATGTCTCTGCTGAGCAGTTCGCACAAAGGCCGTGGAGCCGGGCCAATGACACTTCTGTGGCACAGCACCCTGTGCCTGCTGGGCACAAATGGATGCAGGGACAACAGGATGTGCAGTGCTGGCCATGGTGCTGTGGTGCCAGGCAGGGCAATGCCCTGCCCCAGGGTGCCATGGGCAGCTCTGAGTATTGGACCTGAGACAGCAGTGGGTATGGGGAGCACCTGGGGTCACCCGTGCACCAAGCACCCTGCTCTCTGCCCAGGCTTTCTTGAGCAATAAATCCACAGATGTGGACTAAAACTCTGCTCCTTGCTCAGCCCTTGCCAGGAAGGTACCAACCCTTGTGTACTGTGCCCCACTGGGGCAAAGCTGGGAAGGACATTGTCTCCCCTCATCCGCATTTTATCATCTCCTTCACCCTACTTCCTCCAGTGCTGATCCCAGGGGAAAAACAGGAGCCACAGCCAACTGGGGAAGCAGGCACAGGGCAGCACCTGAGGAAGTGACCACCACTGTGAGCCTTTGCACGGTTAGATAGACAAACAACCTGTGTTTTATTGCATTTCTTGGTCCTGTCCACAGTGGGACTCAGCCAGAGTCTCTCAGCCCCTCACTATGAGGGCAGCCGTGCAGAAGGCCAGGAGGGCGAGCAGGGGCTGTGGGGAGCACTGTGTGCCGTGGGAGGCCCTGCGGGCTGCCCTGCACCCAGGCTCTGCGGCATAGGGCTCGAGGCAGGCAGCGTAGGCCATGGCATGGGCGATGTAGTGCTGCTCCTGCACCCCGTGGAAGAGCTGGGCCATGGGCCCCTGGGCCAGCACCACCACGTCCTCCCCGCCGTGAGTCTCTGTCTCCAGGGGCACAGCTGCCTGCTGCCTGTAGTCCTTGTCCTCTGCAGGGGGGAGAGGAGAAATGGGGCTGGGGGTCTGGCTCCCTGACACGCCACAGGGGTGGGGGGACAGCTCCTGTGTCACTGTTATTTCTGCCCAAGTGACTCCTGAGCCTCACAGTGGCACTGGGAACTTGTGTGGCCCCCATGGCCATGCCAGTGGGATGCTGTCCCAGTCACCCTGTGCTTCCCCAACAGACTCACTGGGAGTCTGTTCCCAGCCACCCCTGGCTCTGCCACATCCCCGGCAGACTCGTACCTGCAGCAGGGAGGCTGGCAGCTGGACGGGCTCCATCACGGATGCTGTAGCCAGGGCCATTGCCATAGAGGATGCTGGTGTAGGCTCGCTTGTCCTTGGCTTTCTTGGGGGCCAGCCCTGGCACAGGGAAAGACATGGTCACCCCCTGTCCCAGCTGGGTACCAGCTCCCTGCCTGGGCCAGCTCAGGGAGCAACAGGGTGAGGAGGGAAGCGGGATGTTCACTGCCCTTCCCCAGGACCCACCAAAGATGGAGTTGCCACGTGGAGTGCTGCCCCCAAAGGTGAACACATGGGAGTGGTCGGCTGTCACCACGGTCAGGGTGTCAGCGGGGGAGGTGAGCTCGCCCGCCCGTGCCACCGCCCGGTCCAGCATCACGGCCTCCATCAGCGCCTGCTTGGCCCGGCCACTGTGGTGGCCGTGGTCGATTCTGCCGCCTGCACGGGAACACGGCCATCACCCTCTCCCTGGTCTCCTTAGATGGCCTCCTGCTCCCAGGACCCACATCCCACCCCAGCCCCGGCCACACTGCCCGCCTGGAGCTACTCATCTTCCACAAAGAGGAAGAAGCCCTTGGGGTTCCTGCGCAGGATGCGGATGGCCTTTTCCGTCATCTCCACGATGGAGGGGTCTGTGGATGTGTTGCGGTTCAGCTCGTACCTCATGTCCTTGGGCTCAAAGAGGCCTGGGGGAGGAGGGGGAGGAGGTCCATGCCGGGGCTGCTTTGTGCCCCTGCCGACACCTCCAGAGAGGGGAGGAGGAGGAGGAGGAGGAAGCATCGCCATTGGTGCAGGCAGTGATGCTCCTACCCATAAGGTGGCTCACAGAGTCATCTTCAACCGCATCCAGGCCCTTCTTGTCCCAGACGTAGCGGGCGCTCTGCCAGCGAGAGCACAGCCAGTCAGTGCCAATGGCACACACCCTGTGCCCGGAGTCACATTCCCTCTTCCCTCGCACACTACCTGCTTGCCACTCAGCCACTCAGCAATCAAGTCCCGGCCGTCCCTCCTGGTGCCATTTTGATCCTGGTCCTCCGGGTACTCGGGGTCTGGAGTCCGCTTGGGGGTCATGTACATCCTCCCGCCACCCAGGATCACCTGCCGGGGAGCTCAGCAGATCCTCCCAGTGCTCCTGGTGCCCCCTCCCTCCCGCTCCCGCTCCCCAGCTCACGTTGATGTCCGTGTTGTGCACCAGCTGCCAGGCGATGTCCTTGCAGCCCTCCTGCAGGGCCTCCTTGGGCATGTTGGCGTCTGCGTACCAGCCCCGGCTGGCCGAGTGCGCGTAGGCTGCCCCAGGGGACGCGTGCTGCACCCGCGTGGTCGTCACGATGCCCACGGACTTGCCTGCGGCGTGGGCGAGGGTTTATGAGGAGCCCACCCAGCCCCACACGGCACTGGATGGCCGTGCCGGGCTTTCCCACAGCGCTTCCTGGTGCCCCGTACCCGCCAGCCTGGCCCGGTGCAGGATGGAGTCCACCTCATTGCCGAAGGTGCTGCGGCACTTTCCATAGACGGCTGCCCCACTCAGTCCCAGAGTCTTGGCATTGGCCTTCACCCCACAGAGGTAGGCGGTGCCCGTGCCAGCGCTGTCGGGCACCTGCCGGTCGATGGTGTAGGTCTGAAGCGAGATGGGTGCGGTGGGGTTTCAAGCAGGGGCAGCAGGAGTGTCCCCCCCAGCACTGCCCCACTCACCTTGGCCAGGGCCATGTGGGGAAAGGTCTCCATGGCCAAGAGGCTCTCCTCGCCTGAGCCACCGGCCAGCTGCCCCTTGTAGATGCGAGCCGCTGACATGGTGGACAGCCCCATGCCTGTGGGCACGTCCGAGTCATGTGGTGGCAGGGGGCTGGACCAGGGACAGCCCTGCCCACCCCAGGCACTGCCCGAGGGTTTGCCCCAGCCCCATCTTCTCATCAGCCCCGTCCCCCGGCTGCTGGGGAGCTGCAGGGCCTGGCAGTGACCCGGGGCACTCACCGTCACCCATGAAGAGGATGATGTTTTTGGCCCGCTGTGCTGCTGGCTGCAAGGCCAGGGCCAGCTCCAGGCTCCTCCTGGCACCTTTATTCCAGTAGCCCGGGGTCTTCTCAGCATCTGGAGGTGAGAGCACAGCTGGGGCCTCCAGGGGCACCCCCAGGGGTCCAGCGTGGCCATCTCTACCCGAGGTGAATTTAGCTGCTATAAGCCCCCTCCATAGGGGGCCAGGAATGCCCTGGAGATCAGCACGGTCTTTTGCAGACCAGCATTGCTTAAAAACCACCTGCAGAAGGGAAACTGAGGCACAATTTGGCAGGGAAGTGACCCTTGTGCCTCTTGGCAGAGTGGATGAGGAGCCTGAGGATCAGCCACAGTGAGTGTGCAATGGCTGGGTAACCACGGCTGGCTGTGGCTATCGGGCCACTTTATCCCAAGTCAGCGTTGGGGGTTGGGGCAGAAGGGATGGGCAGGGCCTGCTGAGGGGGGGCTGAGACCAACCCATTCAAAGGTTGAGGTCTCAGAGCACCCTGAGGCGGCTGTCAGGGCTCCCCTCTGCAGGTATCCCACGGGGAGGTGACATGGTCCCTAGAGATCCCCCAGGGAAGTGACACCAGCCCAGCATGCCCCACCAGCGGCTCTTACCCCACTGTCCCGCACGTCCCCTGTCACCAGAGGCTGCAGCGGCGAGCTGGGCGAGGAAGCAGAGGAGAAGGCAGGTTCCAGGGGACAGCGGCCGGCCCATGCTGCCCACCCCGGCTCCCTTCCTGGAATGCTGCCTTCGTGCAGGGCCACGGGACGGCCCTTTATGGCTCTTCCCTGCCCCGTGAGACGATGGGCTGATAACATTCACAGACCATCACCCAGCCCTCCCAGGGCCCTCGCCTCACCCTGGGGCCCTCCCTGCCCCCCACCAGCAAGGCAGGACCTCCAGCCCGTCCCTGAGGACCAGGGCACCTCGGGCCCCAGCTCCCATGGGGCCGGCTGCCTGCGGGACCCCGGCGAGCGGGAGGGAGAGCGCAGGGCAAAGGGCGGTTTTTGCAGACAGGCTGAGCTGGGCCAGGCTGGATTTGCCTGGTTTCCCCTGAGACAAACCCGAGGAGGGGGACGCTGGGCTGAGGGGTAGGGGGTGGCTTTGGTGTCAGTGTCCTCTGGTCCCCTCTCCCAGCAGAGTCACACGCTGCCTCATCAGCCCCTGGGACAGCTGGTACCTGGCATGCTGGGTGCCCTGGGGCAGCCCCTGCCAGCACACCTGCACAGCCCCATGTCACCAGCATCAGGTGACATCTCTCCTGACTGCACCAGGCCATCTGCAGGAGCACAAGCCCTGGGGACTACAGGTGTCTTTGATGGCTTCACCAGCTCCTGGGAAGTGTGTTGTACCAAAGCCCCCTGCATCTCATCCAGGCAGTCGAGGTTTGGCCAGCTCCTGGCTCCTGCAAAGGGCTGATGTGCTGCTGCCAGGGCCATGGCTGTCACTACTGATGGGGCAGTGCTGCAGGGCTCCCTTCCTGCCTGGCACAATGGATTCATTCCTTCTTGCCAGATGTCAATCCCTTCACCACCCACTGCCTGTGATGATGTGGAGGCTGCCAGAGCAGCCCACGCCCCCAGCACATCCTCACAGTGAGGGTAGGGGACATGGGGACAGAGAGGAGACAGAGGTGGCTGGAGATGGCAGAGGTCAGCTGGTCAATGAGGTGCTGGATGCAGGGACATGGTGCCACAGGGCCCCTGAGTGGGGTTAGGCTGGAGGCCAAGGTATGAGGGACTGGAGCAAACACACAGGGACTCCTGGTGAAGTTGGGAGGACTGAGGGAACACCTGCTGGATCAGGAACTGGGAACACCTGTCCTGATCTCACATATTCTGGCCAAGCATATCTGAGGCTGGGACAGGCAGTGAGGCCACTTGGATTTCATAATGCCTGGAAGTGGCAGGCAGGGGAAGGCAGAGGACTCCCCAGAGATGAGTTACTGCTGGGATCCCCCAGTTGGGGGAACATGGGGACACAAAATAAAACCTGCACGAGCTCCACACGTGGCTGCTGACCCGGCTTTTATTACATGACACACAACCCTGTGAGAAACCCTCCTGCATGGCCCCACGGCTGCATCCCACTGCATCCACATCCCACCTGGGATGGTGGAACCAGCCCCTCTCTGCTCCTGGGCACACGTACTCCCTCTCAGCCCTCACCACGGGCACTGAAGCTGGAGATGGAGACCACTGCCTTAAAAAAAAAATATTAAGAAAGCATCATGCTAAAAATACCCAAGAGTAGAAATGTTCTGTCTGGGGCAGGCTCAGGCCCTGAGCCATGCTCCCAGCTGGAGTTAAAATCCGAACCAGAAATAAAACCACAATGGTTTTAAAGCTCAAGACCCCAAAGTCCTTGTGGATCCCTTCTGTCTCCAGCGGATGCCGGTGCAGGGCCTGGGGGGTGAGGGAGCATCAGCAGCAGGGAGCCCACGGAGCCAGGGCTCTCACTTGTCCAAGCTTGGCCTCTTGAGCAGGGCACTGTACTTGAGGGGGGCACCATCCGCTGTCAGCACCACCTCCACCAGTGTGAAAATGGTGATCACCTTCAGCAACGGAGAGAAAGAGAGAAAAGAGGGTTTTCAGGCATCACACCAAGACTTGCTTAGAGCTGTGCTGGCTTTTGCTGCCTCCATCAGTGCACCCATGAGGAACCAAGGATGAATTCAGATAGCTCTGCTGGGATCCAGGGTGTTCCTGGGGCTGGAGGCAGCATCCTCAAGGGGAACACCATGGGCTCTGACACCAGCCAGGGAACCCAAACCAACCCAGATGAGCCTCCCAAAACATCCTCACTTATCCCAGCCTGATCAGGCCCCACTCTTGCTCTCCACAGAGTCTGAGAAGGACTGTGGGTATTTGTGCCCTTGGCTTTGGGTGCCAACCTCCCCTCAGTGCCTTCCCTCTCCAGCCACAAGAACCACATCATCCCTTAATGGAGCCTGGCCAAGAGCCAGCGAGCTGCGCTGCGGCAGGAAGGGTTTCCCACATGAGGCTGAGCATTTCATTAGCATCCCACAAGGAGGGAACAATCTGCCTGTGCTCCCACAGTGAGAGGAGAGCCAGGAAGGGAGCACAGTGGATAAGAGAGATGCAAGGGAATGAAGAGCCCAGAAAATCAATCCCCCCCTGTTCAGGAACTGTGCTGATGCTGCCACCTCCCTGCTCCTCTGACCCCAGCTCTTCCCTGTGATTGTATGGATTAGAAGTGGAAAGTATTGATCTGGTCTGTCCTTGAGGCACAGTTAAGGGGCTGGCTGGGACACTGGGAAGAGCTGTCCTGGGCTCATGTCCAGGCATTTGGGGACTTTGCTTGCTGCAGCCTGTCCCCAAACCCTGTGCTGTAGCAGGGCTTACTGGGGCCATCTGCTCAGGGCTGGCCCCAGGAGAAGCAGGCACAGAGGTACCAGCCTAACCTTGTCCAACCCTTCCCAGCTCATCCAGTGCTGGCTGCTCCAGATTAATCATTCAGAACAGGAAAATCTCATTGAGACTTAAATTACCAAAGCTGCTGGTGAGGAGAAACCTGCAGGAAAACCCTGTCACAACAGGCTGCCCAGAGAGCTGTGGGCTATTGAGCAGCAGACCCTGCCTGCCCCAGCTGGCTGCCATGCAGGGGGTGGTGTTCATGGGGAAGCCCCCCAATCTGGGGGAGTCAAGGGGGGAGTATCAGGATTCTCCCTTGCAATCCTGCCTCTTCCCATTGCTGAACTGCTGTGAAACAGCACAATTTCACATCAAATCCCCTGAGTCTTAGATCCACTTCTTACTCCAGCCCTGAGTGATGTCCACTGAGGCACTGGTCATCCCCTGGAGATCAGAGAGAAATGGGGGCAGTACAAACAGCCAGACCCCAGCACAGCTTCTCACTAACAGCTTTTCCTGATGTTCCCATTGCCTGGCCAGGCTCAGCTAAACCAGGAACCAGAGGCCAAGTGCTGGGGCCAGGTGGGGAGCTGGGCTGCTTGGTGCTGTGGGGTGTCTAGGTAACATGTACCAGAGTTCAGCATGGCTTAAAGGAATCTGGCTCATCCCAGGGCTGGAGATTTATAAACTCAGGGATCTGCTACCTTGGAGGATAGCTCAGAGCCTGATCCCATGGGAGAGCTCCAGTGTTTTTTTAGGAGGTGTGGAGGGTTTGTGGAGGAGTTTTCTCTATCAACTGTTTGCTTAACCAAAATGGGCCCTGCTCAAGCTGGGATGTCATTTTTCATCAGCTCCCTGCTAGGGTGTAAGTGATCCCAGCTCCTGTAGGAAAGGAGGAACTGAGGGCACTCCAGGCTGCATCCACAGGGCTTCTCTGAGCCAAGCTGAGAGACGAAAGCTCAGCTTCAAAGGGAGGGAGGCCTGCAGAAATGTTTGCAGAGTCAGATACAGCTCTGATCACAACATCCACCCTGGCAAGGGAAGGACTCTCCAGCATATGCACACCAGCTTGGAGGGTCAGCCCACTCTGTGTCAGGACCCCTAAGTGGGCAAGAATGGGATTTGCTGGACTTGGATGGAATTGGGGCTCAAGTGCAGAGCCTCCTGGGGTGGTGCAGGGAGAGGCTGGGATTCAGCCCTTCAGGCAGGGATTGCAGCAGTCAACACAGCTGGGGTTTTACAGCCATGCCAGACAAAAGCTGGCAAAGAAGCACCACTTAATCAAGCCAGACAAATGCGATTGCTCCCTTTGATTGAGTTACCAAGTTAATAGATGACAGGGACACAAGAGAGAGTTTTCTAGATGCTGTTAAACCATTTGACACTGTATCTCAGGAAGTCTGATTTTAAAAATTTCCCCTAATTGAGGCTCGACCCTGTCCGGGGGATGGAAACCCCAAGAAAAAGCCATGTCAGGGGCAAAGAGTGCCAGGATGGGGGAAAGGGTCTAGACAGGAGCTGCCTTAGGCCTGATCTTACTTAACATCTTAATTGATGATCTGGAAGGAGGAAGTAAACAGCATGTTAATTCAATTCCTGGAGGAAACTGAATTGGGAGGCAGGGCACACAGCAGGCAGGGCAGAGATTGAAGTCTGTAGAGGGGTCAGATTGTGAGGGCAACAATGGGATGGGACTGGGCTGGATGACAGAGGAGGCTGAATCTGAAGTTGGGCTCACTGGAAAAAGGACACAGAGGGACAGCAGGACCTGACACCCTGCAAGGCATGTCCTGCCTCCCAGACCTGTGCCTGAAGACATCACAGGATCCACATGTTGCACACAGCCTCCATGGTGTTGTGAGCCTGTCCCATGCTGTGGGGGTCTTACCTGGGGCACAGATTCCTCCTCCAGCTCCTCTGGTTTCCACAGGAGTGTCAGCTCTGGCTTCTTCCCTGCCTTCTGGAAGTGGAAGTCCACCAAGGGCAGCGCCTGCAGGCAGGGAGAGTGTTGGGAACATGCACCCCCAGCTCTCCTCCTCCCCCTTGCCTGTGGATGGGGCTGATGCTGTTCTTGCCCAGCACGCTGCCTCTGCAGCTGCCTGGATGCAGCAGCCCGTGTGCCTGAGCCTGGAGTGTAAATCAGGGGCTGCTGTGATACACCATCAGCCCATATATCACACTCTATGTCCTGTTTAAAGATGTCATTGCCAGCCATATAACCAGGTTATTAAGAGAGGATGCTGTCACCAACTGCAGGTGCTGGCCCACAGAGCTGCTGTCACAGCCCCAGATAAACCATCTGATTAAATGAAATGAAAACCAGCCTCGCTCCCTTTCCTTGCTTCAGATCCATGCTTATCTCTGTTCCCCTGAATCTGGCTTTATTCCCTTTTACCTAGGCAAGATCAAACCCAGCATGTCACAGGGAGAAGCTGGTCCTCAGATGCTGGGCTGATCCAGATCCCCAGTCAGTCCCCTGTGCCTGCCTGGGCTGAAGGGATGGAAGTTCCAGGAAAGTTCCCTCCCCTCTGGCTGGCCCAGCTCGGACACAGATCTTCCTGTTGCAGGGATGGCACAAAAGGGCACCAGGACAGCCACTGCCCCTGCAGTGATGCCAGGCTGCTGCAGCCCTCTCTGGTGAGGAAGTGTTGGCACTGTCTCACACTGGTGAGGTACTTACATTGCAGTAGATGCGCTTCTGGACTCCAAACTTCAGCACCAGGACATCAAAAGCCTTGCTCAGGACACCCATCACCATGGCTTCTGACTCCAGAGGACCACATTCCTGTCAAGAGACAGGGCTGTCACTGCACAGCAGATCTCATTCAGCAATCCCCAAGGGGAAATGCTGTCTCCAGGTCCTGGAATCCAGCAGTGGTGGTTGCTGAGTGTGTCCTCTCATGGTTTGCCTTTCCTAAAGCCAAGTGGGCAGACACAGCCCCCTGTCCAGTGGCAACGAGGCTAGGCCTTCCCAGGGAAATCCAGAGATGCCCTGAGAAAAGACAGCCTTGGGTCTTACCCTGACAAAGACAGAGAAGAAGAGGTCGGCACTGAGCTCCTGCACCCTCTTGGAAGCCATCTTCCTGTCATTGCAGTGATCCGCCTGCTTCTGGATGGCCTCTTTCTCCATCTTGATGGGGGACCTGGCACCTGCAAAGGGGACAGAAAGTGACAGTAACACACCCAGGCTCCCTCGTGCTACAGAGCCACGCCATGGCCCAGAGCCCAGAGCCCGTGCAGGCGGGAGCACGCACCCAGCGAGGCGCAGAGCAGGCGGTGCACGACGATGTCGGCGTAGCGGCGGATGGGAGACGTGAAGTGAGTGTAGAAGGGCACGTTCAGGGCGTAGTGGTGAAAGAGGGTCTCGTCCTCCAGGACACCGGTGCAGAAGTACAGAGCCATCTGAAAGGGGGGAGAAACGAGGGAAGGGTGTGAGCAAAGGTGGGGCTGGAGGGGTCTGGCTCTTTGCACACAGCACCAGCAGCCAATGGCCCCTCTGAAGACATCCTGTCTGCTGGTGGTCCTTCACCTGCTGCTCAGTTTGGGCTGCACGGGGACAAGGCAGGCACTGCAGAAACTGAGCACAGAATAAAAGGAGCAAAGCCTCTGCAGGGAGCTGCTGGCTGCCAGCTGCCCCTGCCTGGCCCCAAGGACTGCATCAACTTTCACATCACCCATGGGTCTAAGCAGCTTCCTGCTTTTTCTCAGGCCCTGGGGCTCATTTGCCATCCTCCCTTCTTCCAGGGGAGAGCCCAGCTTGTTCTGTGCCTACTTCAGATGCTCTCCCACCAAGAGGCTTCATAGAGCAGCTCCCATGCTGGCTCTTTGGTTCTGGGTCTGGCTGCAGGCTTTACACACCCACTGTGCATGCTTGGAGAGCACTGGGGGTTGGAATGAGCGGCTTCCAAGGAGGAGAGACAGCCCTGCTGTGATCCCTGCCGCTCCACCCACCGTGACAGCTGGGGAGCTGAGTGGCTGAACTGCTCATCTAAACCAACACCAGGGCAAGAGCGGCACCACTGCTCAGCAGCCTCTTCAGCGGGAACCTCTCCTGTGTCACCCCGTTATCCCACGGATTACAGCTTTTATTTTTACATCTGTGAAACACCAGCTCTCGGGGCTGGGAAAACACCGGGGGCTGGGCCCAGGCGGGGAGGGGAGGCTGTGCAGGTCAGGGGGGTGGCGGCGGGGTCACGGCACAGTGGCGATTGAACGAACCCATTTAAAAATAAGAGCAAGTGATTTAAAAAAAACAGGAGTAGCCAGCTCTGATTACAGAGCTGTCCTGGGATCCTTGGTTTGGGCAGCTGTATCCTCTGCTCTCCAGGCCAGTGGCGCAGCCAGCTCCTGCTGAGAAGCAACACACTGATCCGGGCAAGTAAATAGAGCAGGTTAAAAAAAGCAGCATCAGTCCCAGCCTTATTATGAGACCCAAGAGCTGGGATAGGAGCTGTGGTGGCTGCCAATTTCCACAGCCCAGAATTAAATTGTTTCTGATGGACTCCATGAAGTACGGTCTCCACTCAATTAGCTCTTCTCCCACCGAATGAGGCTGGGCAGGGAGGCACGCCGAGCTCCGGAGGCTGCTGCGGGAGGGATGAGTGCCCTTGTGCTGACACAGCATGAAATCACAGGGAGCTTCCAGGCACTTGTGCCAGGCGTCTGGACAGAAGGCAGGAAGGTCCCTGCAATGCCAGGCAGGCAGAAAGCAGAGCACCAATCAATACTCCTGCTCTGAGAAAGACAGTGGGAAGGGCCCATTCCTGCCCTATGCCCAGCAGTGTTTCAAGTTATGCCCCATCTTGTTTAAAGTTAGAAAGATGCTGAAGGTCCAGTGCTGCTTGCTGCTGTCTGGGGTACTTTGTCTTGATTGATATGCTGGCGACTGTGGGGTCCAGCACCATTTTGGACACCCTTTTGGGAGCCCAAGACCCTCACTGACATTTGCAGCAGCTTGAGCATCACAGCAAAAATACTCCCCTAGGCTGTGGTAGGGTTACACCCTGCAGGGAGCCCAGTGTGACGTATCTGACACCCATCCTCACCACCGTGACAGCACAACCCGGTGACATCAGCCTGGCATGAAGCAGATGTTTTCTCATTAACAGATTTGACTCACAAGTGGTCTCAAATCCCCAGGGTTTGCTGAAATCCCTGGAGAACTGCAAGGAGCCTGGAAATAAATCAGCCCCAGCCAACCAGGGGCAGCTTTGCTTTCATGGACAGATTGAATCCCCGAGTGACTGAGCCCCTGAAAAATGGTGTGTCACTGCTCCTTCATCTGTTACAAGGCTCCTGGCGTGCCAATCCAGGCATTCCCTCAGGCACACACGTTACCAGTTGCTTCCCATCTCCTTCCTCTTCCAAGAGGCTGATGTCTTGACCACCAGCAAGCAGTGAAGAGGGAAGACACAGGCTTGGCAGGAGCAGGGGTTAAACCTATGGACAGGTTGTTTAGGCTGACTGAGCTGCAGCCTCGTCCCTGAAACATCAGCTTTATCACTGGGAGCTGCGACGTGTGCAGGGACACAGGTGACTTCTCAGTGCCCCGACCAGACGGTCTCGCTGCACCATCTGCCAGAGCAACGGCCCAGCCCTCGCCACCACCCTGGGCCCCTCGGTGGCTCTGCTCTGCAGCTGCCAACACTCAAATCTGTCCTCTCTCCCATGAGGGACCACGGCATCCAGCAGGATGGGGCTGATCCTTCCATCTGTTCTCATGCTGGTGGCAGACAGCAAAAAAAATACTCCTGGCAGGGGAAAGCTCCTTCCTCCTGGAAGCTGTTTGTCCCTTTCCAAGGTGTTTTGCTGTAATGGGAGTGGGTTTGCAACCTGGGCAGCAGGTTTGCAACATCTGAGTGGACTGCAGAGCACACCTGAACACACAGGCACCTTTGTCTTCTGATGACGGAATGAGGCTGAGTCCTGCCAAAATCATGTCTCATGGAATATCTCCTTTAAAAGTGCCTCTTTCTTCTATCTGGTATCTACTTGCAGACTTCATCCCCAAAACCTTGATACCTCTTTCATGTCATGATCTGTATTGTATGTATGAACATATTCACAGGGCTAAATCTTAATGAGAGCCACTGTGAGGTATCTGAGAGCAGTCCCACCACTTCTCCAACCGCAGTCTCAGGACACCACACAGGCAAGATCTCAGCAAGTCAGTGGGTCCCCAAAAGCCCATCTTCTCCTTGGTGCCACTGTAGAACCCAGTTACTTTCTCCTTGCTCATCCATCCTGGCCAGCAGCCAGGCTTGCTCCATGTGCTGCTACTGGCAAAGCCCAGGCTTGTGCCACAGTCAGCAGGAACTCAAAGAAATTCATGTCACCAGTGCACCTTCCACCAGATAAGGAGGATGTGACAGAAGGGACCAGGACAACCTAAAGCAGGACATGGGATCTGGGACAACACATCCAGCTCCAGAGGATCCTCCTTGCTCTTTACAAAGCAGCCCTCCTGAGCTGGACACACGAGGGGGTGATTTACTAAACGTCCTCATACCCCAGTCCCAGTTGCAAACAAGCATTAAGTCCCGGAAGCACAGCAGGACTTCAAGCAACTGCTAATGAGTAAATGAAGCAAATAAGCTAATTAGAAGAGTGACAGCCAAATGAGTGATGTTGGGAAGATGATTCATTCCTGCAGCGACAAGCAGGCCACAGCACAGAGATCATTTCAGGAACATGCTCCTTCCTCCCATGGGGTAGGACTTTCCTCAGAAGAGGTTGTGCCATGCCCAGCTGCAAATGCAGCTGATGCCTCACAAAAAATTTTTTGATGCTGATAAACACCTAAATAAGTGTCCTGACCTACAGATGCACCACACATGACAACTGTGTAAGCAGCACAAGCTTCCATTGCAGACTGTCAAAGAAAGCCACCTGGGCTGGAGGGAGAACGAAGGGTTTCCAGAATTTCCTGCTTCCAAGAGCAGGCACCAGACAGTGCTCATGGCCAGTTGCACACCCTGACTCATAACTACTTCTTTGGACCAGTTGGGATACCATGATGTGAAGAAATGGCACAAACATGAACCATGGAGCCCACCACCAGCTCTTCACAGGGCTGGGTCCTTGCGAGTCTGCCCTCATGCAACTTCAAGGGTGAAATATCCCAACCAGTAATAACAGGAACACTGTGGGCAGTGAGGAAAGACTCAACCTTGCTATCCAGTGAAGCTTTGTTGCTCAAGGGACACTCCTACTGCCACCTCCACAGCTTCCTGGAGGAAGCTGCTGGCAGCCCTGGAACACCATGTTCAGTGTTCATTCAGTCCCTCTGTGTACAACAACCAGCTTGATAATGCAGAAGGGGTGAGGATTGGAGATGGGGCCACAGCAGAAAGCTACAAGCAGACACGCCCGACAGCACAGCACTCTTCTCACCTGCATGGGCCTGGAGAACATGTAGGTCAGCACTTCTTTCCTTGCTCTGGAATATTTGTCAGCACCAAATGTTTCACTTAAGCTTTTCTGGAGGAGAAAAGAGAGAGAGCATCCAGTGTTGGCATGTTATGTTGGTAAAGGGACCCAGGCAGACCTTACTGGTGC
The DNA here is from genome assembly GCA_013398075.1 of Notiomystis cincta. Classification (NCBI taxonomy): domain Eukaryota; kingdom Metazoa; phylum Chordata; class Aves; order Passeriformes; family Notiomystidae; genus Notiomystis; species Notiomystis cincta. Next base: position 183,014 of record VZRX01011694.1, on the reverse strand, counting down.
TAACAGTAGCTTGTTAAAAATTCCCTTTTTTTCTGCAAATCCCCTTGTAAGCCAAAAGGTGCACATGAAACTGGGCTTTGCTGTGGTCCCAGCAGCCCCAGCAGGACTGCATACACAGTCCTGAGCACTGGCTGTCCTCTGTGTCAATGGCAGGGAGCACACAGGGCATGGGGACTGCTGGCTCTGTCTCCAGTTGTGCAGTGTGAGAGAGAGCTGGTAAACCCTCTCCTGACCTGTGCTTGGCTCCCATCCAGCTCCTGAGAGGTTCAGCACAAGGACTAATGGGACTCTGGGGAGACATGGATATGCGAGGTCACTGCCTGACGGTAGCAGGGAGGAAGGGCTGGAGGGTTCAAAGTGCAGGAGAGGAGCTGAGTGAGCAGCCCTGCATCTGCTGACATAGGCTGGGCACAGCCAGCAAGCAGGGAAGGCAGTCCCAGCTGATGGAGGGGCGCGTGGGAGGCCAGTGGGGATGGGATTAACAGAGGATTATCCACAGTCCAGTTGCAGTGAGTAAAGAAAATCCTGGAACCTGCGCTGTGCTGTTGAGTTGGAGTTCAGCCTCAGGACATGCTCAGCATAGGAGTGGTTGGATACTTCTTGCACTGGCTGCATCTGACCTTTCCCAGCACTGCTCCCCAGTCCTTCCCAGACACCCCACTCCCCACCCTGCCCTCCCTGAGACCTGCAGCAGCCCAGACAGAAACAGCCCTTTGCAGAGCTACTTCCCTTGTGGTATGGAGAAAACTCCCTGCCCAGGACCTGCCCGGAGAAGGAAATCTGGGTGTCTCAGTGAGTGCTCCTGCACTGAAACATCCTTCCCATTGCAGGGAGGGCAGCTCAGGGGTCACCTGCAAGGTCCCTCCCCCGCTGCTCTAACCTCTGTGCACAACATGGCTGACCAGGACAGGCTGGGCCAGCCCTGCCCAGCACTAAAGGGATCCATAGCGAGTGAGGGAGGAGTTTTGTTTTGGCACGGCGTAGTTGTCAGCTTTGCTGGGGCAGAGAGGGAAAGGGAATAACGCACACACTGTCACAAATGCCATCAGGTGGCTGCCCACCCTCAGCCCCCACAGCCCCACCAGGCCAGTGCACTCACATGCAGGGTCCCCGCGCTGCTGAAGTCCATGTCGAGGCCGACTTGGTTGCAGAAGTCCATGAGGTCTTTGAGCAGCTTGGTTTGGGGCGGGGGGTGGCGGCGGAGGAAGGCCTGCTCGGGGAAGGAGCGGTAGATCTGATGGGCCACGGCCATGTTCGCCAGCAGCATGAACTCCTCCACCAGCCTGCGGCACAAGAAAAACAACCCCAGGCCCCGGTTAGACAGGGGAGGCCCCTGGGAAGCCGAGCCAGTCCACAGTGATGGGAACTGATACGACACAGGGGGACAGGGGAGCAGCTTGTAGTTGCTGCCATAAGCGGAGATTAGCTGTGAGACTGCAGCAAATCCCCCCCAAATTCTCACTTTCTAGCGGAGGTTTCCCCAGGGACTCAGAGTAAGCTGTCCTGCTGGCGCAGACAAGCAGAAGTCAGTGATAAATTGACAGCTGAAATTAGGATAAAATAATCTTCCTTTAGGTCATTTTATCTTCTGAAACGCTTGACAAGCAAAACAAACGCCATGCGAAAGATAGCACGGAAAACAAACAGACATTTCTGTCTTCCCGGGCCAGAGCAAACAGCGTCTCGCTCGCTCCCCCATCCTGAGCTCCACATGTGTGGTCAGGCCCAGGCACCAAGCCCTGCCCCACGCCAGGCTCCCACCCACAGCACAACACAGCACTGTCCCCGGGCAGGACAAGCCACCAGGGCTGCTCCAGCACGGCTGCCTTTGGCACCCAGGAGATGCAGGGGCTCCACAGGCTCCTCCATACAACCTGCAGGCTGCTGGGGTGTTCCAGGCTGGGGTAAGCCCCTCACTTTCCCTCCCTGAAGGTACATGCATTGAATGGAAACCTCCAGGGGCTACACAGTGCTCAGGAAAGCAATCCCAGTACTAGGGATCATCCTTGGTGTAGGTATGGGTTGTGCTACCAGCAGCAGGGCTGTGCCACGGGGGACTTGTTTAACTGGGGTTGATAAGCAAGAGATGTGCTTAACTGAGCTTCCTGATATTTCCTGCATGTATTCCCAGGGCCCTTAACTGGTGCTAATTGCCAAAAAAGATAATAGATTTACAGAAGTAACCTCATCCTCCCAGCAATGCCTGAGAGTGAGCTATTGCTCATTATGCCAGCTCAGTCTTGTTGCTCCTGCAGGCAGAGCAGTAATTTTGCAGGGCTGGCTGGGGGACCAGGTCTGGAGCTGGTTTTTCTGCAGATCCCAACCCTGGCCACTGCTGGAAAGACTGGCCAGGTGAGATGTGCAGGGTGCTGCACTCCTGGGGTACTCCTACAGCAGTGATACATTCCCAGCCTGGGAGTACTTGCCAAGAACTTGAAAGAGAAAGGAAATAAAGACAAGCCTGGAGGAGGAATAAGCACCTGACAGTGATCATCAGCAGCAGAAATATTAGTCTTTAATGGGAAGGAGCTCCCTTATTAAGAGCCCTGTGGATTCTCACAGAGGGTTTTGTGCCAGAGGCCAACACTTCAGGCCCCACAGGGAGGGCAGGAGGGACATCCTGGCCCAGGGGCACTGTGGGTGGAGCAGGGCAGGAGCAGCACAGCCTAAATGGGAATGGGCTGTCCGCCCTGTCCCCTGGAACACCTGCCCATGGCGACCAGAGACCAAGGGCTGGGTCACGGGTGGGCAGTGCCCTGTGACCCGAGCAGGATCGGGACACTCTCCTGAGGGGCCACTTCCGAGAGGGCTGAGCCACACTCTCGCTGTTCCTGTGCAGCTGAACCGGCAGATGGCAACCTCGGTCCCTCTATGGCCACGGGCTCCAGGGGGTGCGGGGCAGCGTGGCCCGGGGGCACCCCGGCCGCGGGACAGCCAGTGGCAGCCAGTGGGTACGGCACGGCCATCCCAGCTCCTGAGAGAGGCTGACACCACTCTCAGGGCACGGCCATCCCAGCTCCTGAGAGAGGCTGACACCACTCTCAGGGCACGGCCATCCCAGCTCCTGAGAGAGGCTGACACCACTCTCAGGGCACGGCCATCCCAGCTCCTGACACACCACTCTCACAGCAGCAGCACGTGTGGAACAGTGGCCTGAGGACAGGTGTGAGGCTGTGCCAGCCCACGCTCACTCCTGGGAAGCCCTTTCTGCCCTAGCCAGGTCACAGTGAGGCACAGAAAACAGGGCAGACTGCAAAAGTCCTTCCCATGGGCTTTGGGGCAAGGAAGAGGAGACATTTCCAGCATTAGCCTCAGCTACACAGATGCATGCTTGGGCAAAGGTTGGCCATGGAGTCCCTACATCTCCCATGAACTGCAGCCTCTATGGAAGGAGATGCAAGCCCATTTTTAAGGACAAAGCAATAACCACCTGTGAACAAAATCTCCTCTCTGTCACAGGCAACACATGCTCATGGCATGTCCCAGAGATGAATGCTATAAGCAAATGCTGCAGCAGACCCTGCCATTCCTGTTCCTGTTGAGCACTAGAGAGTAAAGCCTTCATCTCTTATCTACAGTGACACTTTTGGCTGGATGCAATTTCCACCTGGTTATTAAGTTCTGCATTTTGTTTTACCATTCTTGGCTTTGGCTTTTACAACTTCCTGGAGGTACCCTCATTTTGATGTTGTAGGAACTGAATGGAAGCTCATACCTGAGCACTCTCCTGCCAGGGATACTTTTATTCTTGAAGTAAAACTAACAGCACATACTGCCCTTTGCTCTGCAAAATCCCATCCTGCGAAGCACCCAGGAGCTTTGCACCCATGACAAGGTGTGTGCAGGGTGTGACCATGGACATTCAGAATTGAAAAGCTACTCTTGATCTCTCACCCAAAGGCAGAGGCAGCTCTGGGAGATGCATCTACAGTTTGGGCTTTCAAGGATCAGGTAACATGGATAAGGTTGGACACTGTCCTATATCTGGGGGGGGAAAGAGATCCAGGATGTGATGGGTTGGTTTGTGTCAGCTCAGGTTAATGAACCACAGTGCCCTGGGAAGGCTGCAATGCCCTGTGGGCTGATGCCAAAACCGCCTGCAGAGACAGAGAGTCCTTCCCAGCTCTGGATCACTGAGGGGTCATAGAGCTGCTCCCCAAATGCACCCTGCTGCAGCAGTCCTGCAAGCAAGAAAGGGAAGAAGAGTGTGAGGCTGCTCTATTAACTCCTAGTCAGATTTGTTCTAAACATCAGGAGTTCAGGGAAAGAAAAGCAGCTTCCAGAAGGCACAAGTCACAGCTGGGGTAATCCAGAGCATGTGAGAGCTTGCCAGGGTCAGAGGGAACAGGCTGGGGACAGTGAAGGAGCTGGCACCTGTGCCTGGAATTAAGCCATGTTACCTCTTCCACCAGAGCAAGGGGGTCTGGGGCTCAGGACACAAGGCAGGAGACAAAGATCTGCATGAAAACAGCTTCATGTGGTGACCTCACTGCACCTGAAAGGAAAACCTTATTCCCAAGAGGAGCTCACGCTGACACTGCATGGGATGTTGGTGACTCGGGAGGGTGAGCCAGGGCCAGGACTGCCCATGAAGCTGGCAAGGCTTCAGGTGCTGAGGAGCTGGAGGGCACAGCAAAGTTGCTGCCTTCCTGCCCTCCCCTTGTGGCCTTTTAGTTGCACTTTTAGCTCACGTTCTCACCAGGGCTTCAACTCAGCAAGCACTACACTGTGGCTTGGAGAAGAGCAATGGATGCTGAGGCTGGTGGGAGCAGAGGTTGGCTGGCAGAGCGTGGGCCCAGCCCAGTGGCTGGTGCTGATGTTGCTGGGAGCTGTGCTCAAGCCCTGCTAACTTGTCGGCAGGTCAAACGACAGGAGGTTTGGGGGTTTCTGTGGGTTTTTTTCTTGAAACAGCCTAGCTTGGAGTCTGGCTCAGTGCAGCTGGCAGACAGGAGTACAAAGAAAAATATTTCATGGCTAAAAAAACGGAGACAGAAAGACTGGTCCATCTGAACGCGCGCTGAATGAATCCCATGTGAAATGCATTCTAACGCCATCGCTACAGTTTCCTCTGGATTAGCTGAGCTATCCTTGGCTCCTGGCTCCATAAAATCCCATAAACAATCTGATCTGAACTTTTGCCCTTTCTGTGCTGATGTGAGGTTTCCTCTGCTGTCCCACAGACAGGGCTAGGGGTCAACAGGTGGCTGTCCTTCCTGTAGGTGCCTGCAGATCCCAGCTGTCCTGCTAACCACACTGCAGGAGGGAACATTTCCAAACCTGGTCCATGCATCACTTAACATGTGCACATGTGAGGGGAAGGAGAAAGAGTGATGGGATGGCTTTTGAGCTCTGTAACATGTACATCTCCTGTCAGCTCTTTCAATATCCAAATTTTGCTTATGAGTTATGTGGATGAAACTCATCCTCAGCTTGCCTTATGCAAGAGGTCAGCTGGAGTGTATGGCTTACACTCAGGTACCTCTGAGTTTCAAATATGACCAAGGCATGCAAGTGCCTAAATCTCACCAACTTCTGGGAAGATTTCAAGCTCCTGAGATCCTCCTAAACACAAGTCTTTTCAAAGTATTGTTGATAGTCACAGCTTCTGTAGGGAAACAGTCACCTATGAAACTATCCAGCTGAAGAGGACATCTCAACTCAAACTAGTGGGCTCTAACTCCTCTCAGACAGCTCCTGCCAGTGCCAAACATGTATGGGATGTGGAAAGACGAGCTACACATTCAGACCCTTGACCTGCTTTAGTATCAGCATTACTATTTGCTCCTTTAAACGTTATGTAGACCCTTCCCAAACTCTGGATAGCACCTTGAAAAACTACTGATGACCTCAGCAAGTTGTTTGGTTGATGGCAAATAAAATAATGGTTTCTCATGGCAAATCTCTGCAAAGAGAGGCAGGGCAAGTAAAATGCCTGTTTGGCTGCTTGTCTCCATGGCAATGCAGCTAGGCTGCACAGCAGCCATCGAAATACCCACTCTCCCTGATTAACTTGACAAATGACATTAGCTAAGCAGGGTTTGCTGAAAGGGAGAGACAAGGAGTACTTTGTGTGCAATCCAGTAAGTGCAGGAAGGAGGCAGGCAGCTTCCTTAAAGCAAAAGGACACTAAAACATCTGCTGTTCCACCAGGGTAACAGACCCAGGGGCATCAGAGCAAATGGCAGTGAGGTGGGGCTGGACAGATGAGCACAGCTGTTCACCTATGTTGCCTTCTTCACCTCCATCCCCTCCTACAAGATGGAACTGATGGGTACATCCAGGTGTTGGAAGAGTTACCACAGCTGAGGTGTGAGAGATAAACCCAAACCACCACACAGCTCTTCCATAGCAGGGTTCTTTGCTTTTGACAGGCTGGAGAAGTTGGTCTTTTCTTCACATGTAACTCATTGTGGAAACCTGCTCCCAAAAGGATGGAGCAGAACTGTTCTGAGCTGGAGTCTGAGCCTGCCTTCCAACAGTGGTCCCTCTGGCTGGGTGAGCTGCCACCAAGTGAATGCCCAGCATTTTTCCAGCAGCTCAGACTAGAGCCAAATGTGACCAATCTCTTCTACAAGGGTTAGCAAGCTTCTTTCTCCTAACATTACAATATCTCATCTGCCTCTCTCCATCTTGTCTCTCCCTCATAGCACTTACTCCCTCCTATGGAAGGAACAAGACTTCTGCTCTTTGAATTTCTTCCCATCTATGAATGGATTTACCATCCCAGCTCAGCATGGGTTAATGCTTCAATCTGCAGTCAGCCAAAGGCCTCTGGTTTCTCAACCCATATCTACATGCCTGCCTCAGGTGTATCCAGCTCCATGCTGGGTCCAAGCAGGGTTAGGACAGTATAGCTTTGAAAGCGCCACACTTGGACCAAAGAGTGCCATGAAAGGCTGGTGCAGAGAAAGGCAGCCCTGATGTGTCTGTGTGTCTGAGAGGGCTCTGAAGACTCTGATGGATTTATGTCCCCTTGCTAAGGGCAGTACACTGCTGAGAGCCTCTGCTCTCTGCTGGCTTGGAGGGGGATTATTGTTACAGCACAATCTCACAACAAACAGGAGATCTACAGCCACCTCCTGTGAATGGGACTCTAAATCCTGCTGCATTCACCCACAAAGTCACCTTCCACAAAAGGCTGCAAATAGTCCTGTTCACATCCAACAGCAGCAGCAGCAGCTGAAGGGAAACAGTAAAGAAACAGCACCATGGCTCAACCAGCAAACCCTCTCCAAGGTGTTAAGTCCAAAGATGCTGGATGTAGTATGACTTTTTCTTCTTTTCTTTAAATTGTGTTCGTTTATTTTTGATTACAGCTCTTCCATGAAGCAGAGGAACTTGAGAGGTTTCTATAAAAGCTCTTCTAAAACCAACATTAGCTAATCCCACACCTCCTTAGAGTGCAGCCAATGACAGAATCATGCTCTTTGGTGAGTAGCTGGGCCAGCACTTGCAATGGCTCTCTTCCATGCAAAATTATGCAAGAACAGTGTGCTGTTTTCTTGGTGACACTCTGCCTATCCAACAAACAGGAGCATCTTCAGCCATCCACCCTGGAACAACGCTGCTGCCTGAAGAGCCATGAAAATCAAATCCCCTATTATCCAAAAAAATTGGATTGCAGTGTTACATATAAGCCTTGCAATGTTGGTGTGGAGCTCCTGTTGCCAATGACAGTTGCCAAAAGACCAAAAAACCTACTTTTTTTTTTTTTTTTTTTTAAGAAAAAGTAGTAAAAGGCAAGAATGCTGGTGGTTCCTGGCTTGATGAAAGTCATTTCTGCTCCTCTCACAGCTAGCAGTAGCCTTGCACAAAGCATAGCTGAATAATGGAATTACTCCACTTTCTGAGATTGCTCAATTAGCTCTTGGTTAAAACTGCTAACATTGAAACTTGATGAGAATAGCAGCTCTGAGGCAGTTTTAGATTCATTTCTTACTAAGTTAGAATGGCTTTTCCCTATAATGAACTCCCTTTCTGGGGTATAAAGAATGCCCTTTATATTAGCTATGGTGCCTTCCCAGTAATAGATGCCTACAACACAAATGCATGGGAGGGTTCTCTGAATACAAATGTCACTTATGGACCACTCTCACACCTTGAGACTGGAAATGCCACAGGACTGCTCTCTTTGCTTTACCCAAATTATCTGTGGTACGGTGGAAAACCGTTTTAAGCTCTCAATAATGACGCTGGGCTACTGAAGGCATTTGGCATGATTAGGAATTAATTGCTTAAAGCCTGATGTACTGGTTTGCACACAGGGATTTAGACCGCTAGAAAAACCTCAGCCATTTGCCTGAATTCCTTTGAAATTATCAACGCCACTCTGCAGCCCTGTTAAATGAAATTGCTGACTACATCTGGCAGCACAACGTCAGGCCCAACGTCGCGGCACAAGCAGCCTCAGAGCCTTTGGGATCTCTTGGCTCTCGGCTGTGTGGGTGGAAAACACACCCTGCCAAGCCTGGAGCTCCTCACCCACATCTGTGGTTCATATGGAAGGGATAGAGTCAACACCTGCCTGTCTGACCATCCTCCATCCTGTCCTGATTCAAGTGGCAAAGGGAGCATCACTGGACCGAAGGGTCCGTGTTGCAGAGGACGCAGTCACTGCGGGCTGAGCCCCTTCATTAAAGGTTAATATGACTGCAGTCTGATCCTTTCCATGTAAATTGGTGACAACCTTCAGACTCCTGACAGGGTGCTGAAGTGCCCCTCTGTGCCAAAACAGAGCCTTCAGCTGCTGTGGGCCAGGGATGAAAGCTTAGGTCTGCACCCACATGCTGCGCCACACAGGATGTGGATGCACAACTTCAGCAGGCTCCCTCAGTCTCAGCTCCAGTGTTCTCCACAATTTTCTCAGGACTATCATATTTTTGAGCCCAGGGCGGAGGACTTTACCCTCAGCATCACACAGAGAAAGATCTCCATTCAGGAATGGCCTTCCTTTTTTCATGGGTCCCAAAGAAGCCCATGGAGTGCTGCTCGCTCAGAGTGGGCACACAGCCTCATACACATCCCCTTCTGGGAGTGCCTCCAGTCCCCAGGGCTCCCTGGCACTGCCACACCGACCTCCCACACGTGCTGGGTGTCAGCACCAAAGTGACAGCAACGTTAAACACCCTCCCTGAATGCAAAACCCCTTCACCTTTGTGAGGAAGACAATGGGAAAGAGTTTGCAATCCTTGCGTCTCCAGGAGCTGTGCAGCAGGGAATCCCAGCCCTGCTTTCCACAGATCTGTGTCAGATCCAGTCTGTCTTTCCAAGGAGCCATCTGCTCACCAAGATCTCACCTCTCAGAGGCAGCTATGATGGCAGGGGCCCTGCTCCCACTTCACAGAGCCACAGGGAAGGGATAAGGATGGATCACTTCATGCACAATGCTGTGCTCAACTAACAGGTCTCACGAGAGCAGTGACCACCTGGGCTGGCAAGCCTTTCATCTGGGAATGCATGAGGATGCTCCGAAGCAAGGGTGCTGCCCAGCCACCCAGGACCAGAGCAGGGACCTGAGACCTGTGTTTTCTCCAGCCCATGGTAAGTCTTGGTGGGTGACTGAGCTCAGAGCCAGGCTGGGGCTGGGATGGGGCAGAGGAGAGGGGAGATACCTCACAGCCAATGCCCAAAGCCAGACTGGCAGTCCACATTCCTGAGACGTGCAGTCTGATACGCCACTGGCTCCGAAAGCACAGCTTATGACAAGACACATAATATTAATGTCATCCAGAGTCTGGCTAAGAGGAGAATGGAAAGAATTCCTGAATGAATGCAGACAGTCCCTCTGCTGACGGGAAAGTCTCCAGCCCCACACATGAGGCCAGCACCGCCTGTTATCTGCCTGCCTTTCCCACTGGAAGGAGGAAGCAGGAATGAAAGGCACTTTTCCTCACCATTAAAAGTTTATGCAAGTGATTGATGGGTCAGAAAAATTAGCAAGTGCGTTGCTGAGTGCTCCATACAGCAGCGTGTGTTACGTGGCTGCTGACCAGAAATGCCAAGACACATTAGGTGGAAGCAAAGGGCAGCACGATGGAAAGTTAAAGATGCTTTTTGCCGATTTAATTAATTAGCCAGGTCTTTTCTCCATCCCCTGCAGCCTTCATTAATGTAATGCTGAAGTGAAGAAATATTAACAATTCAGACAACACATTAATATTAACACAACACCTGCAAAATGCAAGTGTAAGTCCATTAGGTAAACATGATCTTAAACCATTGAGGCAGAAATGATATTCTGACATTTCCTAGCACAAGCATCCTGCAGAGATACTGTCCATTGCTTATGCTCCGTTATAAGCCATGGCCCCTGGTACGTGGGGTCTCCTTGTCTGTTACTAGTCCCTGAAAGGATGAGAGAAACTTACATTTCCATTAAGACATTTACCCATTCCATATGGAAAGTGTCTTACTAAAGCCATGTCATGAACTAGAAAGATCAAAAGGGATTTTTAAAAGGATTTTATCTCTGTGCCAGCAAGGGATGGAGATAAAACCTGAACCCGATAGCTTGTAAATATTAACCCACACTTGGGAATGCTCCAGAACATCAGCTTTCTATTATGGTGGTTTCATCTGAGACAAGTTTTCATTAAGGGAGAAACAAACAGTTAATCACCCAGAGAACTGATAGTGCCGCAGGGAGTCACAGACTGCTAGAACCAGCCTTCCTGTTACACATTCCCCATCAGCTAATGTTCTCCCAGACATTCCTGCTGAGGAGCCATTCACACCCTGTGTGTGTTACACCCTTCAGCCTTTGGATCTGCTTTTTCCTAGTTTACCTGGCACCAAAGAGTTGATTACTTCCAAAGCAGGAGACAATCTGAGGGACAAGGGGGAAATAAAAGAATACTCCGACTAGAAGCATACTCTCAGATGGTCAGTGACTGAGAGAGCATACATCTACCAACCAAGTGTGACCCGGGGACAAACAAAGAGTCTGTAGAAACTCATGAAGAGATGAACAACAAAAGATAACAAAAAAAAATTTAAAATACCAAGACCATGGAAAGTGATTACATAATCTGGCAGCCAAAGGCAGCGGTGGCATAACAACTCAACATACACCCCTGATGTTCATGAAGTGGAAGTCAGGCAGTGACTTGCTAAGTAATGCCCTCTTCTACTGCAAGTCTCTGGTTCAAGCAATGCAGAATAACTTCAAAGTTGTGTTAGTCTGGCTTTTCCCAGTTGAGTTCTAATAATATCCAAGTTCAACTTTCTCACAGCCTCTCTGGGTGCCTGTTCCAGTCCTTAACCATGCTCACAAGTGTTGTTTAGGCTCATGGGAAGAGACTTCCAGGAGAAGCAATCACTCAGACTGGCCAGCCTTCAGCAAGGGCCTTGCCAGAGGAGGAGTGCAGATCAAGGGAATCAGAACGACCACTGGGACCACCGGTTCTGAGAAGATCTGTGTCAAAAAAACACATTCAACTTAGCAAGTTCCCAAGGTCCCCAGCAGACAACACCCACAGGCAGCTGCTCCCTGGCCATGGGAGGCTCTGCTGGGGGTGCTGCTTTCCAGGCAGGGCCATAGATCAGGGCTCAGAGCACTGCCCAGCAGTGCTCTGGTTCAACCTCAGATTTGCAGTTGTGGCACTGAGTGTGGGCAGGTTAAGGGGAACAGTTGTATCAATATGGAGCGAGGGATCCAGCTGGCTCTGCCTGTATTATTCTTGGTCTGAATTGATTGCAAAGCACAACACATGAACCTTCTGGTTACCAGGACTTTCAAAGACATGGAAACCCGAGGGGGAGGGAAGCAAGGTACGGAGGACACCGACAGCAGATCAGGGTTAAAACAACCAATAAAAGTTGGCAGGGAGATGAAAGGGAAATGGGCAACATAGAATTTGGGGGTGATGTTTTCTAAATATGCTACTGGAATACTCTGGATAGCTTCTGCTTTCAAGCAGCCTCTTGGCAGATTAAAATGTCCCAGAAGGTTTTATATCCAGCTCCTACGATCTTAAACTAAATATTAGGTGAGAAAAACATGCTTCTAAGGAAAAGTCAAACATAGCCCTGAGTGAAAAACAATGATCAGGAGAATGAACGTATTGGGTTTGTTGAATATACAACCAACATCAGTTTTCTTGCCCAAAAAATAAAGCCAAGGGAATAAAATGCAGAGATGAGCAGAATGGAAAAGCTGCAGGAAATTTAGGCAGTCTCCCCCCACCCCACATATTTCTCCAGGCAGGACTCTCTCAGCCAGCAGGCCTGGAGCTTTGCCTTGAATTCCTAAGAGAGCCTTACCCCCTCTGCAGCAGGACAGGCTCAAGGTACAATGGGTCTTTTCCATCTGTAACTTCTCTCCCTTGACTTTTATGAGCATCGATTCAAAGGCTGTTTGATTTACCGATGCAGGGGCTGTGAAGAGTCTAGTTTGGTCTGAGGACAGCCTGAGGTTAAAGGCAGCAATGCGATTTCACCACCCCATCCATTACAAGAAAATGTTCAGGTCTGGATTTATAGCCACGTTCCAGCGAGCCCACACATCACAGCAGGCTGAAATTAGCCTCATTTACGCAATGGGATTAAGGCAAAAGGGATAAACATCCCACTGGAGCTGGACACCCCATGGAGAAAGCCCAGCGGCACGGGAGCGGGTCCTGAACGGCACCTTGGAGGGTGTGTGGCTGTGGGTGACAGAGCTGTTTGTCTCCAGATGGAGCTACTTCCAGCCAGGGGGCAGATGAGGACAGATGAGGCAGTTTCAATGAGACCCTAACAAGTGAGGATGAGTGGCATGGGACCTATCACTGTAAGCAGGGAGAATCGTATCCCTCAAGTCCACAGATGGATATGATGACTCTCCAGAGCTGGATTAGTAAGAAAGGACTTTGTTTCATATCCCAGTTTCTCTGCGCAGATTGTAGAGAAGTGGGAAAAAGCTCTCTTGACACCAAGGTCTGCAAAACCTCACTTGCTACATGAATGTAGTAAATATTTCCATCCCTGATTGTCAAAGTCATAACCTGGTTACTCCAGCTAGTTCCTCTACTGACTTTTATGGATTCCTCAACTGAATCTAAGAGCAGAGAAACCAAAGCTAAATCTGTGACGATATCCTGGAACTGCTCCTTTGGGCCAAGGTTTTACTAGATAAAGGGAAGCTTGGTTAAAATTAAGACCCAGGTGTGATGAAGAACTCTTGCAATATTACCTTCCAACTCTTCCAGAGTTCAGCAGCACAGATGAACCTCCCGAAAAAACCTACCGTTGCCAGAAAGCAGACACACAGATCTGTCAGCACATTTGGGCTGCTGAAACCAACGGATCCCAGCACTGGATCATGGTAAGATTTGCAACACTGTCATCTTGCAAAGCCTTGGCAGTGCCTTTTAATCCTTGGAAAAGGAGCACTTCAGGCATCAGTTCTTGACTTTGCATTTGAATGTTGCAAAGCCAAAACAAAAACGTCTCCTGGAGCACAGGGTATATCCTAAGATGCCCTGGAGCTTTCTTGTCCTACAGACATTGAGAAGTAATCTCCAAATGACAAAACAGAAATAAACCCATATATCCTCATTCTTTGGTGAGCCTCCAGTCCAAGCCTGACAGATACCTGGCTATGAGTGCTGCGTCTCTCAGACTGCTTAACCCTTGAATAAACAGGGGAAATGTACATTTTTAAGAAGCCTGGTTTTATCCCTTTCCCCCTTCAAATCTAGTTTAAAGCAGTTTCAGTGAGCCCTACTAACTCTTGGGCACAAATCCTTTTTCCCCCTTCAGACAGGTGTACCCCGTCTGTCACCAGCAGCCTTGGTGCTGTGTAAATCAACCTATGAGCAAAAAACCCCCAGATTCTTCAGTGACCCCAAGGCCTGGAGCTAGGTATTGACCTGCTGCTTCTTTCAGCTTCTTCCCTCATCATTTCCTGTAACTGGAAAAATAGGGAGGACATTGCCTGTTCTCTGATCCCATAGTCACCCCAAAGCCTTGAAGTATCTCTTGAATGTTCTCGGACTTCTCGTTGCAACATCACTGCTGCCTATCTGAAAAATCAATAATGGATTATAGATGAAGGCCATACCAGGGTGGGAAGTTTTCACTTTTTTAATCTGGCCCCAAGGAGGCAGCAGATTTCCTTAAGGAGTTTATTTATTGAGCCTTGAGCTCTCTACCACAGGTTACTCAATAACATCCAAGTAAAAGCTTTGGGAGCTTCCTCCAGCTGATCAACCTGTCAAATCTGGACAGCTGAGAAGGACAGTGAAGCTCCACCAGATGCCCTTCACTGACCCATTTCAGCAGGGGACAAGCACACAAAACCACTGCCTGCAGCAGCAACGTGACCGTGCTGAGAGGTGTTCAGAGGAAGAGGACATGCAATAGTTAAAACAGACAATCCCAGTACCTGGAAAAGGGCAGGGGTTACAAGAATCTGCTAACTCACCACGGGGGATGCAACAGTTTCTGTTACTGCCCACACTTCATGTGCTCTTACTTACTGCTGTCTGGACATGACAGACACCAGCAGCTTCTCTGAGTGTTTGTGGGAGCGTGTCCCTCCACAGCAAGAGGGGCACCAACCCCATTTCAGCCTGGGCTTGCTCCATATCACACCAAGACAGATCCCATATGGAAAGGAAACAGTTCAGGAGTGATGCATGGATGGGCTGAATGTCAAAGCATGGGAAATATAGCTTAGGGTACGTGCAATCCAGGCACATTATACCCTCTTTGAAACTCACTCTCCCATTGTTATTCAACATCCTGCAGGTTTCAGCCAGAGACTCCCATCCACACCCCAAACTGGCCTGGGTATGGCTGGGAAGAAGAAAGGGAGCTTGAAATGAACTGTGGAAAGATTTAAGTGCTCTAACTGCTGCTTTCCAATACAATTTTCCACTTGGGGCAGGGGAAGGGAAGGAAAAGGAGGAAAGCCTGACAGTAGTTTAGAGCCAGTCACAATTGTGACAGGTTCTTCTTTTCCATTTCCAACCAGCTCACAGGCAGAAGGAGCACTTTAACTTCCATTAATTATCACAGCCTTATTCCAGCCCAGGGTTTCAGAGCAGCAGTGGCAAACATTTAGGACCTGTTAGGAGCAGGTCCGGCCTCAAATTGTGCTACACTGCTCAGTGCAGTAAAACTCTGTAATTCATGGAACCAAGAGCTACTGCAACTCTTCCTAGAGTACCTCAGTTTGCAGCTGAGGGCATCTCCTGTAGGCAGCACCAGTTCTGTCAGAGAAGAGGATCACACAAACAACTTCTTGCACTCCAGACTCTGAGAACAGGTTAACAGCCATTTAACAGATGGATCTCTTGCACACCCAAGCTGTACACACAGAAAAAAAGGAGATTAACAGAGGAGTACATTAATTCTGTCTCCTCCCTGGCCACCAGAGACTCCTGTTGTAACTCTACCACCATGTGAAGTTTATGGCATTTATCAGTACTGATCACTGGATGTGCAGCTTCAAAGTGTGCACGTGGTGTTTAGGGAGGTGCAGAGAGCTCAAACACACAGCCCTCACACAACTGGGGCTTATGAAATATTGCTATGTGGTTTCTCCCACTTTCTGGCTTCATTACAAACTATCAATGAATATTGTTTAAAAACAGCTGTAACTGAGATGTGCCTGTGCAGGAACTAAGATGCCCTAGCTCAGCATTTCAGCCCGTGCTGCCCCATGTCCCTTCCTGCTCCTCTGCCAACAGGGCTGATCACCCTCAGTTGGTCTCCCCTACTGACACCCAGACCCAGTCCCTGCTTCCACCCACTCCCAGCACCTAGCTGCAGGTACCAACCCTTCATGCTCACTGATGACAAGATGTGTCATTCTCCCTGCCCCAGCTGATACCAGACTTTTCCAGAGCTGCCCCTCTGACACTCATGGCTTGCAAACCACTCACAGGTATTTTTGGCACTGAGTAATGTAAGGAGGGAGATGCTGGTGAGCTGTCTTGGGATTCAGGTGCTTCATGGCGGAAAACAAGCCCAGCCACAAGCACTGTTTCCCTGCCTGCACCACCTGGAACAGCTGATGGCTGCAGCTATGGCAAATTTACCAGTCTGGAGCAGGTGAGGAGAAAGCCTGTGTCTGCATGGACACATCCAAAAGGAGGAAGGAGGACTGACTGCAAATTCAAATTTAGAGTGACTGGGACATACTGTGCAGGGATGCTGAGGTTCACACAGCAGCTCCACATTCAGCTCTGAGTCACACAGGAACCAGCCTGGGGAGCAATTACTGGTGCACAAATGCTCTTGAACTGCAACAAAAGAATAGCAAGGAGTTTCTCATCAAAACCCCTTGAAATCTTTATCTTGTCCACTTAGGCTTGGGAGGATACTTCCTTCTGCTTAGACAAGTGAAGCCTCAGCAGAGCATTTGGGATGCTGGAGAGGAAGTGTCCAGTGACGTGAATCAGGGCTGAGCAGCAGCCACTGCAGCACAGCAGCAATGACAGCCCTGACAACATCACCCCATTGCCATGCCAGCACTGGGGACTGCATGAACTACACTCCATTAGGAACAAGCTGTTCCCCTAATTCAGTCCTCCTGACTCCTTTGGTAAAAGATTTTCCTGAAACTGTGTAGGGCTTTGACTAGCCAAATGCACTTGGACATCTGACTTCAGCCCTCTAGCTGCCAATGCATCACCCCCTGCAAGCTCAGCCTGGGCTACTGAGAGCCACAAGGCAAGAGGATATCCCCAAACCATAGCCTGCTCCCAAATCAGGTCTGCAGCACTAACGAGCTCCCCACACTTCAATCCTCCTCCCTGCATCCTCACATACAGATGAGCTTTTTATTCTAGAAACCTCGCAGACTACTCTAGGACTGAAAGGCAATTACATTACAGCAAGCACACGCCCAGTTGTTCATTTTGTATGTGCTGACAGTCTCATTTTGACTCTACTTTCTACATTTAAGGTGTTAATGGGAACCTTGATGCATTTCAGAGGGAACGTGCACAGATAGAAGACAGATGCATGAGTCTAAAATCTGGCTCCCAAATTTCATATCAAGTGCTGGATTTGTTTATATCCATATGATGCAATCTCCATAAAAGCAAATCAACCACCACCAAAAAGAGATGTTTCAATATCTGCACAGGCTTCACGCACTAGGCATTAGGTTTGCT
Source organism: Notiomystis cincta (assembly GCA_013398075.1). Taxonomy (NCBI): domain Eukaryota; kingdom Metazoa; phylum Chordata; class Aves; order Passeriformes; family Notiomystidae; genus Notiomystis; species Notiomystis cincta. Next base: position 165,909 of record VZRX01011694.1, on the reverse strand, counting down.
TTTATGATGCAGAATAATATAATGGATTTCTTCCACAAATTCCCAAATGTTGTTATTAAGTGTTGCCTCTCTAATAAAATATGCTGCAACATACAGCAGTACATGATGTGGCATTTACACAAGTTTTTTCTCCATATAGGACTTGCTGGCTTTTAAACAAATCTGTCTCTTCTATACACTACGGAAGTACAAGATGAGTAATTATGTTCTCTGCTTAATAATGTTTTTGCACTGGCCAATTTAACAGCTAATCTCCACAAACCTCTGAGATAGTCCCCCAGCAGCTACATTTGCATGTTGTAATCAAGTCTTGCTATTAAATCATACTTTGCAACAATAGCTGAGCTGTCAACGACAAGCAGTGGCTCTCAGCTCTTGCACTGGCATCATGCAGGCGAAAGCCCTGGATAAATGTGCACAAAGCCTCACTGCTCTGCCAGCTAGGAGAGCATCCCTTTGCACTTTTGGGAGCTTGGAAATGGCTACACCCATGACAGATCTCAGGACAAGCATCCTTTGTCTTGCTCAGCTCTCTGGTCAGTCAGCTTGCAAGCTGTTGTCTCCAGGCTTGCATGCTGCTCTCTGCAGTGATGCAAAGCCAAACTAGTTTGGCTGTGGTGCTCAGTCATACTTCTCTGAATGCTTTTCATGGTGTCCTTAAAAACTGAGCACACTGGGTGCAACAGAGAGATCCCTTTGTAGCAAAGGTCCTGCCTTGGCTGCGTGGGCAGAAGAGCTTGTGGAGCCATGCTGTGATCAGAGCACAGCAACCTTCAGGGTTAACCACGCTCCTTGAAAATGCCCTGCCTGATTTCCAGTTTCTTTGCTGTCCTTGTTGCTAACAGTGCAGCAAGAAGATGTCACTGAGAGAGAGGGCAGACCAGCACCAGCTCAGTTAAGTGTCCCTCTTAGTGTCATCACAGCTTGGCTGTGGAACCCTGAATAGCTGGTGTGACACACTGCATTAAACAGATGTTTGATCTTCCTCCACTGGCTTCAAACAGGGACTGATCCTCTGCTCTGCACTTCCTATTTGCACTCTCAAAACCTCAACCCCAAAGAGACCCACATAAACTCCATCTTAGCTCAGCACCATATTCCTGCTCCTGTATATTCACTGAAGCAACATGTCCCTTCTCCTCTGCTTTCCCACGACCTCAGTTTTCTCTCAGTGACTCTAAACTGAGTGACCCAACTGTAAATATCTGAGTGATCTGAGTGTCAAAGAACAGCAACAAGAGGCAATTCCTATGAATTCCCTGCAGCAAACACCACTGCACTGATCCAGGCTGTTGATGGTGCCAAAAACTCTTGCTCTGAACCAGATTCTGACTCTGCAAAATGCTGCAAATATGCAATACATAGCAGAGCCCTTTTGAATCCTGCCTTTTGCAGTAGCCTTACCACAGGCACAGTTTCATCACAGCAACATGGATCAGCCCCAGCCTGGCCACATCGATGATGTCTTTCTGTCCTAATGACTCTTCCTACACATTAGCACAACATTTATTTCTACCTTGCCCTGTGCTTCCCATTTATCCAGAAATCTGACAAAGTCTCCCTCCTTTTAACATGGAAACACAGGGAAAGAAGAATTTCTTGCTGGAATTGGCTCACTCTGTGAAAGTAGACAGATCAATCTAGATTCAATCTGTCTCACTAATTGTTGGAGGCTGGAACTGACCTGGGGCTAGCCTGGCTGGGAGGAGTGTGTGAGCAGAGGCAGCCTGCACCCAGTTTCTCCTGCTTTATGCTGCAAAAGTCACACCAGACTTCTTTGTGCATGGTGACCCCTGTCTGCTCCTGTTACCTGGACACTTGTGCCCAGCCACACGTCCAGGCAGTGCCTGTCAGTCAGCAAGACTGCGAATGAGCACTGAGCTTAAATAAAGTATGAAAAACTCATTAATGATGACTTCTCCTCACCTCACTTTAGGTCCTATTTTATCACAAAGTCCTTCTCAGGAGTACTTTCAGAGGGGCTAAGCAGCATGGACTTTCTTGAAAGCCAGGACAACTGCACGTGTAGCTGATCACTAAATTGATTATGTTGAGATGAGCAGGGTTTGCATCAACTCTTTTACTACATCAGACTGGACTGTCTCAGCAAAATGAGATTATGCCAGAGATGCAACATGAACAAGAGCTCTGCCAGGGCTGGTTTTCACCACAGGGATGGTGTGATGAGCACTCAAGATGTGGGTCTCCGCTCAGCTCAGTCGAGATGGAAAGAAACAGCCCAGAGGCAGGCAAGAGCTCTGCTGTACAAGGCAGGAGTGAGCAGTGATCTGATCAGCAAGAGATATACAGGAACAGTTAATCACTGCTGTGTTCAAGTGTCAAAGTTACTGGAGGAGCTGAAGGGCAGAGAGCAAGGAAAGCAGGAGGAGAAGTGGGGAATCCCACGTTGCTCAGCTCGCCAGGCCAGTGCCCAGAGTGTGGCCCTGCAGAAGCAGGAGAGCCAGATGAGACCTGAGCCAGGCTAAAACCCAGGCTGGGCCCAGCACCTGCCTGCACCAGTCAAACACCATGTGTAGGCAACCATGCCCACAGCAGCAGAGCTTTGCAATAACTAAGAGTTGAGTGGCAATGATAAAAGTTCACTCCTCTCTATTCCCTTCTGTTTGATGATGGCAAATGCTAATGAAAAAGTCCCTGAGGATTCTTGCTCTTTTTTGCTCTACAGATGGTGGTGGAGCAGAAACAGATTATGTGATTTGCCAGAGACCATGTGAGGAACAGCCTCTGAGTTGGGAGCTGACCATGGAGCTCCTACTCCACGTGCAGTGAGCTGGTGAGGGGTCCAGCGGGATCAACAGAGAACAGGACATTCCCAGAGGCAAAAAAAAGCTTGCAGAACACCTTGGCCAATAATGAGGCTGCTCATTTAAGAGTGCTGCATTTCAGATGAGACAGGTGAAGGACACAAAATTTAAGATGTTCAAAGCTGATCTGAGGAATTTTGAACTAGCTTCCATTAAAATTAATGCAAAGTACACTCAGATCCTCAAGCAGGTTCTTTCCAAGCAAGATCTTTCCATTAACTTGAAAGGAAGCTGTACCCAAATCCTCTTACATGGCTGCAAACGTCTGAGACAGGCAAAGTCAGGTTACAAACCCATTAGGCTCCAAATTGACTAATGCATGGCCAATTGAAAGAGGTGAAAGTGCTAAGCTGTAAGAGGAACCCCACTTGGGGTGACCTTAAGTGAGGAGCTGAGCACACAAAACATCCATGTGCCTTGGAGTTCCTTTTTTCGATGGAGAAGAAGTAGGGAGGTGTGGAGAGTGGAGTCCAATGCCAGACTGATGGAGCTGCTCTGAACTGTGGAAAAAAAACACTGAAAAAGCAACAGGACCAAGAACAATGCACAGCAGTAGCTGGAAAAATAGAACTGTGACCTTAGTTGCTCAAGACAGGATAAGAAGAGATAGTTCCACTCTCACCCTCTAATTTTTGAGGACATCATTTCAGTAAGGTCCATGGAATGCCCAGCTCAGCAGAGTATATGGACAGAGGAGTGGTGTCAGTGCAAAACTGGTCTTTTTACATTAACACAGAACAATGTGTCAGGGATTTAAGACTGGGAAGATTATTTCACCAGCTGATGCCCTGTGCCTGGAGGCCTTCAGGTAGCTACTACTCTGCTAAAAAAGACTTGTAAGGTCTAAAACACATTCCAGAAGTGCATTTGTCCTTGAAAGAGAATTCCCCTTCTTCTCTTGGCCCTATTTCCCAGTTAATCTCTCTTGCCTTTCAAATGTGTGCTTTATTTCTAATCTGAACTCTTCTGCTTTCAGCCAGTAGCTCTTTCTGAGAGAGCAATCCCAGCTGGCTGACAGGTTTATCCCTGAGCAGAGCATCCCTCATCACAGCCATCTCCAAGTACTCAGGATTCCCCTCATCACCTTCAGTCTTACCCCACTGTCTGTTCCTGCAAGAGACTCTCCACCCTTAGTTTGTAGCCAAAGCACCTCCTGACAAAGCAAAAGAAGGTGGCACACCCTCTCACCCACTGCCCCAGCATTCCCTGCTTGTAACATCCCAGGATGGCCAGCAAAACCTGCTACTGGCAGAGCAGTCACTCTGCACTATGCCTATACATTCAACGACACAGAGACTAAGCCAAAACAAGGGCTCCTTTCCCTATTTGTTAAGAAAAGTATATGCCTAGAAAACCTGCTGGGAGAGGGATAACTAGGGGGTCTGGTGGTTCTTCTAGCCAGATCCCATCCCAGGAGAGAGCCTCCCTTGACAGAAAATCAATTCAGCAGCTTGGGTTCATGATGAAATTGAGAGGTGCTTCTTGTGGAGGGGCTATTATTTCTTTCTCACGTCAGATCTGTCCTCTCCCATGTTTGTAAGGGCTAATCACAGACTCATATAATTCAGGGCTGCTAAGAAACCCACACCCACAGGTTAGCAATTCTAGTCCAGATATAGCTCACTGCCTTGGGCATTAGTCAGACACATACAGGCCAGGGAAATGGTGCTGAAATGCTGCTGAGGGCTTTCAAAAATGTTGTTAAACAAATGGATACATACACAGATCTCCAGGATGACACATGGAGATAGCACCTCTGACTCAATTACAATTGCAACTGATTTTTTCACCTACCTGACTGCCCCCAAATACCCAGACACCTACCACTGACACAAGGAGGTTTTACAGCTCCTTCCCAGGAGAACACTGAAATAAGTAAAATGACAAACTCCTTTGATTCAGTGTAGGGAGAGAAGAGAGGTCCCACACTCACTGGGATGTAAGAGCCCAGTCCTTCTTGCCTCTTGTTGGATGGGAGCACACACTGACTGCTCTGGAACCCTGCTGAGGTTTTAAAGAGAGCTACCAGTCACCGTGGGATACTATGTAAGTCACCAAAGAATGCTTCAAACATTTGTTTGGAAGGCATAAGGTTATGTTCAAATCCCATCTGCCTGCTCAAGGAGAAGGCAGGTTTCCTTGATCACCTTTTCCATTTGCATCCTTCTCCTTGCACTGACACTCCAAGGATTTGGCAGTTACTATTTCTACAGCTCTGATGGACTGGAAACCTATTATTAAGCAGCAGGGTGGCAGGAGGAGACAGGACTGTGTGATGAAAAGCAGCTTTGTAGTACCTGGGCAGAGCCTTTTTGCAACAGTCCTTTCTCTCCACCTAGGAATGGCCCTATGGCCCCTCTGGAAGGACAGAACAACTCTCTGCTCCTCAAAGTCTCAAGTGACAAAGGCTATTTTGCAGCTCATGTCCCGACAGCCTCTGGAGGTGCAAGACAGAAGCCCAAGCTCATGCCTTAGGCAGGAAGGATTACATATCTTTCGAAGTTTTAAAGGTCAACCTCCAGACTTATTCTCCTGGACAATTTACCCTTCACTGAACCAATGCCCAAACCAGGAAGACTGGTTTATCTCCATGTACAGTGACAGAATAATTCACCAGCCTGGCTGGCCAAATCCAACGCTTACCCTTTGGCAGGTAAAGGGTGCACTTGGCAGGTGAAGGAAGTACCTGGGTAAAGTTTAGTGTCAACAGTGAAACAAAAAACAGGATATGGTATTAAAAGAAAAATTCCAATGTGCTATCTTACCTTTTTTTTTTCCTGGTAATTGCATTAATTTTATTTTGCTCTGAAATCTAAACAAAGTATTTCACAAGTTTCAGGTGAATAACTGCTGTAATAAAGCATCTGCCCAAGCCTGTGATGTCAAGGGACATGTATATTAATTTCCCCCATGAAATTCCAGTCTACCAGAAAAGACAGACAGAGGAGAAGATGCCACTTTCAGAGACTTCCCTAGCCATGCAGGTTGGAGTGGGGCAGAGCATGATCACTAACTGGGAAATCTGATGCCATCAGGGGAGTTCCTTTACACCAACAGAAGCAGTGCTGCTTCACTGGGATGTGTGCCATGAAACAACCATGTAATAAGGCAGGCCAGGCACCCAGGGACTGTATGAGCTGTGTAGCAGCTCCTTGTGCAAACAACCCACTCTGCAAGGCTCAGTTTCTCAAAAGGAACAAAACATCTCACAGTAAACCTGCCAGCTCATTGCAGAACAACCAGGTCCATGCTAAAGTCCAACACATGAGCTGTACACCTGGGAAGTATCTCTGAAAACAAATCAGCAGCTGTGTCAGCTGCTTTACATATTTTCTTCCTAGCACTGCCAGTCAACAGCTCTTCTAGCAAAAAAGAATCAACTCCAAACAATTCTGCTTTGCCCTTTTTCAGAAAAACAAACCCTGCCAAACCTCCACCCAAACACTGTTTACACCAAACCTGCTGCAGTCTTGAATGGGAGCAATAAACAGAGTGAGCTAATGTGCTGGTGACAAATAACCCGTTCAAACAATTCCAGCATAATTATAGGTTGGCTCTCTTGATATAACATTGGGTACATCACTGCAGATATTACATTCACCTTATGAAAAGATTGCACAGAGGAGCTCAGTTGGTAACCCAAACAGCATTATGTATCATGAGCCTGTCAGCATCAGGAGTGCATGCACCCTGGCATTTGAAGTCCTGCTATTTTAAGTGATAATCCAATGTACCAGACATCATTGATCTCTGTATAAAAGGGGGCACCACTTTTCCTTTTAACTGGAGCTATTTTTCACTTCTCTTTCTGAAGAGTTGTGTGGTGCTGCCCGCAAGTGGCTACAAGGCACAGCAGCTCGATCTGCAGCACTCTGGGTCCCCAGAGAGAAAAATGATCAATACTCCAATGCTGCTTTTGTAAGAGGTCTCTAAGTGCTTCCATGCAAGATGCTGCTCCTCTGGGTTTCGAAATTACTCTGAAGAGAACGTGAAAGCCCCCACTGCAAATTCATAATCCTGACACAAACTGCAGCTGCAGCACGGAATTAAAATGAAATTCATCGGTGAGCTGCAAGCTGGTCTGTCAGCAAAGGTGGAATCTGGCATGTGGGGAAGGGACCTCAAAACCAGACCAAAACCTGGGCACTGAGGGAGCAGGAAAACCATGTTAGAGAAGTACCAGCTGGGGACAAGGAATTCTTGACAGGGATTTTACATCTCCCTGGTGGGCCTGGGATGGCAGAGACCGTGAGCACTGCATCATCTGAGAAATGTGGCTGTAATCAGAGAGTCTTAGGAGGGAAGATAAAGGCATTTGAAGGGTCAGACTTGCTGTGGGCAGGTGGGCAGAGCCTAGGAGGTCTCCAGAGAAGCATCTGGATAGTGATGGTGAGTGCCGAGAACAGATTGCATTTTCTATTTCTTGGATACAGCCAAAAGACACTGGACTTTTCGCAATTAATTTCTTCCAGGGGGATCTTGAATTGGCTTTGGCTCTTCCTGCACAGAGGCTGGAAGGAGTCTTTCATGATGATCCATAACCTTTATAGATCTCATCCTTCCTGCTGCCTGGCAGCCCACAGGAGCAGGACCAGTCACGCCAGGCTTCAGAGTGGGCCGTGGGTGCTTCCTCAGCACAGCCCGTATCACATTCCTGGAGCAGGAATGGTGAGTGCATATTCTAAGACAGGATTCATGAGCCATGGTGGATGTGAATGAACTTGATGGTCTTTTACTGCCTGGCTGGGTTTTGCAATTGGATCCTGGGCAGGATCAGAGAAATCCAGCCTGTGTCAAGCAGCAGCGAAAGAAATCCAGTCCCACTGTCAACACCTGACATGTGCCACGTCAACACCTGACAGGACATCTGGCAGGGCTGTCCTCTCCTTGATGTCACTGCTCTAGGGCCATCTGAAGGTTGACAGCATGCTCCTGTTCCAAGTGTCACCCAGTACCTGCCACTGTCTGTGTCAAAGTGCAGTGCTCCCCTCACAGGACAGCGTCCCACAGAGCTCAGAGCACCAGCCCGAGGCTCTGTCCATTACACTGACTGATCTCCATTAGGGAGCTTTTAAACAACATGGCTTAAAAATGAGAAAGCATGCTGCTTGCTGCTGTCAGGTCAAGCCACTTCCTCTGAGGCCAGGAAGGACTGACAGGCTGGGAAGGACCGGCAGCCCAGGGGATGAAAATGCCTAGGTCTGAGCAGGAGGAAGAGAAGTGATGTCCCCTGGTCTCACCCCTCACCCCTGTGACCACAGGGGCAGTGACAGCTTTGCTCCTCCATATAGCTCCAAGTTGCCACTGGAACTATCAAATACCATTGGATACTTCTCTATTATAGCAGGGGTTGGAAGAGCAGGGTGAGCAGCTGGCTGCTCAGCACCTCTTTTGCTCTCAATCCAAGGCTCCCAATGTTCCTCTGAGTCCAGTCCACCAAAGTGCTCAGCACCAGGGTGCAACCGTGGAGCAAGCAACTCCTGTGTCCATGAATGTTCCTGCAGACAGGCAGGCAGGCAACAGAAAACTAACAGGAACAGCAACATTTCCTTGAAAGGGTTTTATTATTTTAAAAGGAACAAATTCCAATTGACTGCCCTTGTAATAGCCTGCATGGTACTTGCACTTCTAGCCTAAGCAATAGAAATTTTAATTGCTCTAGTAATTACACTTCCAGCAATGCTGCAGTCCTTTGTTCTCCAAGTGGGAGACCAATATCTGCTGTTCTCCGGTGGCCCCGTCTGGCTGCAGCTTGGAACAGCATTTGCCACTTGGAGGGGAAGGGCCATTCCTTCAGTGACGGGGTGACACCAAGCCTTGACACGCATGGCCTGGCTCCTGCAGATCTTTGGGGCACCAGCTGCACTGCCCAGGTCAGAATGGGTTTCTGCTGGCCAGAATCACCTCAGCTTCCTCCTGTTAGAGCTGATGCTCAAGAGCTTCACACACCAGCGCTCCTGCCATAAGTCCTTCCCTGGGGCAGGTCCCAGGTGTGATGCTTTGCTGAGGCCACTGGGCTCTAGGATGCACATTTCCAGTGTTTCCCATGCATAAGCTTGCAGTGTTTCACAGTATTTCTTCTTTGGGCTATAAATGGTTCCAAAATACAGTGTAGACACCAAGGTTATGTTGCTTTAGCTTCTGGCTACATCTTTGGGAGGAAGAAGAACTGCTATGCCCTGAGTCCTGATGGGCACTGTCAAAGTCTGACTATACTTAGGAGAACACAAGTCCTACAAGTTACCCTGGAAAATTACTATAAGGAAAAACCATCATGACAAGTGCCATACAGTAGTATGGACATCAGATCAACCTTATGACAGGCTCAGTGCTTGAGAAGAACAGTCCTTGCTTGGCTGAGCAGCAGCCATGTCTAGTGCTTCCCAACACTATTCAAATTTAAAGTTCTTGTTGCCAGCAAAGCTGCAGCACATATGAGCTCCTCCAAAATCAGCCAGGGTACAACCAGAACCAAGCAGACGTTCGGCTCAAGGGCATTTTACCTGCAGGAATGCGTCAGCCATAGCACAGACCTTCATGCTTCAGTTCACCAGCCAAGGACTGCTGGAAGCACTGGGCTGCACACACAGGGTTCAGGGGGATAAGTCTGTGTGCAAACTTAGCAAGGCCCTCCCTGGGAAATGGGATCCTGCTCTCCCCAGGTTGGTCAAGCAAGCTATAAAATACAAAGTACGGGGTCTGCATGGAGGTGTAGCTGCAGTTTGGATCTGTCAGGCGCACGCAAAGTCTGGATTTACTTTGCAATTACACTCATCCTGCCCACACTGTATTTTTTCAAGCCATGATCCTGGCTGGCATGGCCCAGGGTGGCTCAGCTCCCATGCTTGCCAGAAGCACAGGACATACATCCATACATCCATACAACCATACATCTCTCAATCAACAGCTGTTAACATGACACAGCTACTTTGTCACACACTGGGCCTCTCACAGCTAACAGTAAGGTCTCCAAGAGGAATTGTTACTGGCCTTAGCATTTAAATAAAACAGCTCCACTCGTGTCCCTGGAATTTCCTCAAACAATGGCAGAAAACACCCACTAGAGCCTGGGGAGAGGAGGGTCTGTGACAGAAAAACCACAAATGCTGATTTTTTTGATACACACCACACAATTAGGAACACTGGTCTATAAACATCCTTAACAAAGCCCAGCAGGTCTGGGGGGTTTCTTTTCCTCATTGTCCATTGTGTGCCACTGCCTTTAAAATCCTCAAAAACAAACTCTCTTCCCTTGTTGATTTTATGCTTTGGTGCTGAACTGCACGTTGCCCTGTGAGCTCGGTGGTGCTGGAGGTACCAACTCTGCTCATACAAGGCTCTGGGGCTGGGATACTTGGGATGGGACCATGTACCACGTGCTGATCACCCACCCACAGGCAGGAGGGAGTCTGCCACAAATGATCTCCATTCTTGTTTAAATGTTAAGATTTCTCAGCTAAGACAGTGGTCTGTGCATTTGCAGATGTCCCTCTTCCTTGCTGGGACTGCTCTTGTTGGTGTTTCTGAGCAGATCTAATTACAGACTGTTCTGTTCATTGACAATTTCATATACTCTCCTTTTTTAGGTTAACTTGAATAACTGGCAAGAAGCAGAACTACATGGGTGGAGTAACAGGCCATGGATTTATGACATGCTGGTATTCAGGGCGAACACAGAAATATCCTGAACTCTGCTGCTGCTGTCAATTTGATAATGAGAATGTGATTTGAAATAAAAACATCTTGGGTGCCAATTCACTACAGCAGCTAGTAAAAATAGGCAGAATACCTAGAAATAGAGGACTCTGTGCTCCGAACACATCCAAAGCTTGAATATCATATAGTATTGTACAAAAACAGAGCACGTGGCTGCACTGGGGCTAGGTACCACAAAGGCCACTCAGTGAACCCAAGCATGAGCTTTAGCAGAGAGAATGGGGTGCTGTGTGGGTGTAGCTAAGCACAGGTGAGGGCTCTCCTTTCAAGGGCTCTGCAGCCTTTGGGTGCTTTCCCCCAGGCCATGCTCCCAGAGTCACCCCAGCACCAACAGTGCAGGGTATGAGTTGCAAACACCCCTGGGCAAAGCCTAGGTGAGCTCTGTCAGAGCCTGAGGTGCCCAAGCACAGGCCTTTTAGACAAATAAAAGCAGCTTTTAAAAGCCAGAGGAAAAAAAAGGGGGATGCAGGGCCTTGTGTATTTTAAAGAATCTGGCCTTTACAGGAGCTGTTCCCAGTTTCAGGTCAAGCCTGAGGTCTTCTTTAATCTACTTTTAAGTGGTACAAGCAGTTGTGATCCCTTTGCCAGAAGGCAGGGCAGTCTCCTCTCACTGCACCTTCCCGTGTTTGCTGCGTGTGATCTTCCACAGGACTTACTTGTTGCTGTCCCGGTACTGATAGATATAACAGCCCTGAGGCATCCCACTCTCCTGGTCCAAGGTAAACGAGAGCTTCATCTGCACAGAGGAGAAGGGGTGTGGGACAATGAAAAGAGAGAGAGAGAGAAAAAAAAAAAGGCAACATTTTAGGCTCTGGGTCATTACAGCAACTTCAAGCAAGGCTTGTGGGAGAGAGCTTAACTCACCAAGGCTGACACGCAAACACCGTGGCCTGGAACATACTGTGGGGTTCCAAACCTCAGGGAAAAGTCACATGCATTGCAGAAACCTCTTGCTTTTTCCACCCTTTGTTACTATAAAGTGTTCGTGGTTCCTCTGAAATGCACGAGTCGTAACAGCTCACCCCTCCAAACCCACCCACACACACCACCCCTCACCAGCGCGGCTGCGGTTCCCCTCAGACACTACAGAAACGAGTTTCTCCATCGGCAGCTGCAGTTCCCACGAGTCTTTCTCTGAAAACTTTCCCGGCTCCATCTCGTTCCTCCAGTGCATCAGAACAGAGGAGAAACCACAGAGGGAAAGGTGACAGATTTTTCCTTCTGTGCAGAGTTATTAAAGAGCTGTTAGAAGGGTTTGCAGTTTGGATCCACCTCCAGCAGCAGGCTATGATGGGACCTGGAAGCTGCTTTCGTTGCAGCTCCAAGAAGGCATTCAGCAAGGGTTTTCAGATTTCAAACACGGCTCGTTTTATTTAAGGGGGAAAAATTAATCCTCTTTCAACATGCAACAGAGTTGTTCTGTTGGAGACTTTTTTGCTGAAAATGTCTTCAGTTATTTTAGACACTGAACTGCCTAGAAAAGAGCATGGAACTGAGTTCTGCAACAGTGCTACACATCCAAGCAGCCCCTCATTACTCTGGGGAAGGCTGCTGGCCCTCAGGTCAGTGTCCCACCAGCTCTCACAGCCATGAGGTGCAGCCCCTGGGCTCAGCAAAAGAGCTGCAGACCCTGACCAGGAGCCAGTAGGCAGGGTAAGGGGGGCAGCATCCTTTAGAGGAGGTACCTGCCAGTCTTCATGCATTTTTTGGGGTCACAGAGACTACTATCTGCAGGGCTGTTGCCAGTGCTGGATTGTGCAGGACTCTTGAAGGGGTCTGGGAGGATCATTACAAGGGCTAAAAGTCAAAGGATGTTTATCATGATGAGCCTGACCTTTTTAAACAAGGAAAGGAGGAGAGAGCAGTGTTGAGCCACTGCATTTGATCACAGACTCCTCTCCTCTGGGCTCCCAAGAAAAGTGCTAACTCAAATTAATGGCTTCTTCAGGAACGAACACAGAATTAAAACATCTTTCTCCTGTAGGCTGTAAAGAAACCCTGGGTGCTGAATCACTAGATGATACACTGATTTTCCCTTCCCTAAAGAGTAGCAAAGTCATACACTATGTTCTCACTGACCCAAATAAAACTGCATGCCATGAAGTCATTGAAAAATTCACCATCTTGAATATTGAATTAAGAACCAAGTACTAGGCTAAGGCCAAATTCAGCTGAGCTCCCTTGACTTCTACACCCTACCAGTGTGAGTCATTCTGAAATACAAACTCGTGCAACACCACATGAGTGTCCATGGTACACCTATCACAGTTCATACCACTGTCAAGGCAGTGACCTCTTAACACTCTCCACAGTTCCCCCTCCTGCAAGCCCTGACCTGGCACCAGCTTAGCAGATCACTCAGGTCCACTTTGAGAGCAGTGCCCACGGCAGGACCAGCAGGGCTGGCTGGTTGGCTGACCAAGATCCATGAAGCCTGGCTGTGGATCCAGCCTGTCCAGATGCTGTGATGGCACATGGCAGCCACCTCGTGGGAGCAGGGGGTTAGCAATAACCAAAGGAACCTCCCCAAGGGAGACAAGCAATCACCCTGCTGCCCATATGTGCTCCATAAGCAGAGTCCTCCCATGTGAGCTGCCCTTCTTTGGGGAGCTGAGGGAGGAACTGGGAACTGCTTAAAGCCATTTTTTCTGGTCCAGATTTTCCAAAGCTTTCCTGCTAGAACATCAGGAAGTACCTCTGAGGCCAAAAGGACAGCAATTATTGCAGACATAGATCCTTTTCTATGTGGAAAAGGTATTGTACCACAGGATCAGTGGAGATGAAGCACAAAAGAAAGTGCAAAATCTGGCAAAATTGTGGCTTTGGCAACTCTGAACAATAATTTTGATCAGGACAAACTCAGGAGTGCCTGAACCTGTTGTTTGCAGCTCTCAGCTAAGTGGGCTTTGGGGTTGCACCAACTGAGCATCTCTGGTTATAGCTCACCTTGGGCTCTGACATCCCAGCACAGCTCGAGGGTGGAGCCACCTCTGTGCAAGAACACAAGGCCAGGGGGAGGGAAGAAAGGAAGGATGGAAGGAAGGAAGGAAGGAAAAAGGCTGGGAAGGAAACCAGCCTTGTTTGGACAGGCTGCCAGGAAAAGCCTTGGGGAGATCAGGTATGGGAAGGTGACCTTTCCACTATCTGGGTGGTGAGGTCCCATGGAACCTGCCTACCCCAAAAGGAAAGATCACAGTTCCCAAAGATAATGGGTTTTCAACTTTCTGTTATTTTAATCCTTCTCTGCCTGCTCATGGTATTCCAGACAAATAAAACACACCCTGCTTGGCAGGCTTAGCCATCTCTGCATCATCTACCAGTGCCAGCAAGGCCTGGCTAATGGGAACTATACATGGCTTGACCATCTGGGTCAATGCTGTCAGGCAAGAGGATGTTGCCATCACCCACAGTGACATGAGGACCACACTCAGAGAAAGGTCAGGGTCAGGCTGTCACACAGAGAGATGTGTAACTAAAGGTCTGTCCCAGCAACCAAAGCTCAAGGCAGCTGTGCTGTCACTGATTCACAACCCATGCTCTCCTGCAGATCTGCCCTGCTGATGCACTGTCATGGTCAGCCAGGAGGGGGAAGAGGGGACCTGTGCTTGTCACCAGGAGTCCTTACAGACCCAAATGAACAGCCAAGCTCTGACTGTGCAGCCACCGCCTCAGGTCTGGCTGCCTTTGCTCATTTGGTGGTATTTGGCCTCTGCAGAGAGCACAAAGCCCTCAGGCAAAACTCATCACAGGGTGGAAAGAGAGCAGGTAAGGCAGCTAGGGAAGGACTAGCTGTGCAGGAAACACACTGAGAATGCAGAGATTTTAAGCTTCCTACTAAGCTTAACAAGGTTGTTCACAACATCTTGCAGTTGGGTCCTCTCTGCCACTGGAGCCTCAGGAGAGCTCCACTGACCAGACTCTGTCACATCTGCACTGCAAAGGCACTCACCCGTGCTTCCCAGCACCTCAGTGCTTTGGAAGGTCAGTACAGTTTTTTTTTCTCATGCTATAGCTAATCTATGAAGTGCCTGCTGCCACAGACTTCCAAAAACAGAACTCAAGTGTCCTTTCCCAGCTCTCTGCACCCCTACAGTTCTGCTTCTCTCGGTCCTATCTTCTCCAGCAGATGACCTTTTTTTGCCTTCATTCACTAGACACAAAGCCTCTGGTTATTTCTGAATCACAGAAGGCTGCAGGGCAAGGCAGGGACAGATGTCAGGAGCTGATCGACCACTTCATCATTCTTCTCTCTGAATTCTGCTGCAGCAATGTCACGAGACATCCAGAACCTCCTGCATACACAAAGCCCTACAGAACAAGCAGCCTTTTGCAACTACCCCTCTGGCACAGCTTTAACTCTTAATCAATTTGACAACATTGCTCCAACATCGCTGCTTTGAAGCTCCTTTTTGTGTGTGTCAGTGTTCATGGTCAGAAGGAGCTTAGCAAACAAACTAATACCACAGCACAGAAAAAGGCACTGCTCCCCCAAATACTGCATTTTATACCTGCAGGGGCAATGGGGGGCTGAAGTTTCTTAGAGATATGCAGGTGCAGGTCGACCCCCATCTCAAGGGAGGTTCATCAGATCAAGGGATCTTCGCCATTAGACATATGAAATAATTTCATTTTACAAGACTCTGCTGGGCTTCTCTGGAAGAGGAGGGGGAGAGGAGACTTCCCAGTGCTGAACTGCGGTGTGATTTGGCTTGCACTGCCCCCTTTGGTTGTGTAGCCCTGGAGCTCACATGCTAATAAAGATCCCTTTCCACTTCAATGGCTCTGCACATAAAGAAGCGTTCAGCCTGGTGTGTGCATGAACTCAATGGGAACGGGAGCTGGAACGCAGCCATGCTGAGAACAGAGTGCTGCTATCAGGAGAGTCCCATCAATAATTGAGATGTCAGAGGCAAAGGGAAGTGTGAATAAGAGCTGTCAAAAGGAGTAATTTGGATCTCTTTGGATACAGTGATGGATAGGCTCACTCGTCACCAGACACAACTGCAGTACACCCAAACAGAAGAAGAGCAGGGCACTGGAATTCAAAGGGGCTGGGGCAGGTTGGTTGATGGGTAGGATGCTGTTGACTCCATGGATGGGAGGGAGTATCTCATTTAAGGCACCAAGCAGGCAGGTGTGAGCACACTGTCCTGTGACTGGTCAATGGAGCAAGAGAATGTACTCAGAGCGCACAGAAGCACTCGCAGATCTTGCTGAGGTTTGGTGGCATGCACTGCAAGCTCAAGGTGAAGGTAACACCACCTCCTTGAGGAAAACCACCTCAAGAGCAGCCATCTCTCAAGCCCACAGCATTGAGGGCTGTGTGCACATCATGCTTGTTTGTACAATTACTCCACTCTTTGGACTAGTAACATACTCCCACTCTCTATTCCAACATCCTTAAATCCAGCAGAGGATGCAGTTGGCTGACAGCAGGATGCACCTTGTTCTCCCATCTGCCAGACACTGACATGCTTCATCTGCATCCAAAGCTCCCACCCCACCCTTGGCAGAGGTGAGCAGACACTAGCATACAAGACACCAGTGAAGCAGAAGAAGCAGCTTCCCCTCAGTGCACTGGCAGCTCTGTGCTGCCTGAGTCCTGAGGGGACCCCATGCCCTGCTCAGGCAGACAGCCCTTGGTGGGGGTTTTGGGAAAGTTCCCTACATCTTGGGACCTCTTCCACCAAGGCTAAAAAGAGATTTTCAGAAAGTGGGAACAGTGCTTCCCATTGTCACAGACCTCCAGACTGGGTTTCAGTGCAGTCAGCAGCCAATCCTCATTTTAAACAATGTTTTAGACCTGCAGAGTTAGGGGCTCGGTCATGCAATCAAGCCTGGTAGCTCCAACAAGGAAAGAGCATGAGGAGCACTCTTTTGGCTGCTGAAATGCTGCCAGTCCCTATATTGACCTGACTGGGCAAATTCTGCATGCCCCTTGAGTAAATGGCTTGGCTTGGATCCTCCATTCCCAGTCTTGGCTCTGAGCATCAAACCTTCGTCACGAGGTGAAAAGTTTTCTCTCCACATGCACTGTGTCAGAGAGGTATTATCGGTTCAGCCCAGGAACCAGGTCACAGATTTGAGCTGTCCCAGTTGTGGGGCAATGTGAGGGCAGCCTGGGTTGGAACCGGTCAAGGTAATTCCTTGCCGTGGGGGGCATTCAAGCAGAAAGAGTTCACCCAGGGCAAGGAGGTGAGGCAGAATATGAGCCTCTGAGACAAGAAACAGGGAACTGGAGCTGAAGATCACACTGAAAACAGTCTCCTGAAAGGCAGGGCTTCTTTTTCACCCTGGGCACTTAACCAGTTTAAACCCCCTTTGCATGGAAGTCCAAAAAGATTGGTATCTGCTCCCTGTTGGAATAAAGGCTCCCCTCTCCAGCAAGCTCTAGAAAGCTTTTTAAGAATAAACTTAGTCATCAAGCAGGTTTTTATGCCCCGCCCAAACTTCGGTTTTGACCCGAAAAAGAAATAGTCCTGAAGTCCTGACACTCACTTTTAAAACCACAAAAAAAGAGCCATGCTCCAGTAACGTAATCACAGAGTTTTCTGGCACCTCATCCCTTAAAAATACATCCATCTGCCTCCTCGCAGGCCATCAAACTCAATCTTGTTCACAATGGATTTCCCAATTCCTGTGTTCTGGAAGGACTGCAGCGGTGCTGGCTCTGCTGGCTGGATGAGCCCTTACAGCAGCACAGGCTGCAAACCTCACAGCTGTGTTTTCACTTAAAGAAGCTGCTCTGGAGACCAAAGCACTTCTTCCATGAGCTTTTCTATTTGTGCTGCAGCTCGAAATTGCTGGAGAAAGACCCTGGGTAGTGGATGAAGAACATGTGGTAAGGACAGGATGGGGGTAATAAAGGACAAACCAAAAGTCCTACAGTGGAAAAAAGAGGAAAGACAAGGAAACTTGCTACCAGCTCAGTGAGTTACCTCTCACACTGGTTGGAGAAGTCCTTTCCTTTTGGCTTTGTAGACAGCAAATATTTGACCAATCTGAGCACCTGATTATGGGACTGCCATTGCTACTGGTTGGAAGTAATGAACTGGTCCTAAATTGGTACAATCACATCTACTGCCTCCTCAGTGAGGCTCCTTCTTCCCATTCCTAAGAACACAATTTCCAGGTGAAGGTTTAAATTCTCTAGGAGGTTCCTGAAGCTGTCCCTGCTACCCCATGCCCTCAGCACCTTAGCCAGCAAATTGCCTCTATTAACAGGCTACCAGATCAATGCATGTGGCTAAGGACAATATCAAATCAAACCCCAATCCAGCCTAGGAGAAGGAGCTGAAACACATTTAGGGTGTTACTCTGGTCTGAATCCCTCTGCTTACTTTTATTTTAAAATTCTATCAATTACTTAGCTGCTGCCTGCATTATACAGCTGCATAAAACATAAGAAAATCCAGTGAATTCCTGACATGGCAGATGGAAGAGAGAAGATAGCTCTTCCCCCTTAAATTAATCTGGAAACCCAAAGGTTCTCAGCCTGGGACCCAAAACCACAATAGGCTATTACTAAATTACCCCACAGGCTGCAACAGCTCTTGCTCTCCAAATCAGCCCTGGGATGCAGTGAGGGGGTCTCTCTGTCACAGAAAGTCACCAGTACATATTCCCTAGCAGAAGAGGGCTGCCCTATTGATGGCTAGTGGCCCCCAAAACCTCTGGTATGGGTGGTCAGCCAGCACAGCAAAACCAGGCAGAAGTGTGGCTGGATCCTTTGCAAAGACAGGCAGATGCTGTCACCAAAATGAGAAGCTGGCATCACACCCTTGGCTTTTATGTCACAGCTGCAAGTCAAAGCTGAAGAGCCTTTCTAGAAAGACAGGGCATGAGACAACTTTCACCACTTGGCAAAAATATAAACTGCAAATGAGTGTATTTTTAAGCATTCACACTTGCCTGCATCGGAGGTTTCGGACGCAATCCACAAAGAAATGGATCCAGATTTATTTAGAAAGAAGAGCTGAATACTTCCGTTCATTTTATAAACTGGATGAGCTCATTCTCTAAATGCACGATTAGGAAACCACAAAACTAAAATACAGATTATACAATTGTGAAGAGTTTAAATTTGTGGATTAAAAATACCTTCTTCAGAAGCTAACAAATTGTGACACTGCACTGCATGCCCTGGACCACTAGGGAACTGTCAATGAAATTAGAAGTATTTTCTACACATACACCAATTTGAAAATAGAAGCAAAACATCCCTAGGAAATGCCACATAAAAAAAATGTGACACTAACAAGACACATGCCAAGTTTCACTGCTTGGCTGTTTCATTTTCTGTTACTCAGAGCTTGTCTCCCAGCCTCCCTTTAAAGTATTCCCAGCTCTTGTGTGTCTCCCTGTCCTGTCTCTGACAAGAGACAGTTTCACTGATTTCACCTTGTAAAAAACCCCTCACAAGCTGAGCTCTGCCAGCCTCAATGGAAACAAGAGATTTTAGGCTGCAGAAAATTCTTGTATTTTGAAAACTGATGATGACTACAGGCTTAGCAGAAAACAGTTAACAGGGAAGCAATTTCATCCAGCTCAGCCCCAATGGTCTCTTCTTTACTTGAGAGATATGGAAATTCACTTGGGAAAGCAGGAATTTGGTAGAGGAGGATGATCAAGACTCTAGTAAGAAGATGGATTGCAATCAGGAATTTGAAACAACCCCAGAGACTCCTGGGGAGGTAAGACTGCCCCTTCTCAAACAATTAAGAGGTGATGGCAAGTGAAGTTTCCCTGTCCATGAAGAAGTTGATGGCTGGAGGGTAGCACTCAGATCTCAGGTACTTATCAGAGGGTTAAAATTCCCTGGGAGAGATCAGAGGCCAACAGCCAGAGGCCAGGGAGCAGCACAAGGACCTGTAACTGGTGTGAACAGGCAAGAGCAGGGTCTGCTGCACGAGAAGAGAGGTGGGAAATGGAGCTGCTGACACTGCAGTTCTGAAGCCTACAGGCATCTGCAATTGGTGCAGAGCCCAGAGAAGGAGAGAATGACACCAGCAGCACCCATTGACACCCAGGACTGACACAGATCCTGGGCCTCGAATCCCTGGCTCATCCACCAGGGTCTTGCAGAGCAGCAAATACATCCACAGCTCTGAAAATCCTGGAGCAAATAGACCAACCAAGGGAGTTAAAGTAACCACATGGAAAAAAGGAAATATTTGTCACCATTAACAAGGAGAGGAACTTTAGGGTTACAGCTTACATAAAATTTCCTCTAAGCTGACCAGTGCCAGCAGCCAAAGAAGGGGCATTTCTGTGCAGCCATGGCACCTGTAGCCCATTGGTCAGTCACAGCCAGGTCTTAAGGGGTCTGTGGGACCAAATCCAGCTTTGTCATAGGTTGGGTGGTGTGGAAGTCCCTATGTATGCCACCTTGATCTGACAGAGAAAAACAAAGTCTGATAAGAAAGGATCACCAAGGCATTTCTGTCCCAAAATGGTATGTGAGAGCTTGAAAGAAAAGCAATTGGTTTGTTTCACATTTGCTTTA
This sequence comes from Notiomystis cincta, assembly GCA_013398075.1. Taxonomy (NCBI): domain Eukaryota; kingdom Metazoa; phylum Chordata; class Aves; order Passeriformes; family Notiomystidae; genus Notiomystis; species Notiomystis cincta. The sequence continues at coordinate 145,863 of VZRX01011694.1, read as the reverse complement.
GATGAAAAGTGACACAACGAAGTAGAAACCCTCTCTAAACTCGCTGCTTGGTATGCTGTTATTAGAGGGTACTACAAGGTAACAGGTTGTTATCCCAAACTGCTATTATTTGAGACACCTGACAGCCATGCCTGAAAACAGGTCTTAACTTACTGACCCCAGGTTTAAGCAGCCTGAAGTTTAACTTCATGCTTGGCATTGCAGTTTTGTGAGAGCCCATGGTCAGTAGAGAACAGCGCTGCAGAAGTCAGCAGCTCCCAAAGAGAGGTCAGATCCAGCCCCTGATGGATGCACAGCTCTGCTAAGGCACACAGCACCACAAGGGAAACACAGTGGTGCCGCACAGGCAGTTTCTTTAATGGAAAACAGATAAAGAACATCAGCAACACTGGTTGAAAGGTGAGGGGGAAAACAGCCCTTCCCAAAGTACCACACGGTCTCTGAGAGCTGCCCCAGCCTCATGCCAGCAACAGAGCAGATGGCAGTGGTTACCTGGAGGAGGATGTGACACTGTGCTGTCTTCAGATGGCTCAAGCCACAGGGAGAGGCAAGGTAAGAGCTGTGGGTGCAGATGTGTCTGGGTGTGTGGCAGGAGGAAGAAAGGTTTGCTGTCTTTTACTGAACCTGACTATAGCAGAACTTTCCCAGACCCCAGGAGCCCTGGAGGATGCTGATACATGTTTATAAATCAGCCTATTTTGTGTCTTCCCTATGACTATTTTTTGCCTTCCCATAATGTGCCCAGTCTTTGTCATTGCTATTGGGAGGATACGAGGAACTGAGGGCAGATCAAACACAGCAAATCCTATTTTCTTAAGTTTGTTAATGCAAACTGCTTCCCCTGCTAAGCCACTAATGGAGCTGTGAGAATCAGGATCACAGATTAATTCAGCGCCCAGGTACTGCTTCATGCCTGGAGGGATTTCTGTAGAGTCTCACTGGAAGACAGATGAAAGCTTGTAATACCCTTCATACACAAGATAAACCCATTAAAATATGAACAGCCCCTGTGCTGACATGGTAAGAGTTCTGCCAGGTAACAAGAGAGATCACAACAGTATTTCTAGGTTTAGTTATATCTGCAACTCATTAAACTGGGACTGTGAAGAGCAGAATACTCTGATTACACCATGCTGATCTCAGTTTGACAGACCCTGCTCTCCCCCCTCCCTTGGCGTGCTGCTGTGAAATACCTGGCAGTCCTGAAGTCCAGATCTAGTGCTGCTGACTCGAGCTTTGCTCTGTCTCTGGGGACAACCTGGACTTTCTTGCAGTATGTTACAACCTGCCAGGACTGCAGGCAGCTGTGCCACGTCCTTGGCCAAACCTTTTCCCTCTGACACTGTTACAGTACGAGGATGACAAGACATCTCCTGCTGTACACTCAGAGCTGCAGAGCATCTTCTCCTAAGGCTGCAGGCCACAAAACACCACTCCATGTCCCACCATGGCAGTGCTGGCTCCCTCCTCCATGGGCACAGGTTGGCTGTGTGCCATGCCCTCCTTTCCCTGACTTCACCAAAATCCCATGGCATGTCTAAGCACAGCTGCTCAGTGGGTGAGTATGAGATCCAAAGCTTTCCAAAGACATCCCTCTCCATTCCCATGGACAGCAAGAGCTGCTGCTGTTAGCTGAGCTCCCCAGGGAGAAGACTGGTTGTGCTGTGGTTGAGTTCTGGCAGCAACCTGCTCCTGCCCAGATTTTCCTAGAGACTCCAGGCTCCTCTGTCACAGGACAAGAAGGAAGCAGGAGTGGAGAGGGGCCAGGAGACTTGTCCCAGCAAGCCCAGACCCCCTGGCAGTGGGACAGGCACTCTGCCCTCCAGCTACCCCATGGCCAGCTGTCCTCTGGCTCCAACACGGCTGTGCTTCAGCAGAGAAGCAATTTCTGCATGTAGCCACTTCAGAAAAGGCTCTGGCAAGGTTCACACTGAAAAGGTGTAAATTCTGTAGCATTTTTGTAGGGCCAAATTGATATCAGAGCCCATGCTGCTGCTGTGGATCCCTGGGTTGGAGTGTGGGGGTTAGGATCAGGGAATCTTCTTCCAGCACTAATGCACAGCAGGCTGTTACAACTCTCTGTTCTGCACTGGGACTAAACATATGTAAGGGGCTCGACAAGGTTTATGTTCAGTAGCTGTGGTTTCCAAGCAGTATTGCATTTCTTTAAAATGCAGATACATAATATTTTAAAACTATTTTTAAAACCAGCCACAAAATCTGCAATCTTTTACATCATCCCTCCTTCCTCCCATCAAACCTAAAACATAGTACACAGTTAGAGAAGCTCAGTAAGCTCATGTGTGAGAACTTGGCTGCAGGGATCTCATGTGTGCATGTGCACACCCACACACAGAGGGAAACCCAAAGCTGTAATTCAGGCACAATCTATGTTTAAGGTTTCAAAGACATCCAGGATATATTCCACTGTTTAGAGGTGTGGGTTTGAGCACACTGTATGCAGAGCAGGAGAATCTAAGAGCTGAACCAAAGCATGAGGTTGTTTATTTAACAATCTGCCTCAGCAAGTGTAAGGTTTCCTGCCCCTGGAAGTTCAAGATAAAAGCAACCTGATCGTGTGTCATCCTAAAAATCTCTTTGCAGCCTTCCCTTGCCAGGACTGCTCCCATCCACACCTAAATCAAGTCACAACACAACTGAATATCAAATTCCCATTTTTAACATACCCCTCCACAAGGCAGCATCAGCTGGAGCAGGGAAATCTTACCAAAATCTCTAAGAAATTATCCTTAAAAGACATTCTGCTCCCTAGAAATGCCTGTCTGCTGTGAAGCACAGCAGCTCTTGCCGAGCTCTCTGGGTTTTGTGGTAGTCTACCATAAATCAGGCTTTCCAGTTTCCCAGCTTGATGGACTTGGGTCTTTGTTGGGTTAATTTTGTCCAGTCAGCCCTGGAATAAGAGTTGTCCATACCAAAGTGCTAAGTTTTAAAGGCAGAAACCAACACTATATTTTACAGAGACAGTCAAGTTCTTAAAATTAGTTATTTATTCCAACAATATTAAAAGGAGACACACCGCTTTCTCAGTCATTTTTCCATTCGTAGTATTTTTTTTTAAACACATGAGCCTAATCCCTAATTTCTCTATGGAAAACCTGGAAAGGAAAGACCACAGGGAAGAAGAATCAGCCTGCTATAGCATCCACTTTGCTCACTCTCCTTTTGGAGAGGTTGTTTGGCTTATAGTTGCGATTATATTTTTAAATATTTTCTGAAAGTAAATAAATAAATAAAAATATCTCCAGGCATCGGTATTAGCTTGTGAAGGAGACCCAGACAATGCATGAGAGGCTAGAAAGGAGCCAGTAAATTCTAAGGGTGTAGAACAGGAGAGGGGATTAAGCCTGGTGATTAAATTAGGCGACGCATGAATACATTCCAATGCACAACATCACTCAAGCACTGGACAAAACATATGGCAACAATGGAGAGCGCTGCCCACGAGGTCACCTTTAATATGATTAGCCATGGACGCCTGAAAGGAGATCTCCCAAGTACCAGCGTGGTAACCCTGCTTTGTGCAGCCCGGAGGAGCTCCCTGTGAAAGCCTTTGAGGCTCCCTGAACCCGCACAAACGGCTGCTGTGTGTTCAGGGATGTGCCCGAGTCCATTGAGAGCAGGACACAGACAAAAAAAAGAGCCCTGAGGCTGGGCGAGTGTGCCGGGAGTGGTTTTTGTTCCCCGCTCCCAGGAGCAGTCCCCAGGGTGTCCTGCCTGACAGCTGGGTCGCCACACGGGCTCTCCTGCCCTGCCCGGACTTTTCAGCTCCGCCGTCCCGCATTCACCGGCACAGCTCCGCGCTTTGAAGGGGGAGAAAGCGCCTCATCCATCACTGACACCAAGGCAGTTAATTCGCTTCTTTACAACTGGAAAGGCTTTTGCTGTGAGCAGGAGGGAGTGCAGGAAGAGTAATGAAATCCAAAAGGGAGCCAAATGATGCTTTCCTCTGCTAGACGCCAGCGCTGGCAGTGCTTGCTGCTGGCACCATCCGTGGTGGGTGAAAGGAGACTCTTTTGTGGTATGCCATTAGTTACTTCCAAGGCCCCAGTTCATGTTTACCACAGCCACTGTGTTACTTCACTTGGTATTTTTTTCCAGTCCTGTTGATCATACTGCAGAGTCCGTTTGGAAGCCTTGCTCACAGAAAGCAGAAACAAATTGCTTTTTGAAAAGACTTGGTTTTTTTTTTCTTCTGTAAACCAAACCTCACGCTGCTTTCCATAAACCAAACTTAAAGCTGAAATCCTCACTTAAAACTGAAAAGCAAAGGTCCCTCCTAGGCTTTGCCCAGCTTGGTGGGCTCAGCCATGCCACTTGCCCACAGAGAAGCCACAAGCTACGGGAGCATCCAGCTGTGCTGCCCAGACTGCACAAGAGGGCATCTCACAGCCTGGCATTGCTCTGCAGCCCCAGCAAGTAAAACCCCACCACAATTGCAGCCAGCAGGTTGTCACAGGATCACAGAATATTCTCAGTTGGAAGGGATACACAAGGATCACTNAGTTACTTCCAAGGCCCCAGTTCATGTTTACCACAGCCACTGTGTTACTTCACTTGGTATTTTTTTCCAGTCCTGTTGATCATACTGCAGAGTCCGTTTGGAAGCCTTGCTCACAGAAAGCAGAAACAAATTGCTTTTTGAAAAGACTTGGTTTTTTTTTTCTTCTGTAAACCAAACCTCACGCTGCTTTCCATAAACCAAACTTAAAGCTGAAATCCTCACTTAAAACTGAAAAGCAAAGGTCCCTCCTAGGCTTTGCCCAGCTTGGTGGGCTCAGCCATGCCACTTGCCCACAGAGAAGCCACAAGCTACGGGAGCATCCAGCTGTGCTGCCCAGACTGCACAAGAGGGCATCTCACAGCCTGGCATTGCTCTGCAGCCCCAGCAAGTAAAACCCCACCACAATTGCAGCCAGCAGGTTGTCACAGGATCACAGAATATTCTCAGTTGGAAGGGATACACAAGGATCACTGAGTCCAACTCTTAAGTGGATGGTCCATAGGGGGATTGAACCCACGTTAGCACCATGCTCTGACCAGCTGTCCTGTCAACTGTAATGGGAAGAAACATTCTGTGACATCAAAGATAAGCTGGTGTGAGTCACTCTGCATGACAACGTTGCTGTAATCAGGTGAGCCCTTCAGACTGCTGAACTCTACCCCAGAGGACCTTGGCACACTCAGCTGAGCTCCCTGCAAGGTTTCTGCAGGCTTTCAGCATTTCAGATTCCAGGCAATGACTAACTCGGGACACATGAGGGACAGGTCCAACAGCAACTTCTTTCACACACTTTGTATCTGCATGGCTGGAGGGTGAAAGTCAGGGAGACAACCCCTGGAACTTCCTCTAGCTACACAGTTCCCATCAGCTACAAAGGCTCAGTGACAAAGCAGCACAGCACAGGACTGCCACCAGCTGAGCTCCTGCTACTGCCAGGAAAAGGAAAGGATCATCTCCTAAAGCCCTTTCCAGTTTTACATTTCCTGCATGCCATAACTGCAAAGCCTTGACACAACACATGCCAGGCACTGCACTGTCCCAGCTGACATTCAATAAGCTGGGAGATTCCTACCCTATTATACCATAGAGTCACCTTGGATCCTTCTAATAGATCTCTTAGACTCTCCTGGAATCTGCCAAGACTGAAGATCAAGCTAGTTTCTAATGAGACAAGGCAGATCGCGCAGCTGCACACTAGTTCTAAAAACATTTGGGGCAACAGGTACATGAAAGAACATTTGGGGTTTTTTTTTATTTCAGACAAACAGAAAAGCCCTTCCCTAAACCCTTCCCTCTTTCACAATGAAAATTAATGAGGGTTGGGAGAAAAGCCCGTGGTAGCAGCCATTTCTTGGCCATTCAAGCTCCTTTCAGTAAATCTTCCTCCTCTGAACTGTCTTTTGTACCCATCACTGTGCTACCACTATGACAAAGGCTACTTGTGGCAAAGCCACCGATCCTCAGTGCTGGGTCTAAAGTAAGCCACAGACAATTTTCCTGAAGGGATGATGCCCAGGTGATGTTACTTTGTCCTACTGCTTGTGGCTGGGGCAAGCCCTGTGTCCCCTGCAGAGCTCAGCTGCAGGCGGCAGCTGTGAACTCTAAAGAACAAAGGTCATCCAATTCACTCCTGAGGAGGATCCCCTCCTCCCTACAAAGTGGGCACACAAGGACAGGTTTGACACACCTCTGTCTGCTGGATTTCCTCATCCCAAGAAAAATGTACAACATCTTGTTGGTCCTGGCAGACCTTGGAGACCAACTAGTTTCCGTGCTGGGCCTGGCCTGTGGAAACTCCATTCAGATACCATATTTCTATCTGGCACCTCCCAGTGCTCATTGTCTGCTCTAGTCTTTATCTTAGAACTTGTGGGATTCTGAGCAATAGCAATTCCAGCATGGAGAACCTCAGAGTACTCTCTTGCACTCTTTTAAGGAGTTTTGCTATCTCAGCTGGCTGCAATAGCACCGTGTTCATGGTCTTTAAACTGATTTCAAGGAGCCTCTACAAATGCTTGAGAATCTGAAAAGAAATGACCACACTACAAAAGGATTTCCAGGTTGGCCCTCTGGGTATTTGTCAGCAGCTCCCCCTGGAACAACGTTATGGATCCATCAATACACCTACCTTTTACTCCTACCTAAACATGAGAAACCAGTAACTCCTCAGCTCATGTAATCACCTATATGTTGCCCCCTGTCTTACTTCTAAAAACCAAAACTAAAAACTAAACAGCAAGGCAATACAAGCACAGCATTCTCTTTCAGTAATGTTTGAAAATAATAAAAAGCAGAGAGCTGAAGTGAGAATTCAAAACCTCAAAGTAATTTCAACCATACATACACGAGAAGGGAAAAGTTTATACATGATGCAACAGAAAAAATGACTCACTTTCTGAAATGCCAAAGCCTGTTTTAGTTCATTTTGTCTTCTATACCTGCTAAACACATCAATGACCAAGAAATCATTTAATAAATTGCATTTTTTCAAATCCCATTTTAGCTATCTAAGCATTTTATTTCCCAGTACTGTGGGTCAGGTTCTACTCTAACATGGTAATCAGAAATAAAGTGCTAGCTGGATCAAGGGGTTTGTTCCTCAGAAAAGCAAGGACAGTCTTGAGATTAAAACAGAGACCTTGAAATTGAGGTGAAACTACAACCCTAAAGTTAATGCAAAACCTCCTGCTGGCTCATGGGACTGTGAATTTTTCAGCTCTGCAGTCCCCCAATTCTGCAGGATCAGAGAGATCAAACCCATGACAGGGCAGGTTTACTTCAACTGTCAAGGAAGGCACAAATCAAATCTTGTTGTATTCAGGCTAGGCTGGTTTTTCACAAAAAAAAAAAAAAGCCAAGCAAGAGCGACTGCTTGGTTAGTTTGTATTTCTGTGACAGAAACAAGTTTTTCAAGGCCAGTTAAAGGAATCACCCACAAAAACCCCTCCACAGTGATTTTGCATGGCTGGTTTCTTCCAGACGTCTCAAGTCCCTCACACCACTCGAGTCCAACAAACTCTTGAGGCTACTTTCTCACTGCCTCTTGTTTAGTTTTCAAGTGACCACCAATTTAATGGCAGCCCATCAGAGGTGGGCAATGGACCACGGCCAGCTTGGTTGGTAACTAATCAACAGAAATGCAAGATGTTAGCTATCAAATGAGATCCAAAACAGAAATATGCTTCCTTCAGAGGGTGAAGTTTAGTGGTGCTGGCAGGTTTAAGGTGTTGACAATGCAATAACTTATGAATACACATCTGTGGGGAGAGATGGGTGTTTGTGCCTCAAGATGGAAGCAGGAAACGACAGGAAATGACAGGGAACGTGTCTCCCACAGGTGAATGCAGAGCTGCACAAAGAAGGAGCACACTCAAGGAGGGCTTCCTCAAATCCCAACTAAGGAAACAAGTGCAATGTGGAACAACAGCCTTATCTGAGATGTCATGCTTCATGCTCCTATTTTATGCAATTCCATATTTAAGGGAAATCCATACTCTGAATTATGACTCTTTGCTTAAACAACTTCCCTGTTACCACATGAAGATGCAGAAAAGGGCAAGATTAATGAACCAGACTACTTAAGACAGATTCAAAGCCACTTGCTTTCAAAACAAACCCAAGAGGTTGCTCAACAAAATGTACTCCAAATGAATCACTGCAAACTTTAACAGGACATATAATTTCAGAAGATGTGAGCTTGGACTTGGAATGTTTAAAGATAAACCCAAAAGTGGAATTCAGCAGGCACTGGTTTCCTCAGATAGGGCAAGATCAGCTCTGTCCTCAGCTCAGCTGCTGGGATCTTGGCTAAGGCTCCTGTAGTCTCATTTCAGAGGGCTATGAAAACCACAGGTGCTTTCTAAGCTTCTTTGTACTTCAGCATCCGTATGCTGCAAGTGACAAAAGATGAAATATCCCAGGACTCAGGAGTGATCATGCCCAGAAACACCTGATAAAATGAGTTGTGGCCATGAATTTTTCCCCTTCTCACTTTGGAATTGAAATGAGGAATCACAGAACTGTAATGTCAGAATCTTTCATCTCCTTCCAAACGTTGTCTTTTGTCATTATACAATTAGCCTTTCTTCCATATACTGTTGGGTGAAACTGAAGTGGCTCTGATGAAGAGCTGCTACATCTTCACCTATGGCAGATTGATCACATTTGCAGTTACATCAGTCAACACCCAGTGACTCCATCTAAAGAGGATGATGGATTAGCCATGCAGTCAACTATAATTAATACCTGAAAAAAAACCCTTGTCAAGTCTTTGTTCAAATACATGATAAACAGAATCTGGAAGAACAAGAGACTTTTTGATGACGTCTGTTCATCACCAGGGGAGAAAAACACCATCAAGTGGAGGGCAAGACTCTCAGAGCAAGGATTGTTTCCTCAGCAGAAAATGTAAAATAAGAATTTCCTCCCACATGCACAAACACGCGTTTTCCTGGGTTTTATCTTGCTATCAAACACACTGAAGAACCAGTTTATTTCTGCTTCATTAAGAACCAGTTTTTCCATCCTGAACATTTTTCAATACAGCCAGCAGAAGCCACTACTCTCCCTACCAACCTCAAAAATACCAGTGAGCAGCTGGCTCAGTTGGATCAAGCACTGAATCCTCTGTTCACCTGAGCTGTCAGCGTCACGTTTGGGACACATTCCACCACACTAAGCCAACACAGATGCCCTCTATTTCCCCTAGACATGCTATTTGGCACTGTCTGAGGTCCCTATGAGCAGATGACACCAGGCTGTCTATCCCAAAGCAAGAACAAGACCCATCTGTGAGCAGATAATCCAGGGAACCAAGAGATGTGTACTTCATGTGTGAATCTGGAACGCTTGCAAACACCTTCAGCCTTGCTTGCAGGTCAGCATGACTGCCAGCTCACCCCCCTTCTACAATGGCTGATCACCAACTGGATTCAATCAATCAATTCCAATTCAATTGGAAGGCCTAATGATGTACTGCCCACTGCAACTCTGTCCCAGGCAAGCAGGAAGGACTTCCATGGGATAGCAGCCCACTGGCTCGGCCCTGGCACACACAGGCAAAGCCCAAGAACAGAAAAGAATGGGGAGAGAGGCTACTTGTGAAACACACCAATTGCTTCTGCACTGCAGAGATGTGCTGGCTACAGTTCAGCCCTCCTTGTTTCCCTGCTCTGAATTGTGAGATGTCTCTGCTGGGGAACCAGGATAAAAAAACCCTATCCTTAACTGGGCCAGCAATACACAGCAGAAACAAAGAAGCACCAGCTCTTATTCAATAGCTGTCAGCAATAAACATGAGGTGAAGAGAATGGGCAGCATTGGCCCAAGGCACTGGACTTGGTAGGGGAATCAGATAAAGTCCTGCCAGCTCTGCCATCAACACACCATGTGAGCTCAGGCAACTGCTTCACCTCTTCAGACCATTCCCATCATCTGGAAGGATGGAGCCAGCCTCTCCTCTGATATTTGCTCTGAGGCTAGCAGGTGAAAGAACAACTAACACTTCTGCTGTGCCAGACAGCATCTCAACATTAAAGCAGAAGACCTGTATTTTACAGAGGAGTTTCTCAGCCTGCACTTGGTAGATTTAATAAAACTCAAGGGTTAAGCCGTGTTTATTTAGAAGAAAACCACTCGTACATCACCAGAGGACGTGAATATCCGAGCTAGTGGCTGGAATACTTACTCCAGGAAGAATAAAGTCATAACCCACTCTTGTATTACTGGTGGTAAATTAATGCCAGAGCACCACTGTGTGGGGAGCTCCTTCCTGGCTGTGTTTGCCCAGACATCTGGCTGCAGTGGCTCCCAGCACAGAGCTCCAGAGCCGAGCCCTGTGCTCCAGCGTCCGCCTCTCCCCTCGTGCCGGGGCCAGCTCGGCCACTTCGCCACCTGCTCCTGCTGGGACACAGCTGCTCGGCTCGGAAAGAACCACCGGGAGCCGCGGGACACGCGCGAGGACATTAGTCCTACTCACAGCCCCGGGAAGACTTCATTAAAATCCCAGGGTAAAAGACCAGATTCACAGAGCTTTCCACTCAAAATCCTAATTTAATCAAAATATTTTAAAACCTCCTGGCAATGCAAAGATCTCCATGCAAGCAGAGAGATGCTCAGCCGACACACATCCCCTCCACAACATGATCCCACAGCCCCTCCATCCCATGGGGATCCTCTGTGTGCATGCACACTGCCCAACCTGAGCCATTGCTGGTCCTGACCACAATGGTGCCATCTCATATTTTCCTGCCAAGCACCATGTTCCTCTGTGGTATTGCAGGGAGGACATGCTGACAATCCTCCCTACTTTGCTGACATACCTTTGCACATGCATTTTGGGTACTCCTGCAGGGAAGAGCAGCATTCCCCAGGAGGAAGCTGCGGTCTCAGATGCTCATTTTGATGTATTAACTGGGGCTATGCAAAAGACATAAAATCCCCAAAGGAAATTAATCTCCAAGTACATCCAGCATTCCCCCAGCTGCCTTATGCATCATACAGTATAAGCAACTGTCCATAATGATTGTATAGCACCTGCTGTCCCCATTCTGGGTTTCAGTGATGTCTCTTTAACCAGACATCAAAGAGAAGGAGCAGACAATGGTGGAATTGTGATTGGAAGTGAATAGAGAAAGCTCCTTGTCAGTCTGAGTTTCCATTTATCTCACAGCCTTGTACATACTGCCCACCCTGCCTCTGCTGTCATGTTCATGCACTGTTGCTGTAACAGCCTCTTTAGGGAGGTATCATAGCAGTTTTCAGGCTTTTATAAATAGGCCTTTTGGATTTTCTCTTGTGCCAAAGCCAAGTGCCCAGTCAGGTACCTGGAGCTCAATATACCCTGATGGAACCAAATCCAAGATGAATTTGGCACCAATGAATTTGCCATGCAATGAGCACCACAACTTTCTTTTTGAGACAGACCAAGAGGTGTAGCCCTGCTCCAGTCAGGGGCTGGAGCAAAGCCATTTATTCCTCCCTTGAACAGTCCATGCACTCAGCATGCAGGGGTAGCACATACAGCAGCCTTGGACAGAAAACCTAAGGATCACTCCAGAGAGTAGCCAAGCCAGGATGAACCTTTCTGCCCCAACAGCATTTTAAGACATAAATTCAGAACATGCTATTAGATGAAACACCTCAGACTGAAGTCTGTGCAACATTATAGCCCTTTTCTGTCCCATCTAAACACGTCTTCTAATCCTAGGTCTTCCATTTGTACACTAATTAACTGTATTTTGCACACAATGACTGTTTAACCAGGATAGAAATATTCATTATTTTCACATAGCAAGAATAAAAGACCTGAATGCTTACTACACAGATATGAGGCAGGAAATGTGACAAAACAATTTCCCATAATTATTTCCAGCAGTTGCTCATATTGGAAAATTTTAATAAAGAGAGTAATTAATTTGTGGTTATTGAAATTTACAATTGAACAGCATTAGCAAGGACAACTGTCTAAAAATACATGTTTCTGTCCTATCCCATTAGCCACAACCAAATATGAAATTTCCCAGCATACACTGTCACATCCTCCACATGCAGTGTCCTTCCTCCTCCTTGCTTTCCCTGTGAGTGGTTTGGGTCAACTTCTCAAAGCCATTTGCATCAAGTAGGCAGACTTGCTTCTGAGGGCTTCAAAAGTATACAGAGCTGGTTACTAAATTCTGTATGTCATGTAGCTGGGTGGTCTGGAGCTGGCATTCTGCACACATGTTGGTGTCTGGGACCTTTGTGCTTGTTTCCCTGTTTTCTGAAGTGCTATGAAATACTCTCTTACTTTAGCAGTACCACCAGTCGTAAATAAACAAAGCAATTCTCAAAGATCACTGCCTTATCCCCAGCAGCCATGGGACAAGACCATAGGTCTCCAGTGTGCTACAGAGCTACAACAATACAATTTTTACTACCTCTAATTTATTCAAAACAATATAGACCCACAGGGAAAGCAACCCTTGCTCACATGACAAGACAGTGGCATCATACACAGGCTGGGAGCAAGCAGAAGTCAAACTGTATCACTACCAATTCAACCCTTAAATTTGTGTAATGTTCTCATCTTTGTCATTTTTGTCCTTTTTTCCCTTCCTTTTCCACACACACCTGCAAAGCTGAGTGTCTGTTTTGCAGAAAACAAGGAGAGAAGCTATTCTAGCAAACAATTCAGTGCCATTAACTGGTACAATGCAAATGCACTTTGGGTTGTTCTCACAAGGAACTCTGAGCACCCAGGTGTAAGTGTGCCAGGCAAAGGTAGAATCACCGGCACAACAAAAGGAAACGCTCAGCTCACAGACAGTTGTCATAGAGACAGATCAGCATCCCGGGGTATTCTCATTTTAAATAGGCACAGAAATCCTTTTTAACCTGTCTTCCCCTAGGCATCTGTCCTTGTGATTCATTTCTAAACTGCTGAGGCCAAAAGAGAACCATTTATCTGCACGTCTCCTCTAGGCAGGCTGGAGCTAAGGAGCTTTTCTGCAAACTTGATGGTTTTTGTTGAAAGCAAGTTTCTATCTGATTCTCTGGCTAGTGTTTCTAAAAGCTGTGGGCTGGGGAAGTGATCCAGCTTCAAAGTAACCTGGCCAGGAAAAAAAAAAAAAGGAAAGCTGTGGGTTGTGCTCACTTTGCTTTTTAAACCAGGTCAGATCTCTGCTCCAATTTATAGACTGGGTGCACCACCAGCTGTGAGAGGACAGCACAGGGGTGGCATTTCCTGGTCCTGTGCAGGAAGGAGGTGCTTGGAGGAAGACAATATTGTAAATACCTCAACATTTTTTCTAAGTCACATACAAGACTTCTTGCTTTTGCACCTAAAAGCTGCAGCTCTGAATGAGAAGGAAAAGAAATACATTAATCTCTGTCTGTGTGGACAAAGTTTCATAAGCTCCTTAGCTGTTGAAGGTGCAAAGTCTTTAAACCTTTAAAACTCAGCTCTTTTTGGAGCTAGGAAGCTGGCAGCAAACACAGGAAACCATATTTTAGGGAAAAGGCCCCAGAAGGGGCCTATGGGGACAGCTGGATCCCCATGGAATGACAGATGTGTGGCTCTGGTTGCAAACAAGGTCCTCAGACACAAGGTCCAATGCAGCAGGATTCCCAGACCCCTGCAGAGGCATGAAAGGAACTGGGGAGTGGGGGAAAGAGTGGGTCACAGGCATGTAGGGTGCCATGGCCAGGATTAAACTAAAGCAGGAATTCAAAATTACACAGCCCCAAGAGACACACATATATTGACACTGAACCCACAAAGCCTAAGCTTTCCAGACTGTGTGCTATCTCTGTAATGTCTCAAGGTCTTCTGTGTGACCCAGATATGTAATTCTTAAGTTATTAAAATATATATATGTATATTCTTCATCCACTGAGCTATGGAGCTATTCCTGCTTCTAAAATCACTGCTAAAAGATAAGACTATGGGCAAGCAGATGCTGCTCGCACATTAGGTCATAAAAATTCAGCAGTGACATTCAAACAGCAAACATTCTCCTCACCACAGCAGGGCCAGCCTGACACTGGAGCCATCCTGTGTCAGGTCCAAGGAGCTCCCTGGCCAGCCAGTATTTCTGCTGTTATAGATATGCCCATGAATGGCTTCGTCTAAGAAATGTTTTTAGTTTGGGGAAATAAATCCTAAACTACATGGACACTATGGGGCAGATCAGTATCATTCCAAAGAGAAAACTGAGGCAGAGAGGGAGAGCACCAGCCCAAGGCCACCACAGCCAGTGGCAAAGGAGGTTGAAAGATTCTTTCCCCCAGGATTTTGTTAATACCAGCAGGAAGCACAGGAACACTTCACTCTGAAAAATGGCAGGGTGGAAGCAAGCGAAAAAAGTCATCACTGTTCACTCAGGAGTTACACCATGGTAGAAACTCTCAAACATAACACAATGTATAGGAAGAGGGCTCACATCCCTTGGAAAATACAGCACAGGAGTCATCCATGGCCAGACACCCCCTCCCTGAAGACTGTGAGATGATCATTTCCTTCACTCACATATTTATTTGGAATCCGATAATTCATTGCCCCAAGCTTCCTGCTGGAGTTTGTCTTCCATTGTTCAGGACTTACATTACTCACCAGGAAATCAGTGAGAGGTCCAGTGATTAGAAAGGTGTGTTTCCCATTTGGACCCACCCTTGCTTGCTCACTTGGGGCTGGAAGTGGGACATGGCACACAGCTGTGCCCATGGGAACTCAGGGAACTGGGGAAGCAAAAGGAGAGGGATTTGTCCCCTTCTATTACAAGACACAGATTGCTTTGCTTTGTCCCACCATGTGCCACTGGCCATGTCCACAAACCTGTCCCTCACACACTGTTCATACTTAGGCCTTCCAGCAACCACTTTCTCCATGGGCTGGGGAGGGTGTAGTTTATCAAAATAAAGCTATCAGGGCAGTACTTGACTCAAATAAGTGTGGCAAAAGTGTCCCTTGATCTAAAATATGCTTCCTTCTCAAAGACCATTACTTTGACATTCTTGCCAAGGGAGAGAGAATCTGCACACTGTAAAGTGCCACTTGTGAGATATAACTCAGTTTATCATGATGGTTGGGAACTAGGCTGAGCAGGAATCAACTGTCTCTGGTGCCCTTTAGCTGTGGCTTTTAATCCCAACCTCACAAATGATGCTCCAATATGTTCTCTTTAATGGCTCCTCTGTAGGAACACAGAGCAAAACAAAACACAGCTAATCTTTTATGGGCTATCACTGGAACAGGATGCTTCCCTGGCCAAATCCTCCCATTGAAAATGTCACAGCTGGTTCAAAACATATTTCCCCTGAGGTTAGTTTGATAACAGGTAACTCAACTCAGGGGCACACAAGTGAGCACTCAGCACTACACTGTAATAGTGACTTGTGGAAGGCAGCCAGTGACCTTTCTGGGCCACAGCTCCCAGGCACCATGGACTCTTTTTCCAGCCCAGATACCTCCAAGGCTTCCCAGGCAGCTGACCTTGTGCAAAATCTGGGATTTTTATGTTTCTCTAGTGTTCAGGATTGGGAACAAAGGCTGAGTTTACTAGCCATTGTATGCTAAACCTCAAAGAGGGAAGTCTCTGTTCCAGAAGAGGTTTAAGAAAACTTTGATTTCCAAAGATTATTTTAATGTAATTTTAAAATTACTTTAGGGAGACCTTAAGCAAATGTCCTTGCTCCAGGCTCACTTATGTGTGCTGAATCAGCCCTCCAAGACCTCCTAAAACAGATACAGGTAAGACAGCCTCAGACACCACACTGCCTAGA
Organism: Notiomystis cincta; assembly: GCA_013398075.1. Taxonomy (NCBI): domain Eukaryota; kingdom Metazoa; phylum Chordata; class Aves; order Passeriformes; family Notiomystidae; genus Notiomystis; species Notiomystis cincta. Next base: position 130,082 of record VZRX01011694.1, on the reverse strand, counting down.
GCAGAAAGTTTATACTAAAATAAAAACTCCTCTGCTGAAACTCAAGATACAAATTTATCATTCTGTCCATCTTAGACATGGGGGAAAGCACATTGCCTCCTCTTCAGAGCAGCTTCATCAGAATAAGATATGTGCTTTGTTGGAGAAGGTCACAGATTATAGACACTTCTTGCTCCTGTTGCTCTGCAATGATTTCTCTAAAATTAGACTTTCCTGCAACTGGAGACAACACTACAAGGCTGAGTAAAATGGAAAGGTTACAACATATGTCTTACATACAATAGCCCTGTTTATACCACTCCTAGCTTCTTTCTCAGCAATATCCTTATGTTGACTCACGCTCATTTTGCAAAATGAAACAATAGAGCTTCCTTATATTAAAAGATTATTTTGTCTCCTGCTCAGGAAGACCACTGGGTTCTACAAATTACTGGAACCTCCTATCCACAAAAGCTATCAGAAGCCACCTCAGAGCAGCTGAACATCATGCAAAAGTATTTTTTGCTGTGATAGCCTAAAATATCTGGATATCCTTGTAAAATAGAAATGACACATACCACTACTGATACAAGATTATTTAAATCATCCCAGACAGAAAACCTCCTCACTAGCATTTTTTCCTCTCAAACACACCCAACACTTACAAGTATTAGCTTAGATAACATTTAGCCATTTTCCCAGCACAGAGAGCTGCTATGAAAGCTGTGGAAAACAAGAATATTGCAAGCACAGAAAGAAATGTGGAGGATGAGCCTTTCCCAGTGAAATGTGCATTAATATCTGAACTGCATGATAATGAACGATACTGTCATAATTTGTTTCACTGTATGCATTACTTACCCAGTCCAACAGGGTTTTAGGATTGTGAAAAATGTTGGAAAATGGATCACTCCTTAAAAAACAGGGATTTTTTTCTTTTTATCCTACTTAGTGCTTATGGTACATAATTTGATGCCGCTCTTAAGACATTGGCACTCAAACCTGCCTTTCTATTCCAGCCTTGATTTTACCCTTCCAGTTTTTAGACTGGCCAGGAAATTTTTAGGGAGTACAAGGTGAAATTGCTTTGGTGAAGCCTCACGGGGCTGGACTCACTCACCTGGTCTAAGTGCAGGGCCCCCTCGGTGAAGCGCTGCTTGCGCAGGTGCTGCGCCACTCGGTGCAGGTTCAGCACAGCCTCCTGGATCTCGGCTATGGAGTGCTGAGGTGAGACAGGGGGGAGCTCCTCGGGTGACAACACCTTCCCAGGGCTGTCAATCATGCTCTGTGCATGGTCATAGCTGAGCTTCACACAGGAGCAGATGACCGTCCTCCCAAACCACTCATCGAGGATCTGCAAAATTGCAAAGAGTAAGTTGACTTGAGCACTCACTCAGGGCACAAAAGCTTGGGAAGTTGTTCAGTGAGGGAGGAATGACACCAGACTTCCCCACTACCTGTGATTTTCAAGTGAAGATCTTGTCCTACTGAGACCTTCAGGCCTTTTGGCCATGCAGATTCTCTAGCATCTAGTAAGGGGTATATGCATGGAACAGATAACAATATAGTGTGCATATACACAGGGCACTGCTTGGATTTCCCTCCTCTGCCTGACTTCCCTCATTCACAGAGCTCAGAGAACTATAGACCATCTGGGAGTTGAAACTAGTCTGTTTCCACCTGAAACCAGGTGCAGGAGTGACAACAGGCAGATGCCAGAGGGGTTCTCCTGCCTAAAACACAGCAGAATGACTTGAAGTGTGGCCACCAGGGCACGAGGGGCTTGCCTTAAAATACTCTGTTTTCAGAAGTACTGCAGGAATCCCAGTGTCTGACTTGTGAAAGTGCCTGAGTAGGATTTTGGTGGGTCTGGAGGAAAGATGGACAGTCACTGACTCCTTGCTTCTCTGATCATATCTATGGTTCTAGGTCCAAACTCAAGCCAGGAATCTTTCTGGGCTTCCAAACTACCTTGGAATTGAAAGGAAAATATTCAATAAATTGCTTATAAAATTATTTTATTTTTAACCAGAAGCTGCTCCCATTTTAAATTCCCTAACAGAATATTGGTGTAGAAGTAGGAATTCAGAATTATATCCTCAAGCAGACAGGAAAACCTATTTTCAGCTGAGATATATAAGAGAATCCAACAGCTCATCAAGCCAGTGACAAAGCGCCGAGGGACATGGGCAGAAGGCTCTTCACAAAAGTGAAGAGCATTGGCATGAGGACTCTGGAGACAGAAGCAGTTTTGATAAACCATTCAAAGCACAAGTGCTCAGAGAATGACTGGAGAATTGTAATTCTGCCTTAGCTGCAAGTGCCACCTTATCCCTTCATCAGCCCAAGAGGACAAGGTAAATTCTGCAAGTGACAGTGTCCAGGGAGAAGAGCGAGCTCTCTATGACAGCCTCATCAAGGACACTGCTTCAGAGACAAACCTTCTTCTTAATAGGAAGGGACTGATCCCCCAAATACCTTTGCTGACTCCCTCCCTAATGCATCACAGAACATATGAGCTGTTTAACTCAGCAACTCAGAGCTCTGAAAGTCACAGGGCTTTTAAACTTATTTCTAATTTGAAAGTGCTTTAATAGCAGAGTTGCAGCAGTGGCATCTTGCAATGTAAAGTGCTCTGACCATCAGCTCATGGTTATTCTCTGGGTGTCTCTTCCTCTGTGCTGTGGAGAAAGAAAGGAAGAGAAAGCCACAAAGCTGGACAGAGATGCTGCAACAGTGCTGGCAACACCTGCTCTATGCTCTGCTCCATCTGTCCAATAGAGTTCAACTTCTTGTAATGATGGGGGATGCACATCTGTTGGGTCAGCAGCCCCTGCTTTGGAAACCCCACCAGAGGAATGGGCAGGCTCCCATGGGCAGGCCCACTACCACGGGTGAGGGATGGGCAAAGCACTGTGGAGGAGCAACATTTGGGGGACTTGGAGATTACAATGAGTAGCCCACAAGATCAGTCTGCAAGGCATCCCCCATCACAGCAAACCTGGTACACCCAGAATCCACATAGAGCACCAGCATTTAAAGGATTTCTAAAGTTATGATAAGGCTTCCCCAGTTCTGGCTGCTTTTGACAAAAACCCATAGTCCTGAGCAACATCCTGTCCTCACTGTCAGTGCTCTCACAGCTCTCCATCAACAGCTGAGGTTCAAGGGCTGGGATGGGGCCTTTGACTCACCTCCCTTTCACCCAGCAGAGCATGGGGGAGCATGTGATCCTGTTTGCACTGAGATACAGGTATAGTAACACCTAGAAATACCAGCTTTTAGAAGAATGCACTCCTAGGCAAAAGCCCTACAACCACTTCTCCTCTTGGAAAGAGTAAATTCTTCTCCAGCCTTCACCTGACATCCACATCAAGTGACCTCGAGTAAGACTGTAACCCTGAAAGGCCTTTAGGGAAAACCAGTTTGCTGAGATGGCCACAGGCAGTCTGCTCTCCCAGGGACAGCATGGCCATGGGCCAGGCCACTCCAGAGGTCTGCTCCCTGAGCTGAATGCTACAGCTCCTCTAGTTTCTTACTGGTCAGATGGGGTTGGACTGTTTGAAACACAATGGATATATTGCATGGGACAAGAGACAAGATGCAATTAAAGGCTTATTTTAATTAAGACTTGACTTTTAGCTGTTCAAAGACAACTCAGAATCAATAAAAGATCTCCCTAGTAGGTACTCTTGGAAGGCTTCATGAGTAATCACTCTTGCTACAGGAAGGGGAACACTGTTCACAGTGGACAAATACAACCCACCTCAGTGTCAGAGCAGGGACTCACTGCAGAAATATAGAATCAGGATTGCAACTCGATTTTGCTAAAGCACAGAGATGGATTCAACATCCTTTAGAGCAGCTGGGACAATAATAAGGAGGTGAATCTTAGTGAAAAATTACCAAATTGGCACAAGAAATACCGTCTACAGAAAGACAGTATATGAGCACAACAGTAGTTAAAAAAAATCTGAGTACCATAAGTTTATTTTGCATAGACTAGAGAGTGCTCTGGCATTGCCAGTCTTTAGGCCTCCTTGATTGGTGAAGGGACCTTGTGATCACCAAAGAGGAGATTTTAGGATAACAAAGAGTGTGGGAGAGCAATAGGGAGAGAAATGAAGACCTGGGGAGTACTGGCAGGCAGATGAAGGCAGCTCACTGCACCAACAGACAGCCTCCACAACTGCTCCCTGGAAATAACACATGCAGAGGATGGAGCCATGCCTTTGCTGAAGGGCTATCATGCTTTATTTGGATTGATGTAATTTGCAGCTCTGAAGAGGAATTAAACAGTCTGTTTAGCAGAGAGGCCACAGAGGGACACTGCTGCATCCACCACACGGCACAACTGCCTGGGAGCACGAGAGAGGGCTGGAGTTGGGGGCACATCTTGTCCCACCCAAAGCATTAGCTCTGAACTGGAGCTGGAGGCAAGACATTAAAGGTTGGGTGACCTGGCAAGGAGAAGGACATTCTCCATTCTTGAGATTCATACAAATATTCCTCCTTTCCCAACCATGTTGAGAGATTATTACAGTTGGAAATTCCACAGTATATCATCAGCAAGACAAAACAAAGGGAGAGTCCTACATCCTCCAGTATTGTTCACCTTTGCTGTTCACCTAGATGTTAAGGGATGGCATTTTTGCCACTACAAGAGTAGGGGCTGGCCATGGAGGCAGGACTGATTAGCAGGCTGCCTGCCTGCTGCCTGAGGTACCTTGCCTTCCGGAGTCAACTTCCAAATCACAGAGAACGTCAGTCTGTCTCGCATGGGATTGAGACTGCAGAGCTCCTCACAGAGCAGCCTGGGAAGCATTGGGATCACCTGGAAGAGAAGAAAGCCTTGGTGAGACACAAGCTTTTAGTGTGGACAAGCTTCCCTGACCAGCTGGTAAAGAGAAAATGTGTTAAGCTGTCAGCATCACGTTCTCTGTGGCAGGAGTGGCTACGCCACAGCTCTGGGATGCATCACCCATGCCAGAGCTGTATCACATGGCAGACAGTGTGCTGGCATGGAATGAGGAAGTAAACCTGATGCACCAAACCAAATCCTCTGAAATGAGAGGATTTCAGACGTGGCTAAGGCCACCAACACTCACATCAGCCCCATCCCTCAATGAGACCAGAGGCAGCTGTCAGTCTCCAACCTGGGAATCATTCCCATTGCTCCCCTCCAAAGAAAGGAGTAAGCATCCTGGAGTAATCTGCATCCTTGGTTATGCAAACACTTACTCTGCAACTTTTAAGGTCACAAAGATCGCTCTGTTTTCCACTTCTTTCCCACTGCCGCTTTGGCACCGGGAAGAATGAGGAAGGCTGGGCACATCAGGAAATTTAATGTTGAAGAAACATGGTCCTGGCAGTCAGGAGCTGAAGAGGTTGGATTTGGGAACTGTGTTTCTTGCTTTGCCACTGAATACCATGTAACCAAGAAGTAAATGCAAGTCTGCTCTCTGCAAAGCATAAATGAAACTTCTCCCATGCATCACAGGAGCCGTGCTTGGCTTCAATAAAGATTGAGCCACGCTTTTACAGCACAGACGGGAATGTGTAGATGTAGGTGAGGTAAACAAAAGTACCTGTTTTATGACTATTGACCATGCTGTTTGCAAACAGAGAACAATTATTACTTTATTATACTCAAAATTTGAATAACATGTCAGCCAACATAAATTTCTGGCAGGATTTTTTAACCTGTGTCCTAATTCCTTACAACTAATCAATACTTCTGCTGCTGAACATTGAATTACCAAATCACAAATTACTGACCTGACTATGCCAACAAAAGTTTTTGAGCATATTCATGCTAGAGCAAATCTGAGTAGCTCCAAGGGTTTCCACCAAGCCTGAGTTATTTCCTAAGTGAAGTCTGCAGTAAAGATAATCTTTAGCAGCTGCTTAATGAAGCAAAACTCATTATTTGAGTGTTACTTCTGACTTCCCTCCTCATTATTTACCTTTGTGAAGAAGCAATAACTGCCCTCAAAGAACCACCATGTTATTCCTCTAGTTTATTTTGAGTGGCAACATGGGATGGTGCATTTCAGAAAAACAGAGAGAAATAAATGCTCTACTTGTTTGCCATAAAGTAATTTAGCTGTTTAATTTAGTTTCCGTTTTGACCGCTCTGTGTGCCAGCCTGTAAATATAGGACCAGCAGGAAGCTGACTGGCATGCAAATCCCAGCTCTTCCAAACTCAGACAACTATTTAGAGATTTCAGTGATAACTTTTTCTCATGTGCCCATTTTCTCCTCAAGTGCACACACTTCACAGTTACCTTTTGCTTTGAAGGAAAGGACTCTTAAAATATTTAATCACATTTGTGGTTTGGCACCAGACAATGGCTATAAATCCCTTCTAACTGCAGTGCACCCCAGTGCTAAAAGGTTAACTGTATGGTCTGGGGCTGTCAGGGAGTCACACCATGAATCAGCAGCCCTGGTTTGCCTGGAAGGTCAGGAGGGCACAGCTTATGATAAACTGTTTCCCGCAACACAAAGGCGCTCAGCGCTGTAATTCCAGTTGCGAAGAGAACGTTAACAACACTGCCACATCCATAACTCACTGACACAGTACGTGAGCTTGGCCATGCTGCCTGGAAGGACCTGCACCACAAGGGTATAAATTTAGTGTAAGTGATGCCAACCCATACCAGAAAGGAGAGAAAATAGCTTTATAGACTCTCGGAAATCCCTGCCTGCCTAGGATCACCCATGACCACCGTGAGAGCCCGAAGTTCAGGTCACAGTGAACAAAGTGCTAGTAATTTAACAAAAGCTCCCATGCCCTTTCCTGCTCAAATTAAAAGCTGCTTTTCTCTCTCTCCCCAACTCTGATTGATCATCTGATAATGGTCTGTACTTACTGAATATTTGTGTGGCTTTGCACATCCTCTTTCCCTTCACATCTCCTGGAGCAATACCAGTTTGCTAGAAAAATGCCTACATGGAAAACGAAAGCTCATGCTTGTTTTAAGTGTACTTGAGCAGGATTAATATCCAATTCAAGAGGCTGTAATTCAATAGAAGGGCTTTCAATGATGTGAAACACAAGCAAAGCTTTAACTCAGATCATAATTACAGCATTAAACACTCACCAAGCAATTAGCTGCAACAAATCTACTGTTAAGGAAGCATCAGCCTGTGTTACCTTTGTTTTACAGGAGAGAAACTTTGGGTGAAGTAACTTAATCTAAGCCATGGAGGAAGTCTCAAAGGAGAATAAGAATGCAATCAACCTTTTCCTGGGCTCAGCAAACGCATACATAACATAACGTGACCTTGCACTGAACGTATTTCAATTTATTTTACCTTACTGAATTAAAAGAAACCTATTTCCAACATCACAACAGTCTTGGCTGATTGCCTCCTGCTTTAACATCACGATTCCTCTTCACCCTCTACATGGAGAATAAACCAACTGTCACAAGGCACAGAAGTTTAGGTTATAAATACACATTTCCTTTTTCCTCAACATGATACGGTCATGGCCTGAAAGGATTCCTAGCAATTGCAAGCCCAGCATTTAACATACAAAGATGTCACAATTGTGTCACACTCAGAGAGCAAGATCTTCCAGGAGTGATCCCAGGGGCTGCCCAGAGGAATTTTGGCAACAGGATTATCTGTGTCTCTTTCTGACAGAGACACGGGATGAGAGGAGATTTCCCTAAGCACATCTTTAATGTCCAGATTTGTGAAATATCAGAGTTGTGTAGGATTGCCTTGAATAATCCAGAGGTTGCCTGGCACCTTTAAATGCTTTGCCCTTCCCGTGACTGTCTGCCAAGAGTCAGCAGTGTCTGCCAGCTGCCCTGTGGAGTGCCAGGGCACACAGGAATGCAGTGAGCTGAAATGCTGCCGAGGGACAGCACCTCCACTGGGAAGTGGTTTCCTTGGCAAATTGCTACGGATGTGCCTATGCTGAGGATCACCTCATTCAGCTTGATTTTACTGCAGATGGAAATAAAGTCACCTGGGCTTATACAGGGATCATAAACCTGGAATAAGGGGTTTATAAATGTAGCTGAATCTAGAAATGCAGTTGGAGAAGCCCGGCAGGGCTTGGCAAAAACATTTTACAATGTAAAAAAAGGAGCTATACCCCCCCAGGAAATCCTTTCTAATGAATATGTCATAGAAACCAGGGCTTGGGTGGTGAGAGCTTGCCTGGTTTTAATCCCCCTCTATCAGTCAGGCTAATAAAAGACATCATCTCTTCCCACAAGCCTAGCAGTGCTCAAGAGATACTGGAAAGGGCACTTCTTGGAGTGAAAGGCTGATATCCACAATGCTCACAGCTGCAGGTCTGCATTTCAAATCAAACCACAGACAAGAGGATTTCTCTCTCTCTGTTTCCAAGTCCTAAATGCAAAATCTTCAGCACTACCCTTGAGACTCAGCTGTCCAGCACTGCCCAACAGCCTGCTCCACGCTGCTGGTTCTCCCTGCAGGCAGCCACACATCCCAGAAAGCCAAAGCAATGGCACCACTGGAAAACTAAAGTGAGAGAGGGCACTGCTGGGACTGGGGGGGTCCTACACACCATCATACTGGCATCATAAAACAGATGAACCTGTGACCATGGCTGCTCACATTGCTTAGCAGCTGGCTCCTCTGCACGGGAAGATCCAAATCCCTGCTTGTGAGAGCCCTTGGGTTTGTTTTGTTTTGCCTCTTCAACTAATAAAGTGCTTCCAGAAACCAAATGTGAGTTTCCAGTCTCGGACTCATTCCTAGGGAGCTGGGCAGTGGGAGGGAGCACATGCATGCTGGGATAATAAAAGTTCTTGTTCCCTATAAAATCAGAAACATCTGTCACAACCAGGACTAACTCACTGGCCAAGTTCAGAGCAGGTTAGCCCAGAGCAGCTCTGATCAATGGACCTGCTGCAGCAGCTTTTCAACAAACAGACAGGGAAAACTGGTCAGCCACTAAAGGGAAAAAGGAACAAACCCTGGTCAAGCATAATCCCTTATCTTCACAAAATTACATGAGCAGGTTTGCTCCCTTCAAACAGCTTTATTCTGCTGGCATTGTGCTTTGGCTGCCCCTTAATTCTTGGTTCAGGCTGGCTATGACCACTGCTGACTCCCAAGGGGATCCCTCTCCCACAATCAATCCAATGGGGAGGGATTGTATTAACCAAGAGTTTCCACTAGAGCTGATAGGAGGATGCTGAAGTCCAACAATGGAGTGAGCTCAGGAAATCTCTTGCTTGTACACTAAAAGACACTCAAAGGAAATAGGCAATTTGTTTATGAGCCAAGATTTCTGCTCAGGAGTTGTATCAACACTTCCATGAATTCCTATTTCGAGCAACTCTTTGTTACTCAGCCTGAGATTATCAAAATATCAACACCCTCACAACCTGCTGGTGTCAAAAGTGAATGTCTTGAAGTCCTTGGACTCAACATGAAGACAGGCTTACAGTTCCAATCTTTGATCTCCAGTGTAAAACAGGACCAGTAAAATATTATAGGGATTTATGGCTGAACTCTCACTTGAGCTGCTTCACACCTAAAATAACACTGTAAAATGTGCCAAAAAAGAGGAAACTGTTTAGGTTTTCTTGCTTCTTAAAACCTGATACATTCTTATTTCAAAAACTTTTGACTTGTATTAAATAGACCACTAGCAATTACACAATAACTCCCCTTCTGGTTCAGGAAAATTAAATATGTGGCTTTATTTAACTTCTTTGGGAGGATTAGCATGGTGCTAACCTCTTACAGAATCACAGCTGTCTTAGGAAACGGTTTCATCAAAGGAAAGCATATTTTCTACAAGAGTCATGCTACCATCTTGTTTCAGACAGCCTGGCTGTGTTCCTTTGCCCATCCCCTTGCTCCTTTTCATCTCTTGTAATTAAAACATTGAAAATTTCATCATCTAACACAGTTTGTTGTTTTAAAATGTATTTTCTGCAAGGCCAAAGTGCAGGTAAAACACTAATCCTGACTGCTGGGCCAGGGCAGTTGAAGATGAATTGAAGATTAGGGGCAGCAGGTAACTTATGTTGGCATTGCACAGGACTGGCAGTGCTGGGGGGAAAAGGCCCTGTGAAAGAAAATTCAATTAGCTTCTACATTCAACTAGATTTTCATGAAAAATGTCTCCTTTCTTTATAAAAATCTTCCTTCTCCCTTGACTAAAAGAATCACATGCCCTCAAACCACAGTACTTTGACTTGGAAATATTGCCACAACATCCTCCTGGAGTACAGCTTTGCTGCCCCTAGTGACATCCCCCCTAGGCCAGCCCACCCATCATCCAGTCATTCACCAGAGGGGGAAGCAGAGCACTGCAGAAGCCTTGGGCTTATCACTGGAGAGACTGTAGGATTGGGAAGAGTGATGCCAGAACTGCTGTTTCCATGAGATTCACGTTGCTTCCCACTCCTGGAGAACTTCAAGGCACAGGGAACTCCCAGCACACAGCAGCTGTGTGCTGTTGGTGTCACCACCACTGACCCAGAGGGGACACTTCAACATTGCTGTCACACTGGTTCCACAGGGAGCTGAAACCCACCAGACTCCCTGAGACCCTCCAAAGCTGAGCCTTGCTGCTTCTACCCAAAGAAAGCTACAGAACAGCTACTAAAGGTTAACAGCTTGATATCCAACCATTAATCTGATTTCACTAATGTAACATAGACCATTTTATCATCCAGAAAGTGTGGAGAGGACACAGGAAGCTACTGGAAACAAGCATCATTATAATAACCCTGAAAACATCCCGGAAGGGATGGGAAGAATCACTCCTAATCTTAAGTAGCAAGTAGGATATGTTTATTTATTACAGAAAAGATGTCCTGTCATTTCAGAAGAGGCTGTGGAGATGAGGACTTCAGCCTGACTGAATGGGAGTGTGAGGACAGGCAGGTTAATCTGCTCCATGAGACTGCTTCAACACTCCTCTTCATGCAGCTGATGCCTCAAGCCTACACAGGACACTGAAGCCAAGTTTTCCAGCTTCCCTACAAGCACAGTGCCAGTGGTATCTGATGGGCTACAAAGTGTTTCTGTACATTCAACTGAAGATCAGACAGCCACAGACAAAACCTACATGTTTCCTTTCCAAGAATGTTAAACCTGAACCTGATAATTTTTAAAGTTTACAAGTCAATTTTAAACTTGAGCTTAGCATTTGATTCTCATAAGCTAAAATTTGTGTAATTTCAAGCATCTTTTCATTGCATGATGAAGGAATACCATTCCTCCATTATTTGGGATATCCAGATAAAGGAAGAGTGTGAACTTCTTTTTTTACCTCAATATGTTTGTTAGGGTGTTTTACACCCTACTCTGACATAAATCCACATCTGAGAGGGATTAGTTGGACTCTTGCACCAAAGGCAAAGACAAAGCCCTCCACATCTGCCAGTCTGAAGCCCCCAAGAGCCAAGCAGAGGAGCCAGCTCGAGTGTGTCAGGCTTGGCTCAGGTCAGAACTGAGCTGGTGAGCCCTGGCACATGGGGGGCACTCCTTGACCACAGACAGAGGGTCACAAGCTGCTGCTCAAGCTCCAAGGTAGTGAGCAGCTATGTCAGCTTCTGTGTTTCCATCAAATTACTTGTTTTTGTAGGTGGCCTGCAATAATAGTCAGATTTTGATCATGTGCATCTGAAAAGGAATCTTGAAAATTCATTTATGGTAAACAGAAGGCACAACCACCAGACAGACAAAGGAAAAGCTGTCCTTACCTTCTGCACCAGATAGACGCTGGTGGCCCTTTCGCTCGCTACTTTATCCAGGGCTGTTTCTTCCAGTACGAAGTAGCTCACGTCTGCAATGTGCACTCCCACTTCCAAGTTCCCTGGAATTGCACAAGGAAGTCAGTAGGCTGGGAGTAGAAATGAACTGCTGACATATTTAACTCTGACTTCTCTCCCTTTCCCTCAGTGCTACCACAACCATTTTGCTTTATGCTGATGCTTCTTTCCACTTCTCCCACCTGGGATGGAAACCGTGGTCTCTCAGGACACTCTCAAATTCCCCACCACTGTGGCTACCACACATGAGTGAATATACATAGAAGTAAATCCTCAAGCACAGTGGTGGAAATGTGAAAACTCTTCAAAATCATGTGGATAAGTCTCTCCAATTAGGAGCTTCTAATACTGAGGCCAGCCCTCATCCCTTTGCTGTCAGACCACAGCGTGACAGAAAGATGGAAGAGCACCTCACAAGCACACAGGCAATGCAGGATACCATTTCCCCAGTATGGAGCAGTCAGTCACACATGCTTTTGGGTTCTCAGAACTGCTCTTGTTCCCACTTCAAACTGGTTGAGCCCAAATTGCTGCTGGGGATGTTGGAAGTTTTCAATTACTTTGGATCAGGCTATGCAGAAGTGCAGCTTTCCACTAGACGAATATTTCCACTGTTACTCTGCCTTTCCTTGAGATTTGGAGTTTTATCCTTTAATTAGAGTCCAGTTTAAAAGCATCTTAAGTCAAAAGTTAGGCTAGAGAGGAGTACTACTGAGGTTTATCATGAGGTTTTGGCAGTAATTCAGATTTGGAAGTAGTGATCATCCTCAGCTTTGGAAATAATTAGTACCTGGGTCCAAGAAATTCTGGTTTGCTAATCCTCAAAGCAGCCTATTGACCTTTGTTTTCTCTGGAAGGACTAGGCTGGATTTGAGGTGCTTATTTGTAGAATAGTTCTAAGTGCAGCGGGTTCCTAATTATAACACTTGGTTCTTTAGAGGAATTCACTAACCTCTCGGTATCTATAAATATTTTTTCTTTCCTTAATTTTTTTAAAGAGGCAAAGTAATAAGATCCCACGCTGGTGACAATCCTGTTTATTTATACACCTCTCAAAGAACATTATCAAAGCCCTTCTCTTGAGTGTCACGTTTTTGAAGGACAAATGGTTTGTAGCTGTTGTCATTAAGCAGTACATGTGCCTGTGTGCCCTTCTGATGGATACACACAGGATTTCAGAAGAGAATGGAAACAGGTGAAGAGGAAACATGAGAAGGTTCAGCCTCCTATTAGGAGGACCCACCCAGCCCACTGTGCCCCAGCTGGGAACTCAGGGAAATGAGTACCAGCCCACCCTGCAGAGCTGCCTGACCTCATAACGATTTTAACTTTATTAAGCTCTGTTTGCACAGCACTGTGAGTACGTAAAGTGTAATCTTGCTTTTTGAGCAGCTTTTGTGCCCTCGACAGAGCACAGATGTAAAGGCAGCAGAAACACACAGGGGAGCTGGGAGGGCTGGGGTTTAGATGTGCCCACATAACCTCCAGTCACTGGAAGGGCCTGCAGAGACTAAATATGATGGCAGCAGGGAGAGAGGGCAATAATCCCATCGCGCACCAAGGGACAAATTCCACCACTCGTCAGGAAGCTGGGAGCAAAGACTGCAGATTAAATGGTTCACCTCAGAAAGCTGCCTACAGCTGTGTTGTGATATTATCACATGCCTTGAAAGCTGCTCTACATGGATTAGGCATCCAAGCCTGAAACTACTTAGACAGTAAGTCTTAGACCAACAGTTCAACCAACAGGTTTAATATTACACACACTCGAAGCCAACACACTCAGAAGGTAAAAAAATATTGAATACTTTGAAGTCAATATTGTAATGTATTGACCTTGCAGGCAAATATTGACTAAAGGAAAAGGAGAGGGGGTCATTACATCATGCCTTTAATCGCACTTTAATTCAATATGTGCACTGTTACATACATGAACTTTTTGTCCTTGATAGAAAATCGACAACCAAGAAAGATCTCATTGCATGAGATAATAAAACATGGAGTCAGCCAACGAAAACATACTGAGCAGAGTTAAATTTCAATCAGGTTTCCCACCAGAGCTTCTAAAAGCCGGGGTCAGCATGAGCCCCTTGCTTTTGAACTTTTAATGGAAATTCTGTCTAAATATTTTCTTACATACATTGACATAATGCAAACTGGCAGCTCTTGGGTTTGTCTTGCTCATGTATGAATCACCCTATCTCCTTCACCCCCAAAATATTCAGACCAAGAGAACTTGAAGATACAGCACAGTGATCAACCAATCTGATTTCTCTCAAATAATTGCTTTTGAGTGTGCTAGACAAAATACCAGCCTAAGCCTGCGCAGAAATACCTGCCTGCTGCTCTCTCCTGGTTTATTTGCTAATTAAAGTGAAAGAGCATTGTGGAGAGAGAAATACTATTCACTAGAATTCTGTTCCAGGTCCACAAATTAGTTTTTCTAGTCTCATTAATTTTTATGACAAAGTCACAAAAGGAACATTTTACATTGTACGTCTCATGTTATTTCCCAAGGAAAAAAAAAAAGAAGAGCGAGAAAAAAGTGGCCTGAAAGAAAAAGAATTTAACCAGAAGTCATGGAGTAAAAAAAGTATTGTCAAAGAGATTAGAGGGAAGGGGTAAAGGGTGGATGCCACATGGATCATTAGCTACTATACATGGTCTACTTGACCTCCATTTTGATAAAAAAATCTCCTTTTCCAGCAAAGAGAGGCTTCAAATCTTGCCGTGTAGCTCTCCATGGTGACAGACTTTTTATATCCTAAATTTCTTAGAGAAACAAGTACCTTTACAAACTATGGATTTGTTTCATCCCAAATTCTCTTACAGGGAAGTTAAAGCTGCACAACAACCCTTTAAGCTAGGTATACACTACCAGTTTAATGTTAGGGTTTTTTAAAAGGAATTTACATAAAAATGTACAGGAGATTAAGCCACACACTTCATATGCTGCTATTAAAGCAAGAGCTGTAGGGAGCATCTATTGCAATGAAAAATGCTGAAGGCACTTGGATGGCTTCTTTCACTCAGGATCTCTGGGACTGTTTCATTTAAAATCATTTCATCTGAAAGCGGGTACGAAGCTGTCACGCCATTCAAACTCCAGCGCTGCAGAGCTGCTCCTGGGAGGTGTTTAGCAACAGGGAATGCAGTTTAGAATCGAGCAAGGCGTGTTTTATTAACCAGCTGAACCCTCTTAGCTCCTCTGTGCAACTGCAGAGATGTGGCAGCAGAGATGGATGGGAGGCAGGAGCACTGTCTGGAATTACACCACGGCACCGCAAACCCCAGCAAAGGCCCTTTGCAAAGAGGAGCTCCCCCGAGGTCTGTGAGTGGAAAGGGAAAGGGCTGGGCACTCAGCCACCAAGCTCCCCTTGGGCCAATGCTCTGTGCCAGCAGGACAGGATTTGTTGCCATCTTACTGCAAACAACACAGTTGGGATGCCACATGCAGAGAGGACAATTTCCCTTTCGTTTCCCATCATGTGGCTGCGGGAATGGCACAACAGAATGGACCTGTGTCTCGCCAGCTTTCTGGAAGCCTGGATCCCCTCTCGGAGCTCACCAAGTCACAGAGCCATGAAAGGCAGGTCTCCCCAGCACAGTGGGCACACAGTTGTTTTGGAGAAGGTTTGGCTCCTCAAGTTGAGGACCTGTCTTGTTTGAACCCACCCCAAAATCTCCTGTGCATTGATATGATGCTAAAATCAAAGGGGAGCAGTGGCACCTTGCAGAAAAACAAAGAACAAGCTGTTCTTTTTTTTTTCTTTCCATTTTTTTTGCTGATGACTTCATTCTCTATGACAAAACAGTTCAGAGAGCTTCTTTCCTTATTTATTGAAAAAATTATAAACAAAAAGGGATTAGTAAGAAGGAGGTGGAAGAGAAGGAAAAGGCATTTTCAGCCTGTAAATGCTTCATAAGAACTGCCAACTCAGCAGGTCATATCAAGCATTTGCCCCTGGAATTAGAAAGCTGAGTTGAATGCATTTGAACAGTATGTGAGGGAATACACCGGAAGCAAATTCCTCTTCTCTGTCTTCAGCAACCCTACTCAGTT
This sequence comes from Notiomystis cincta, assembly GCA_013398075.1. NCBI lineage: Eukaryota > Metazoa > Chordata > Aves > Passeriformes > Notiomystidae > Notiomystis > Notiomystis cincta. The sequence continues at coordinate 114,256 of VZRX01011694.1, read as the reverse complement.
ATAGCATGAATCCAGAGATGAAGCAATTTCACTTCATACCCTAGCATATGTGAATTTTAGGGACATATAACTTAAAAATGCAGTTCTTCAAGGATAAAACATCAGAAAGTATTTCTCCACCATGCAGACACTCTCCCATTTATTTCCATCTCACCTTCAAGCATCATCATTCTAAGGAGGGAAATCAAACATGAGCAAACGTGTTAAGTCAACTTAAAATCAAATACACCAGGGTTTTTGTATTAACCTCTGTTTCCCACACTGTCTTTACCCTTCAGAGAGATACAGAAGAGTTCAAAGCAAATTGCAAAGTTTTTGTTCTATCCAGAAATCAGCCAACTACCCACCTGCTGCCAGCAGTTCAAGGCAGTCCCAAGCTGTTCCCTGGTCAGACCAAACTCTTGCAGCAAATAATTACAGCTCTTTCCCATTCCACAGCCTGGGGGTATCATGCTGTTGCTCTTATCTGCTAAGCAATATTTAGCACCTTGCAAAAGTATGAAAAACATGCATAAAGAGAGAGAAATGAGGCCTTTAACCTACATGCATGTTTTGTTGCTATTGGCAGTGCTACAGAAGATCATGAGTCTTCATCAAGGGGGAGGACAGTGCCTGCCATGGCAGGGCCCAGCTGCAGAAGGGACAGCCAGGGGGGCTGCAACCATAAAGGGGTGGACATCAACCCAATGTAAGTTGCACTGAGGCAGAAATTGGCACCAAGACTCAGGGAAGCTGCTGGAACCAGGCAGGGGCTATCATAGACCTTCAACATATGCCTTTAAATGAATGACATGACCCAAATATTTCTGCTTCTCTTTGGCATGTGTATGAACACATACAGCTCACTTATAGAAGTGACCATCTTGGGATAGAGAGAGAAGAGAGAAAAGAGAGAATGACTTATTAGGAGAAAGGAGCAAGCAGGAAAGCAAAGAAAGTGCAAGATGGAGAAGTGGAGGAGAACAGTTTAATAAAAAATAAAAGAGGGACCACGGAAGAAGCAAGTTATTTGTCTGCTCTGGAGCCTGAAGACAAAGGTGGGTGGCTTTAATTCTCAGCTGAGGTTACTTTTCCACCAAAGAAAGCCAAGCTATTGTTCAAAAAATCAGACAGTGTGCTTTACTTATTTTAAAATAACAAGGAAAGTGCTTAAATTTTACTTGTGTGCCCTAGGGCCATTTTGCTTTTGGAAGAGGAAGTGCAACTGAGCATAAATCCATTAACTTGTTTACCAAGAAACCAAAATTTTTAAATTATCACATGATGGCCCTTTAGCCAACTGAAATGCAACTAATTGCACCCTTTTTCTGAGCAAGTAATAGCTTTTTCCTTCTCTAAAGGTCTATTCTTTGACATAACCTCACAAGAAGACTGGCAGAAGGCTCAATCTGTATCTCCAGAGCAGGACAAGTCCCCAGGGCCGCGAGCAGCAACTTTTCCATCCAAACGTTTCCATCCACTTAGTAAATGTTGCAACAACTTCAAAAAGGAAAAACTGTCTGCCCAAACAAACAACAAGCACCTCTAAAGGGTAACAATCCAAAAAATGCTACATACCACCAAACCTCTCTGCCACTGGTTTGCTGAAAAATGTCCTACAGAAACAACCCACTTCACTTGCCAGTAACACAGAGACATTGTGACCATCAGAAACAACCAGGCCAAGGTTTCAAGAAATTTCAGCTCTTTTTGAACTATGCTTCCTCATCTTTTTGGGGATCTGTAGCACCTGGAGAGGGCCAAGGTCAGGCCCTTAACATTCACATGGCAAAGAGAGGGAGATGGCACATTAGGTGTGTCAGCATCAGACTGCAAAAGTGCTGGCTGGGTCTGGGCTTCTGCTTTGCTTCTTAATCACAATTAAAACCTTCAATCTTCATCCTTTCCTTGAGGAGCCAGTCTGACATAAAGATAATAAAAGCTGGGACTTTTCTCACTTAACTGCTCAAACTCCGGAGCTGGGAGATGGACTGAATCCCCAACATGAGCAGAACTGAGACTGGCCCCAGTTACTCCAAACTGAGAAACAGCATAAGATCAGAAAAGAAGGGAGAGAAATAAAACATATTTCTAAGAGAATCAAAAATTATTCAGAGTTTTTCACAAAAATAAAGCATAAGAGGTTTTTGTTACTTTCTTCTTTTCTTCTTTAAGTTAAAAGGTCAGTGTTGGACATCAATGAGTCTACAATCCAGAATAATACAATTCTGAAAGTACTGTTTTACTCTGGTCAGCTACTCTGACCTTTGGCCATTTTGTCTCTTGCATCAACTGAACATTACAGAGTCAACCACAATTTTACAAACCAATTTGGGACTGGCTCTAAGTGAGGTCCAAAACAAAACTCATCTGTTCATTAAGTGCAGCAACGGACAAGTGAAGATGAAAAGCAGAAATATTTTCTAGAGTTTTCCATGAGCCGTCAGCAATTCTTAAAATAGTGTCAGAATTATGAGGAGACTATATCTATTACTAAATTAAATTCTGGAAGCAGATCTTTCATGTGAATTGCATAAAATTTTTGTCTGCAGCAGCTAATAAATTCAGCAACGTCCTAAAACCACTTAATAGAATTTAAAAGCCACCTTTTACATCTCAAAACAAAGCCAGGGCACCTTCATAAGGTGGCATTTCATGCACTGTGCATTACAGAGCCCTGAGTTTTACACACCAACCAGCACAAGCCCCTGCAGGAAAGGTGTCTCCCCACATCTGAAGGAGATGCTCAGAGATGCTCTTGGTCAGCATGAGGCACTCTCAGGCTCTCAGGAGAGCAGGAAGGTCAATTCTCTAGTGGGAACATGGGGCAGATCTTTGTGCTGGTGTTCTCCCAACTTCCAACTCTGCTGGCATCAATCAGGTCTGCAGACCTCACAGATCATAGCACAGTAACACAATGAGCTTCCTGTCCTGAGCAAACCACATGAGCTCTTCATCACCTTGTGACAGAACAGCTGCCACCCAGAAGGCACCTACTACCTACACCTGTCCTGAAAACTACCTTAAAACCTGATGCAGTAACTCTGGAGAAGAATGAAAGAGCTTTTCTGTGCAAGTGCTACTATTGCACCATTAAGCTGGATACTTACACAGGGAAGGAATTCTCCCAAGGGAAAAATACTAAATACTCAGGACAGAATTCACACAGCATGTACAAGATAAAACATTTAATTGCAGACTAAAGGACAGGGGCAATGATATCCAACAGAATAAGCACATTGAATAAGGATTTTTTTCACACTGCTGAGCAAGATACAAGCAGGAAACTACAAATAAAAGCAGAGCACAAGTATTTTAATAGTAAAAATCAGGCTGGAACACAGAACAGTTGGGAGCAGACAGTATAATGACAGAAAACAAAGGGAATGTGACATTTCTTTGAAATATCAAAGGTGTCCATTGGAAGACTGAGACCAGACACAGTGGTTCCTTATGCAGCAATCCTGTGTCCCACCTTCTGCCCATGCAGGTTTTGCCCCATTGCTGTGCTGGCACCTGCTTACACTGCAGAGGTTCCCAGCAGAGCTGGTTTCCTCTGTGTCTGCACGAGTGCTTAGCAGACCTAGGGAGGTGCCAAAACAGCAAGTCCCACTTGGAGGTGTTGTAAACTGTATGGATATCTTTGCAAGACTCAAGTGTAATGAGCAGCTTGAGAGGAGCTACAAACCTCAAACACATCAGCTTTATCCACTGAATGCCATTACTTATTATATGGTCACATCTGGGAGAACCTCTAGATGACTACTCACCACTTACACCCAGCATGAATCTTTGCCACACAGACTCAAATTCAACACTTGGTGGATGGATCTTCCACCCTTCATCAAGACAATGGATCAAGCAGGACACAGAAGCAATGGCTGTGCTGCTGTGGCTCAGATTCCTGGCTCAGAAAGCAATCTCTGCTGGTGGGGAAGAGTTACCAAGGCAGGCTGCCCTGAGCTCTCTCAGCAGCCTCTTAGCAGTGAGGTTTGCAGCCAACATGACGAAGGTAAAAGGATCATTTCTGGTATTCACGTCATCAATTGTTTGTATTCCAAGACTAATTCAAGAGGCTCTATCAGGAAATCATCAGTCTTTGAATTTAAAGAGATGGGAAGTGACACCCAGCAGCTTTCAAGATGAATTACAGTATTTTTGGGTGTAGGATATCACCCTGTTCCTGAAATGAAGGTTCAGAGTAGGGAGGGACTAGCCTCTCTCTACTGCTTTTGTGATATCTCTACTGTATACAGTATTCCAAGGCTGAGTGAGCATTCCCAGGCATTCAAAGAGACCTTGGGATGTGGTGTTAGGCCAAACACATACAATGTACTTCCACAGAACAGCCTTGACATTTCAACTTCTTTGGAAACAGAAGGAAGTTGCTGAGGTTTCACTTTTAGCCATCCAACTCTTTTGTTTATCTTTGGAAAGATTTCCAAAACACTTCCATCTGCACCTGGTTTTACTCTTTCTGTGTAACGTAATAGTCAACTATCAAGAAGTGCTGTAGTGTATTACAGTGTGAGATGTATTTCCTGTTCATGTGGGTTCTGAAACCCTGCATTGTGATAAATAACAGGTTAAAACAATAACCAAGTGATTCTCAGGGATCCTGCCATTTCATAAAGTTGATAATAAAGACTACATACAGCAGTAACTCCTCTGCTGCCTACATGTAACAGAACATGTGACTGAAGATAACCTTGTGGGAATGTTCTCCCAGCTATTTGTACCCTTTTAAAGTTTATCTTCCTTACATATCCTCTGACTTTTCTTTGCTACATTCAGTGAAAAGTCCTGTTCTCTCTAAGTCTCTCTGGTCATCCCCTATCATTTGTGGTTCTTCTCCAAAGACTCTCCTGGTCCTTGGGGTCCTTTTTTGTGAATGGAAATCCTGTTTGCAACAGAATTTCTGGATCTTCTTTCCACTATCCAGCTACTTAAAGGCATTTTCTTTTTTTTTCCTTCAATACACTATCAGACACTCTTGTTTTTTTAAGTTTGCATCCACAAATATCAGAGAGATCCAGCAGGACACAAAATCCCGCGCCTCTAAATCTTTGGGGAATTGTCCCAGGTCCTGAATTTACGAACTGAAATGATCCGGAAGGCGACTTTGCCCAGAGCACCTCTCCTCCCTGCAGAAAAGTAAACTCACTTTTATGAGTAATTCTACTGGTATTTGCACATCTGTTTGCATGTTCTGTAGCCACAGTCTTTGTTACCTTAGTCCTTCATACACAATATACCTTTTATTTTGTTTTAATTCCATGTCTCTTTGCCACATGGCTTTCTTTGCATACCATAAAAAAACCCAACTTTTGGGATAAGGATGAAATATTTATAAAATATGTATACCTGATATAAAAATCCAGCAAAATAAATATGGATTACCAACAAATCCTGCCCAATTTTGCTTAACCAAGTTTTAATCAACCTTCTCAGAAGCAGCTTTCAAATATGTGCAAAAAAACATTTCAGGAAGTTATGTTCCAGCAATCAATGCTCTAACCAAATCCAAACTTCCTTAATCACCCCAGTACCTTAACACTCAATTTAATGCACTTGTCTGGGGATTTGGCTCAGTCTATTTCCCTTTCAGCCACCAGCAGTTTGGAGCAACCTGCCCTATTCCCAGTGGAACTGAGGGGAGCTCCACATCATCAAGTCATCCCACCAATTTCAAGAGAGATGTTTGGTGGAGAAAAGCTGACTCAATTCAGTCCTCTGATTCCATTCAACCCTGCACTCAGAAATTGGAAGTGATGTGTGTTTCTGCACACAACCCCATGTTACCTTAAAAGAACAGAAAAAATATACTGTACACACTGCAGCTCCCAGCATTACACAGGAGCCCACTGTGGGGCACAGCAGGGATCTCGATTTGGCAGAGATCTGAGAGCATTTTGCATATTTCAATGAATCTGCAACCAGAGCCTTCAATATGAAGAAAGAATATGCACCTCTTTTTAATCACTGCAATATGTCTTTTTCACTCTCCTAGTGACACAACAAAACATCCCCAGATTAACCAGCAGGTAACAGGAGAGATGAGCTAATTATGTCTGATATTAAAGGAAAATTTGACCAAATGTTACACACAATCCCACTCCTTGTAGATCTTATTTTTCCCACATTTGATTCCCGCAATAAATTTAAGCAAATTGCAGTTTATGATCATTATGACTCATATGTCAATGAGTTTCTGTCATTTTCTCTGCAGGTCTGGTGTCTGTTCATCTTAAATAGCTTCCAAAGAAGGAAGCATAGTAATTTCATAAATTATTTTTGATAAGTAAGTCCATACTCATTTCCAAAGTAACTTTTGATCCAACACTAGTTTGTTCTTCAGTGTTTGTCCTAAGCAAGTCTGCACAGCAAGACTCCAGTTACAAACTCTCCTGATACTCTGTTCTGCAGGAACCAAAGGGATTTGCTGAAGGGTCCTGTACCACGTTTTGCTGGAGCAAATTTCACCCAGCAGTCCTTAAGTGGTCAGAGGAACAAAATTGAATAGAAGAAGGAATATTTAAGTCTTAAAACCAAAATATATGTGCATAGAACTTTGCAAAATTAAAACATCCTAAGTGTTTGCAACCTACACCAGGAAAGAATGTGAGTCAAAGGAGAGGAAGACCAAGTGGTCACCTGAGATGGCAGAGAACATCTTGGGGCTATCAGGGCTCTACAGGTGTTTTTCAAGCACAAGATTCTGAAGCTCACACACCAGGGGATGTCTACTAAGCTGCCCAGGTCTAAGAAAAGCAGCCCCAGAGCCTGGAGGCCTGCAGTGGACAAGTGAGAATTTTATCAACATTTGGCAAAACATTAGTTGGCTTTACCAAAATGTGTGAAATAGGCTCCTTGAACAGAGTTCAAAGTCTCACTCTCTGCAGATCTGTTCCCAAAAACTGCAGCCCACAAGGAACTCTGTTCTAAGCAAAAAGGTCATGCTGCACTCTTCCCAGATTTGGGTCACTAAGAAAAGCTCTCTTCTTTGCTTATACTCCATTTTTATGACACTTCTAGAAACACAATGTGTTTGATGTTTTTATCTCATTTCTCTTAGGTACATTAGATTAAAATTCACCAACAGATTGAATGGATTTAAGGGAACCAGAAAAAAACAGGGGGCTGCACACTGCAGAAGCCTCATTTGTTTAGGTCATTGGGCAAACACTGGGAAGAGTCAATGATTGTACCTATTTATGGCCTCACTCCAAAATGCAGACAACCAGTGCTACTAAGGACATGGAAACCAGGGCAAACAGTCTGTAGAATATATTTCTATTCTGCAGTATAACAATTCCTCCTAAAAAAAAGATGTAAATTACTTGAACTTGAATTACTTTTTAAAAGACTGTAAGAATACAGGAATGAAAGAATGAAAGAAAACCACAAGTGAGAACCATGTTAGTTATTCATATACAAATAAAAGATATACAGAAGCTCTGTCAGCATGGCCCAAAGCACTGCTTTGACATCAGCATCAAAAGACAAGCCCTCAGAAATATATCCCCATGATTTCTGCTGCATCCTTTCCCATCATGGCCTGACCTTCCACTAGGAGGAATTGTCTGCCTTGAATTGTGCCAAATTCCATTTCTACTCCTACCAGTAAGCAGCCTTCAAACATGACTGCATCAGTAGTGTACATTACCAGAAATACAAGCACCACTGGAAGATAATCCCCAGAAGAGGTTTGAAAAGTGTGAGAAACATGCCTGGTATCACTGGGACACACACAGGTCACCTGCCATGCTGAGATCAGAACAAATCTTTTTAAACCTCTGCACCCTGGGTGAAAACATTCGGGTTTGAAAATAGAGCAGCTGTTTTCTGCAACATCCATACGACCTGAGAACGGTTCTGCTGTGCCTTCCTGGCTGCAGCAATTTGCTACAAGACGTGCAGAAAGGATCACAAAAGAGCATTGACTGAAATGAACTTGTTTAAAACCTCAAGCTACCCTGAAAGCTCTACAAAGGCTGTAGAAAGTAGGTGCAGGCCAGAGCCATCTTTTACTCCAAGGTTATGCTGAATCATCTAAATGGAGTACAGTTTGTTCATATTTCTGCAGCTGTTACATAAATAACCCTATTTTCCTTCTTTATTGGAGCTGATCTCTTTTAAAATATACACTCACAAATGTGAACAGCAAGCTCACCTCCCCACTGCTATCATTAAACAATAACGAGGAGCACGGCCGTTAATCAGAAACAGACTCCAATATAAAATCCTCTCAAAACCAGACTGGCCCACTTAAAACATATATCCCTGGAAAAGTTTCCAACTGCTGCAATATCCTACTGTGAGCTCCATTAAAAATACAGCTCTTCCCACAGCCATCCCATGCTTCCTTTGCTAGTGACACTCTGCTACTGGGTAGTTCTTCGTGACAGGTTTGTGACCTACTTTGGCAAAAAAATCCCTTTCCATCTTTTACTGAGGATGTAGCATGGCTGAGTCCTCCATCCACTGACCAGATCTGATAAGGCTCACACTGAGAAGGCTTGAAACTCCACAAAGGTGCAAAGACAGTCACTTATCTCTCTGCTTGTTGCCTAAGATCCTTCAAGGCAAAGAAACTGTTACAGTCTTGAATAAATTAGCAATGAATGCTTGAAGACAATTTAATTCTCAAAAATTTCTGAAATGCCCTGATTTAGCTGTCTGATACAAGAAGTGTAGGCAATGAATGTGGTTTTTTGCAGAAATTCAGTGTGCTATACACCAACAGAGGATTCTGAATTGGGTTCTGCATTCTCTGTTGATTTTTGGAGATCTCCTGACATCATGAGGATGCCAAGATATGTGGTTTGCTCATGTTGGGATTTTTTTTGGTGGGGTTTTTTAAAGTGTTTTACATATGGGCAAAAGAGATGGAAAAAATAATAATTTCTTGTAACCACGTTTACATTTGGAATAAAAGCTGTGTTAACTCTTAACACAACTTTGCCCTCATGAGAGATTCAGTCTTGCCAGACCTGGACACGCTCTTAACTTCTGAAACAACTCTTTGTCATAATAATTGCAGCTATCATAGCAACTTTTAGAGCCAAAAGTTCACAGGGTACCTCCAAAACATGTCAAAAAGCTCTATTAAGCACAAGATTGAGGTTCCCATAGGGGCTCTCCTAAACAGCGAAGAGCTGGGAACAGCCACAGCTTTGCAAGCAACTGAACACAAAGAAGTGACCCCAAAGGACTCCCAGCACTGGTTTTGGACCTAAGTCTAAAAATTCCTGAAAAAATTTTAAGTCAAAGTAAAGAGATCTTATAAAATTTTACAGATGACTTATAACCTCTGCTTTCACCAGCCATTTCATGGGCTCATGTAGTGCCACAGGAGCCAGTGGACTGAAAATCACTGAGCAAGGTGCTCAGTTCACACCAGCACAAAAAAGTAACAAGTCCAGAGAGATTCAATTTGCATGCAAGAAAATGTCCCAGAAACTTGTGATACAAGATGGATCTGGGTGTCTTCTGCCAGCTGCAGGTCTGAGGGAAACCCCCTGGGCCAGAAGCTGAAGAGAAGCATGTCCCCAGCTAGACAGAGCCCAGTGCCAGCCAGGAACAAGTTGATGGAATGAACTATCTCTAAATTCCCCATCAGGATGCAAAATAAGGACTGCAATAAAGTGTGTCAGGTAAAATGAACACACACATTTCTGTTACTTTCTCCAGCTAGGAACAGAGACTATGCCCTGGCTGAGGATCTTGGACAACAAACTCTGCAGCTGTATCTATAATGTGACACCTTAGAAATGGGCACAAGATACCTCTTATATTGCCAGCTGCATGTGAAACAGATATCCCTTCTAGGAGGCTTGCAAAATAATGTTATGATAAGGGAACAAAGCAGATGTATGCACCACCAACCAGCTGAGTGAATGGTTCCTGCAGCATCTAAACCCCACATGTATGTGAAGAGTAAATGCTCAGAAGCCAGAGCTTCAATACTTTAGATCTGAGGACCTGTGGGATCACAACACTGTCATAAACCTACAGTAATTCAGATGCCAAAGTGGAAAGAGGGAGAACAGAGCTTAGCTTAGGATCTCTCAAGAAGACTCTTTCAATTTTCTGTGCAACAGAATGGCAATTTTTCCTTAATCTTGCCTGGAAACTGCTATTGTACAGTACAATTAATTTTATTGGCCTCAAATTTTCTTTCGCCTCTGCTTTTTTTTCCCATTTTATAGTGTTGTTATAGTACTCTGTACTTGGGTCTAAATGACATTACAATTCATTGGCCACATTGCACAGTATGAAATCAACTCAAAGAAATGGAAATTATGTCTTGGATGTCATCATATTGTGATGATAAGCAAGAGCAAGAAAAACTAAACCCACACCAAAAAAAAAAAACAACCAAACCCCAAAAAACCGCAAGACAAACCTTTATCTTCATTATTAGGGGTGGATAGGCTAATCTAATCATGCAATATTTCTAACCAAGCCTGTTACTGGATCTTATCAAACTAAATGAGCAAAGTAAGCTTTCAAGAGAGAAGTTCCTTTGGTCATAATCATCAAGATTTGGCTTCTGGAGCTTTACTTTCTGTTCTGTTGGCTTACGGCATAGTAAAAGTACAAATAAGGCAGAAGAGAAAGCTCAACAGGCAATGAGAAGAAAAACACAACTTATAAGGCACACTGTGCTCATCTGACAATTCCCAGCATCCCATAAACACCAGAAAACAATTCAGCCAGTGACCTTCAAAAACCTGGATTCCTTTGCCCCTGGAGTGTGCACACAAGGTCAGAGTTCCACTCGACTTTAGCCTGCAGGAGCAGTGTATGAGCTATTCAGCTCTAACTCCCATAATGACAGGAGACAGCTGAGAACTGTGCAAATCAAGTTACAGCTCTGATTATGCAAAACACTGTGGCTCTGCATTTTCTAACACCAAGACTGAGTGCAGCTTGAAGACGTCTGCTACAAGATTTCTAAAAACAAGCAATTAAAACAACAAGAGAAGAACTAGTTTATTACTCCACTCATATTTGGCAAAGAATACTTCAGGACAAATTATAGATACAAGTGTGTCAACAGCTGAATACAAACACTAGAAGTATTTTGTAAAATATATCTCATACCGTCAGGGAGTTGTTTACAGGACAAAGCATCATCAAGATCTCTGGCAGTTGATGGGTCGATGGTGAAAATGCATTCTTTCCTATCCAAAGGAAAAAAGAAGAGAAGGAAAATTTATCTCCCAGTCATGAAGAAGGTATCAAAACACAGAGCCCATCAGAGACAGCCAGACAACAACAATCATGTTTTCAGAAGACTCTGTTGAAACATCTTCCAATCTAATCTGAATTCTAAATCTAATCTATTTTTAAAAAAACGGTTTAGACAAGTGAATCTCCTTGGGTATTTTTTCATTTTTCTTTTTCGTTTAACTGCTTGCTCTTAGTAGCTTTCATTTCATTACAGATATTCCCTGACAAAACCTAAACAATTTAGCCCATCAAGTTCACTCCAAAGAAACAAGCAGGAAAAAGTCTAGATGCCTTGCAGCTAAAGTAAAAATAGATTGTTCTTAATTGCAAAGCTAAATGGAACACAAACAACCCTCATGCCCATGCCAAAGAGTAGATGTCACACCATCTGACACTCCATGAGCACAGCTAGCACAGAGCAGAGGCACTGAAAAACCAAGCTGAATGTGACAAAACTGAGGGAGAGTTTTGGTCACAGTAAAGACACTCAGGAGCTGCAGGACTTTATAAAATCTACACTGCCAATAATGCACCAAAGGGAAAAGCGGGTTCAGTAGGAAAAAATGTGTAAGTTATAGAAAGGGCAAGCTCCAAATCAGCTCATAGATCTTACAAATCAACTTGGGGCTCAGGAAAAGCTGAACACCTTTTTCCAGGTGGCACCTGGAATTTGCAGCCCTGCCCTGGAAGGCTCACATATGTATGTCCTGTAACAGTGGGTGGCAGGAACACTGGGAACAACACACCAAGCTGGACACAGATAAGGTCTAGGGCCACATAGGTGGGACAAACAAAGCATCTGACTCAGGAAACATCATGTTTAATAGGGCAGAGCCTGGCACCAGTGAGACACAAAACCTGAAGCACTCAACAAACAAAACTCCTTAAACTCCTGCTTCAGGGCCTCCCTTCATCCCAGGCTGTCCTACAGCAATTTCTTTCCCAGACCTCTGGACTATAGCAGAGTTCTCCAGGCACTATGAGGAATGTGGGACCAGAGCTGAAGAGCAATGAGCTCAGTAAAGTAATGGGTTTGCTGGTTTATTTTGCTTTTATCTTAACTTTTAGAGTAAGTTCAGCCCCTCCCTAGTTAAAAGATCCCCAAGCACAATGGTATAGGCTGAGGCTGCTTTTCTTCTTTTCTCTTTGCCACAGAAAGACTCATATCATGATGGCAACTCCCTTTCAGAGATGTATAATGCAAACACACACTATTTTTATTACAGCATAACCACTGGTATTACTCCTGGGGAAGGAGAGGTGGGAGGGGAAAAATTACAATGAATTCTTAAAGGAGCAAGTGTACATGGAATTAGAAAGTCTTAGTCTTTTTGTATGGGTGCTATCCCAGTGAGAGCAGTGTCCCCAACTTTGCAGACCGACCATTTCTGTACTGAAATGCTCTGGGTGATGTCAGACACCTGGCAGCATCTATTTATTTAATTCCACCAGGCACACTAAATAGAGATTTTCAAAGGCATAAAAATCAGTAAAGCACTTCACTGCCTTCTAAGACTTGGAAAATCTTTTGGAATATGCTGGCTTTCAGATTAGATAGCAAAACTGCCTTAATCCCCAGATGCACATTAATTTCTGATCCTTTGCATGCATCTAAACAAATTAAGAGACTGTGACACTAAAAGATATAAAATCTTTCAACTACACTAGGACTTTGATCTGTTATTGCCAGCACTAGAAATCAACCAATTTTTAAAGGTTTTCAAACAACTTTGCCTCCATAAATACATATTCCTGAAAATTCCACCTAAGGATGGAATTTTAGGGTACCACAACTCCAAGGCACCGTGCAACTCTCCTCAGGGAGCTGTGCATATGCAGAGAGACATTCCTATACTACAGACAGTATGGGGACATGCACATGTGCCAGCCTGCATGTATTTACACCAGGTAATTTACTCCCTAATGCACAAGGTATAAAGTGCATCCCCCCTCCAGCCACATCCAGTAAATCTTTAAGTTATTTCATTTAAAAGTCAATTGAATGGACATGAATGGCTTGCTTTACCTAGCAAGTGAGGAAGAAAGAACTTAAGAGCTGCTTCAAAGAGAATGTGGGTTCCTGTGTCAGGGGAATACAGAGATTATCCCAGATGTTCAGGGTCTGCTACCACAAGCATCTGCCACCCATTGTGAATTGTAGCTCCAGGCAGTTAAAAAAAAAAGCAGATTGGCTTCAACAAAGTACATATTTGCAGCCTGCCCTAAATAGAAGTGAGCAGAAATATAGGGGTGCCAAATATTTGTCACATTTAATGGGCTGCATGGCTGAGCTGTATTTGGCCAGTCAAGTCCACAGCAGAGGCCAGTGGTGGTCCCAGTTCAGAGAGTCCAAACCGGTAAGGCTGGTGGGGCAGCCCCAGCCTCCCTCTGTGCTCAGCCTGCTGCCCCTGGGGAGGTGCTGGCTGGCTCTGAGCTGTCTCTCAGCACAGGAATGGCCAGCACAGACACAGCTCACAGCCGTCTGAGATGCATAAACTCACACATGCAAAGCTGAAGTGAGGCCCAAATTCTGATTTAGCATTTCTCACCAGCTCGGATATGTTTAACCAGCAGGCTCAGATCTGTTTCTCCTTTAGAACTATTCAAAGGACTTGGACTTGTAGCTTGTCATAGGCAGTTTATTCTGGGCACAGACTGCAAGGTGAGGTAAGAAAGTCACTGAGCAAGTAAAACAAGGCGTGATACTCCTTGGCATAAGGATACTGCAGAAGTGTTGCAGAGCCAGTGGCCAGGTAGTCAATGGGACAAGAGAAGCCAACCTCAAAAGCAGCACTCCAAGTCCACAGCAGTGAGCTAATCCTGGCACACAGGCCTATACCTAGATGAAATTTTCTGAGTGAATTCAGCTCACCAGTAACAACACTATTAAGTGTGATTAATTATATTTCTGGTTTTCAGGTTTTATTACTGAAGAAGTTTCAGATGGCCATGGGAACAAGGGCTTGCATGTGGGATCCATGGAATGATGGGACTGCAGCTCTGAGCCTGAGGGCAGCACCCTGCACACGTGCTCCTTCAGGGCATGGTCTCATGTTGTCCTGCTATCTCCTCCTGCTTTTCCTCCAGGCCTAGTGGTATCGCTTTTATCTCCAGGACACTGCAGACAGCTGTCTCTCACCCTGGAGAACCAGGCAATGCAAGGGGAGGAAAGGCTGGTGTGGGCAGCACAGCCTACCTGCTGCTGTGCAAACTGTCCCCTCCTTGGCACCCACAGCAGCCACCCCTGCACACACCTCAGGGAGGACCCTGGAGGCAGCTGACAAAAACCATCTGGGTGAAGAAACAACACTGCTCTCAGCTGTGTGGCAAGTCTGCCCTGTGAAGAGGAAGGAGCCATCCAAATTCCTGCCCTGCCCATACTGTCTAGCTGTGCAATACCCCAAAGGCTGTGGCAGGAGGGTCCTTGGAGAGATCAGACCACACTTCTGACTGACACCAGTACCAAGACCAGCCTGCATAGAGATGTTTGATTAAACCACAAGGGACAGAACGTTTCATGCACCTGCTGATGAAGATGTTACTTAAATCCACAGCTACACACACACATATTTGCATTGACTGACTACAGGTATATACAAACTGGCAGTGTTTCCAGCTTCTGGAGGGTCACCAAGGTGACTCTGTGGGTTACAGAGCTTGATCATCCCCCTCTCTCCCTTCTTTCAAGGCCTCAAAGGAAGCATCTCTCATTGTCATCACACCTAATAAAAATCTGGCTTATTCATTTCAAATTGTCAAAACATACTTTGTAAAAGTAATGAGATGATTTAAGTCCACTTGTTCCAACATACACACAATTTGATTAAAAGAAAATGGTTTAAGATAGAGACACACAGAGTTAAGAGATTTTTTGGTCTTCATGCTGTGAAGGACTGGAGATAAATATGTGCCTTTAAGAACCCCCCAGCACTGGTCAAAAAAACCCCAAAAATATTTCAGTATGGAAGCTTCCACTTTTTACAGGACCTTCTTCATGTAAAACAGGTACCTAATGCAGGTTTGCACAGGTGAACTTGCTCTGGCGTGGAGTCTCTGCCAATGGAAGAACAAACTCTTTCCTCCCTTTTCTTTGTTTCAGAGGTTTCAAGCACCAGAGCAAGGCAATGCCTGCAAGACTTTGGGAGGATCAGGGGAGGGACTCACACTGACCATGGTGGACATGCAAGCAAGAGTCAGGAAAGCAGGAGTCACCCAGACTGCCCAGGCCCTGCCAGCTCCCAGCAGCACTGGCCAAGCCACCTCTAGCCCCAAGGCAGAGACAAGGGCCCTGCTAAAGCTGCCTCTGTCAGGCAGCTTGCAAATCAACCACCTGGGGAAAAAAATTACAGAATAGAGCACTTAGTTTATTAGACAGTAACGACAGTGTCAACCTATACAGGCTGGTATATCAATCCTAATTTAAGGAAAGCTAATTAAGTGCAGTGCTCTTTGCACAGCTTCAGGAAGACTAATTAAAGCAGACAAGCATGCCTGCAGAGCAGTTAGTCTTTTTACCTTTAACAGGACCTAAAATAAATGGCTAGTGCAGCAGTAGAGGTAAGATAAGTAGTTTGTTGGTGAGCTAGAATTACCGTCATGGCAATTAAAATGTTCACAGATCACAGGACTGCAACAGCAGTTTGTTTTACTTTGTGCAAATACATACATCTATGTATACATCTATACTAAGGTATTCACAAAAATCAGCAGAGAAAACACTTTACAGCCGGTGCCTCAAAGATTGGTACAATATATTCATTTTTGCCAGTTAAACTGTTCAGAATTAAACAAATCAAGCTAGTTTAACCATAAAATATGAACACCTAGACATCAGGAGATTACAAATTCCAGTGGTCAGGGCTCACTCTGCACTCAAGGGAGAGGTTACCTGCACCAGGATGAAGCATTGTAAAGGTAAGCCATGGGGTCAGGCTGTACTAGAGGCAAGGTTTCTGGCATGACCACCCAGCTGGGTAAAGCTTGGGTGTTAACAGTGCAATTTTCTTGCTGCTGGGAGGAAAGTGCCAGTTTTGTACACAGTAGACAAAGCAGCACCCTACAGATCCTCCTGTTTAATTCAATGATCTTCCCAAGCAGCAGCACACAGATGAGTCAACTCACCAGCAGAGACATGGAGCCCAGATTTTCACCACTAATAAATGCCAACAACCATGAAATACCAGTCCAGAGAACTGCATGTACCCACTAGAGCATCAGAAAACCCTTCATGAAGCAAGACATTGTCCTTACCAGCTGGTGTAACCTTTCATGGGAGTCAAAGTCCTAAAGAAGCAAAGTATGACCCAGATGTTCAGGAACTGGGCAAAGCAGAGGATGGAGGAATTTCACCCCAGGCAACACAAGCACAAGTCAGCTGGCAGTCAAACCATGTCCATGCTCCTGTGTGATGCAGATCACCACTCCTCCTGGTTCTGGCAGCAGCCACCACCATCTCAAGTCACTCGGGCTGAAGCCCCAACTTTGGCATTTGTCTGAACTTGGGCTGCTCAGGAATGAGGCTGTGAGCAGAGTTTAGACTGACAAGTCTCATGAGAGAAAAAGAGAGAAATTGTTTGCAAGAAAATCAGAGCACCTAAGGAAGGGGCTGAGCAGGGAATCTCTGAAAGTCTTCCAACAGGAAAACCAGACACGGGGGCTGGAATAGAAGGAAATGGAAGGGAAGGGAATGAAATGGAATAGAACAGAACTATTTCAGCTGGAAGGGACCAACAAGAAAAATGTGGTCCAACTGCCTGACCAATTTAGGACTGACCAAATTAAAGCATGTGGTAGTTAAGAGATCTGATCAGATGCCTCAAACACTGACAGGATTGGGGCATTGACTACCTCTCTAGGAGACCTCTTACAGTGTTTGACCACCTTCTTGGTAAAGAACAGCTGCCCAATACCCAGTCTAAACTTCCCCTGATGCAGCTTTGAACCATTCCCGTATGTCCTGTCACCAGGGAGGAGAGATCAGCACCTCCCTCTCCACTTCCCTGTCTCAGGAAGCTGATACAATTAAGACACATGAACTTACTACCTTATTTACCTTCCCATTCTGACTGCCCTCCCATGGACAACTTCCAGACTGAAGGAGTCTCCTGTGATGTTCACTAGGCATTCACAAAGACCAACACATCCAAAACAACTATAAAAGAGAACAAAGAACACACCAGAAGCCTGAAGGTGGCTGAAACCTGCTGTCTGTGAATTCCAGCATTCAAGACTCAAGCAGTTCAGTGGTTACACATTGACATCCTGCCCTGCTCCAGGCTCAAGCTGCCATGGCCCACAGTCCCTCCAGCCATCCAAAGGCTCCTGAATCTTTTGCAGAAGCATCAGCCCATTTCCAAAGTCCACACTGCTTCAGCTGGAGGTGAGTCAGGAATGACCACTGTTTTGTTTATTAAAGTTTCAGCAGCTGAAGCTTTCTTTAAACTTGAGTATGTCAGTGCTAAGACATTTACAGTACCAGTGACTGCATGTCTAGACACTTGCAGTGCATTTACATTCTTCTAGGGACTCCTGAGATTGTCCTGTTCTCTCCACTTTGTGAATACATACAATAGCCTGGTGGGAGTGAAAACTCAGCCTCCTGGTTTACCCTTATTAACTCCAGCTCAAAGCTGGCATTTTAAAATTAAGCATAGCAAAGGCACTTTTAGAATTTTTAAGCTCTTCAGGTCATTTCTAAGACCCTGCTGAGCACCATCTTGAAAAAGCTAAGCAGACACCATTTCTCAGAGCTGGAAACAGTTGTTTTAATTTGGGAACAGACATCCTAGAGCTGTCAACTCACTCCATTGAATGCTACTAACATTTTTTCACACAACAACCCAATTGTTATGGCAACCACAAAAATCAATCTCGTTCTTCAATCACAAGCAAACCCAGCTCGAACACAGCATCGGTGCAGGTTTGTTACAAAGTGCCAATAAGCCCAGGACCAATTCTGCCAATATTCATCACTCAAATGGGGATGAAGTACCCTTTCTGCAAGAGAAATTTCAGAGACCAATCAGTGCCTGAGCATTTTAGAGACTTCAACATCCCACTCCTAAAGACATTTATTACTTGTAGTGTCTACCACATTTGTCACACTTGATGCCGGCAGATTTTAGCTAAAACCCAAGAGTTGCTGCTTCCAAGACAGTCTCTTAAAAGGAATATATTTTAAAAATATGCCTGCAAGAGAAGAACCCTGACAAATCTCTGATGGCACTCTGAATGCTCTGTAACAGACTGACAAAGATACTTGACACATCACAAAACTCTTTTGGCATGGTGCATAAATTTCCAAATGAACTAAAATTATAAAATAATTGGAAGCAAAAACTAATCCCTCCAAACACTGAGCGTTATAAGCCCAAAAAAAATCCAGCAGAGCACAAAATGTATTGAAAGTCCAACTTCAAACCAGCACTACTCTTTTTAATTTCTCTGTGTTTATGTTTTAGCTAATGTCCTCTTCTGGTTCAGAAAACAGACCTCAGTCCAAGAGAGCAGCTGACAATGACTCCTGGTGTATTACACATCTACAACAATAAACTTTTACATTTTCACCAGGGACTGCTCTCTGGATTGCCGAACCAGAATCAATTATTCCTTCTATTTATCTTTCTTTTATTTCCTCCATATTTATGGCCTTCAAGTAAGGGGGAAGACAGAAAAAAAGAGCACTGCAGTCTTATAACATACCTATATGGCTTGAAAAGCCAACATATATTTATAAACGAGATCAGAGTCTCTGGGAGGCCAAGTACCAGCAGTATTTCCTACGAGTCATGCTGTAATTGTGCCACAAATATAATGAGTTCTCTGCACCACCACTATCCCACGCAAGAAAGCAGAGTGTAATTGAAAATGCACTTGCATTATATAAACTACTTTAATCATAGATGCACAGGGCTAGAAATGGAAGAGACATTAGGTCATTCAGCCCCCATAGGTCAGAGCCAGGCTGCTCGTGACAATGTATTTGCAAGGACTTTCTCCTGCATGGTATCAAGCATCTTTAGTGATGGAGTTTCCAGCCTTTTCTTTAGCAGTCTATTTTGGGTTGGACAGGAAAGGTTTCCTCTTTGTTTTACCTTACTTGTCCCCATAACACTCCTTTCTATCCTCCCACCATCGTAAATGATTCTCATTTTTTCATTTTGGTCCACATATTTTTAACTATCAACTACTACATCTTTCACAAACTTCTAGTTTCAGTGTTGGCAGATACACATTGAACAGTTAATCCTCCCTTGTAAATCAATCCCTTATCTCCCAGAATATTTTTGCTATTCTTTTCCAGACTGTCCCACTTCTAATCCATGCTGTGATATCTCCAGGACAGCTCTGCCTCACACACTTGCATTTGGGCCATCTATATTATGATTTATGAGTTGTTGGGTTTTTTTATGGAGTTATCTGAGAATAACCTGGTAACAAAGATTCAATCACCCAAAAAGTAGGACAGATGGACAAGTCAAAGCATGCTTCAGATCACTCCATCAGAGTGGAACCACAAGGAAAATACTGTTCCTTGTAATGTCCAGCCTGCCCTAGTGATCAGCTCTGAAATACCACAGCAGCCATACACCACCTCACCAACAGGAGCAGTTCTGGGTTTCTTCACCTACAGCACCAGAGACAGACACCTGGGTTGACACCAGGGCTTAGACACTTCATCTCTTGTCCACCCTGTGCTATCTGACCTGTAGTGAGAGCAGAGCACCAGCAGAGCACTGTGATATCAAGTAAAGAAGCAGTATTTGGCACACCTGAACTGTACCACTTAACATACTTAAACATGAGAGGATATGGCACTTCCCTCTGCTCATCAAAATGCCACCTTGTGATCCAGTGGAATCTAGTAAGAAACAGGGACACATTTAAGGTAAGTCAAACTTATTTAAGATTTTATCCTCATCTGTTTCTGTTATTCCCTCCACTTCTCTCCATAAAACAGATATCCAGGCAAGAACAAGACAGTGTATATAACAACCTAGGTGCAAAAGTTATTACTGTTTTCCCCAACTCAGCAGATTTCTAACAAAGCAATGTTAGGTGTGATAGCCCACAAGATCAGAAAGCAATAATCCTATCCAAACACACAACAGCAATGCTGCTTGAAGCTGCACTTCCAATGATCACATGTACCATCCTATAAGGAAAAAGGTGAAGTTGCCTTGTGTCTGTGTACACCAGGCACTGGTAACAGCATGTGAGAGCACATACTATGCATAACTTTGTACAAAACAGGGTCACCATAATTGCTGTAGATATACTGTAGTAGAAAATGTTAGGAAAACAGAGAGGAGGACCAAAAGCAGCCAACCAGAAGCAAGGAGCTGAATCACATCACTGACAACAACACCTTGAGCATATTTACTCAAGAGTTTTACTTACTCAGCTAATGGCAGAGAAAGGAGCTCATATGAGCTCTCTTCATCAATCCAAGAATGGTACAGTTGCCCACACTGTCTGGAGAGCAGAGGTACCCAGAGCAGGTGCAGCCACCATCACCAGGTTCTGGAATCAATCCTTTTATAAAGGAACTGGATCTGATATGCGTAGGCACCACTGAGTAATCCTTTTTATGCCACCTTTGTATCTAATCCAATGTATCTCTCTATGGAGAACATTTTATTAGTCACAGAACAGCTCAGTGAGAGAGCAGAGATCCTAATCTGGCCCTCTTCGTGTCTCCACTCCACTACAAGATAACAGTCAGTTCTGTAGCAATGTTGCTTATACATTTGCTAAACAAGTAATTTCTCAGTTTCCATCAGAAACCAGAGCATTTTTGCATATCCTATTATAGCTGAGTAAGACTTGCTCTACTTAACACTAGCATTTTGTAGTGGAAAATCTCCAGGAAACAAGCTGTTTAACAATGTTTTATCTGCCCTGCACTCATTCCTAACTAAAGTTGTCCACCTGCCTTGGAAAGACATCTGTTTCAGAGGCTGACTGCTTTCCTCCAACACCCCTTGCACAGCTCAAGGCTGCCATTTTTACCATCACCTCTAATTTTATCAGCCAATAATCTCCTTGGGCATCTACAGCAAAAGACCATACTGTCAAACACTTACTATACACATTGCTAATCCCTGTTACCAGCTGTAACACTCCTCAAGAAAGAAATAAATGGGAAGTAGAGCTGTAGTGCAGGTACAAACAGTGCTGCAGAGCTTCCCTCCCCAGTGGGCAGAGGGACACAGCAGAGCACCTCTGCTCTGGTTCCCTTATCAGCCACAGGAAGGATGCCACATTTCTGGAGGGGCAGCCAAAAGTACAATTTTGGCCTTCAACAGCTTGGATCAGTTGCAATTGAGGTCCCGTGCTGAAATGCCAAGATGCAAATTTTAACTGAAAGCTTCAGTGCACTCACTTGCCTGCAAGAGCAAAGTTCAGTAACTGCCCTGCAAGGGAAGCAAGTGAGCATGACTTGTCTCCTGCCAATGCAGTGGATCCTGGCTGTCCCCCAGTGTGCTGCCCTTTTAGCCTTGTGGCAGGAATATTCGGTCTTTCAGAGGGACCTTGGCATTGAAAGGGTCTGATGGGAATCTCATGAAGCCCGAAGGGAAAAACAGAGTCCTGCACACAGGGAGGAAGCACAGACTGAGGAAGAACCAGCTGGAAAGCAGCTTGGCAGAAAAGGATGTCCTGATGGACAAGTTAAACATGAACCAACAATGTCACTGTAGCAAAGATGGCCAAGAGCCTCCTGGGCTGCACTGGGAGGAATGTTGCCAGAAGGCCAAAGGATGCATTCCTCCAATCCTTCCCCTCTGCCTGGCACTGGTGAGACCACAACTGGAGTGCTGTGTCCAGTTCTGGCCTCCCCACACCAGGGAGGTATCAACACAGTGCTGCAAGTTTGCTAAAGTGCCTTGGTGATGATTAAGGAATTGGAGCATCCAACCTACAAGGAGAGGCTGAGAGAGTTGGGACTGTTCACCTGTGAATAGAGAAGGCTCAGGCAGGGGGATCTTTCCAGTGTGAAAATACACCTGATGTAGGGAGTAAAGACAAGCAAGACAATTTCCAGTGGTATCCAACAGGGCAAGAGATGATGGGCACAAAACACAGGAGAATCTATTGAAGGAAAAAATACATGTTTTTCTGAATCCCAGAACATGTTCCTCATAGGAGTTGTGGAATCTTCATCTTTGGAGCTATCCAAACCCTAAATGGGCACAGCCCTGAGTAGCCTGCTCTAGCTAACCCTGCTCTGAACAATGGGCTTGGAGTAAATGATCTCGAGAGGTGCCTTCCAAGCTGAACCATCTGATGATTCTTCAGAGTTTAGCCCTGCTCAGCTGAAATCAGTCAGTTTCTGCTCCTCAGAACACATCCATCTTGTAGATATTTCCCTGCCACAGCACCCTTTCTCTGCTCAGTATTTTTAGCTCATTGTTTTGTATTTTGCCAGCTGAGAAACTGCAGTTTGTAATTTTACCTTCAGCTTCATATTTCTTCTTAAAAGTGAATACAATGTCCTGTTTATAATAATAAAATCACTAGTTGGCAGGATGACATCAAATGGAAAAAGAGAAAGCAACTGGAAAATTTAGAGCAAGCAATTTTGAGTGCCAAGTTTCACATTTGTAATAGTCCAGCGGAGGTCAACAGGCTCACTTATTATTAGGCAAATGGTAAAGAAATAGATATCCTCTAGTTCTTCCATGTTAGACTATATAAACCATCTCTTCTTGAACAGGTTCTAACACTTTCCAAAAAAGTGATGTTATACATTTTCCACAGTAACACCAACAATGGGACAAAAGCAAAAGGCAGAACTGCTTTGCAAAGAACGGCCTTTTTTCTCTCTCCAATATTTAGGTTTTTGTTTCCCACTATGATTGGACTTTCCTGGCTTTACTTTCTTGTCCCAGTTAAGCAGTAAAGGAAACAAAAAGATATGAATGAAATTAGAAACATTTGGAATGAGTCTTAGAAATAGCTTTTGGGTTTCTTAAGATTCCTGGCTAGACCTCTTCAAATGGCCTCCTCCTCCCTCTGCCCCCAGCTCCTGCACCCACCTCTGAAATTTGTATTTCCTTCTTTGCCCTCACCCCTCTTTTCTTCAGGGGCTACATTTTGTCCCAAAGCAAACAAGGAAATGAAAATTACATGTTGTAACACTGGAAAAGACCGGAAAGTGGTTGAAACTTTGCACCCATCAACATTTGTCTCTATGACATTAATCCTCCAATGTTTCCCTAAAAGCAGAAACCAAACACTCCTCAAACTCCTAATGAAACAAATACCAATTCCAGTCAACCTGAATAATAAAATGAGTGCTCTGGTCCTATCTCTATTATCATATTTAAAGTCTCTGGAAGAGAAGTTTCCTCAACCACACATTCTGACACTTCATGAACCTTCATGCTCTCTGTAAAACACAACTGCAGGAGGCAATGCCAACACTTAATGCTTGCCTAGTGCTTTTCATTAGAAGTTTTGGGTGCTCTTTAGAAACAAGTAAGCTGGGAATGCCTGTGAAATACTTATCTAATTTTACAAATAAACCCATGCAGGTGAGAAACAGATGTCCATGGCAAAACTGTGCAGAAGTGGCAGAGCAGAGTGTTAAGCAAGCTAAATCAGTTCAAAGCCATTCACAAGGTTTGGATCTTTTCTGCCTTAAGTAATATTGAAATATTATGTAAACCTTTCTTTGTGAGCTATTACTGGAGAAATGAGGGAAAATAAAGATCTCTTGGAATGAGTTCTACACAGGCTGTGTAGGTGAGATCACAGTTGCTATCCAAACAGCATATGCATGGCAAGAACAGGCTTCCTGTAAAACTGAAAGACTTGCAGGAAGATCAAGGAACATATTTACAAGATGGCATGGATAAAATGTCTCTCCCTCTTGCCCAGCCTCAGCAGCTTGGTGAAACACATTGTCTCACTTTCACCTATAACCACACTCACAAACACCTCGGTGCAGAGCCCCTCTCTCCTCGCTCCACACTCTGACTCCCAGACCACACCTGGGACACTGGTCAGCAGAACACACAAACTGCCTTGAAAGGAGGAAAGGGTCATTTCCCAAGATGAAAGGAAACAAGGAAAAGTTATCTCAGGAAGAGGAAATACACAAAAATACAAGATATTTTTTGGGTCTCAGTTCCAAATCCCACAACTTTTATGCATGACACTAAAAAATTTACAGCCCTGTGTTACAGAACTGCAGAGGATTTATTAGAGGTGAAAGTACTTTAAGCTAAACTCTAGCATGTTTTTACTCTAGTTAAGCAAGCAATGTGTAATCAGAATTAGGATGAGCTATTTACAAGTATTACCATGGCTGGTTTCGGAGAAGAGATGAGTTTTTATTTCACTGTAATTTATTTTATATCATATTCTCAGACTACTGTACAGTAATCTGGGAAGCCTGACAGATCACCATGCACAAAGTACAGCAAAGATGGGCACTCACAGAGGCAGGTGTGTGAGATCCCCTGGAAAACAAGGCATAACTCAGGTGTGCAACCAGAACAGACACCCAGGTTCAGGTGTGTTCCTCTGGATGCCATCCTGGGCCACGTGTACTGGCCCTTTGTAGAACAGTGCAGACCACAGCACACTTGCTGCTGACAATATGAAAGCTGATATCTAATAACAAGTTAAGGCCAAGCTACTCTGGGACTTGTCAAAAACAGTCTCTCAAGGTCACACATCAGAGATGGCAGCCAGGTCTCCAACTACCTGACACCACTTACCTACAATTCACCCTGCATTTACTAATAAAACTCATCTTTTTTCTGGGTAGATAAATCCCTTTCTGTGAGGAAATGACAAGGAAAACTCACCTGTATTTTATTTTCCATAACTACAAGTCTCATGTTATCTCCATATTATGTGTTTAGACCACAGACTGGTTAGTCAGCAGTGTGGCAGTTGACATTAAAAGGATTAGCAAATTAAGCTCAAATAATTGTCTTAAAAATTTTGACTGTTAAATGTTTATATTTGAGAGGATCAAAAGGAAATCTACTTTGTAGTGTGCACTGTGGTCAGGAAGGGGCAGAGAGGGATTTAAATGGCTTAACTGCAAAACTGTTATCACCTTGATAAGTCCCAGTGTAATAGTTCAGCAATAAAAGCAAGAAATGCACTTGGAATTTGTTTCCAAAACTGACTGTCTGACTGGAGACAAGTCAAGCTCTTTATTCGCCTAAAAGAACTTGGTCAGAAGGCTACTGAACTGTAGTCAAGAATATAAAAATAAGCACTTTCCAGTGACTTCTGAACAGTAGCATTCAGTATCTACTTTTTTTTTAATGCTACCTGAAGCCTGCAGTCTGGATCTGGTATCTGAGGGTTAGCAGTAGTCAATCAGGAGTGTGAGTCTCTGCTGAAACACTCCACTGTATGGCAGTGGAAATCCAGAAAGCTGAAACAGTAAGGAGGCTGCAGGTTCCAGAGCACAATTAAGTCCAAAGTAACACCTGAAGTGCAGATACAGATACAAATGGCTGCAGTTTATCAGCTTATCTGCCCCAACTGCTAATGTCCATGCCAGTAACACAGATAAATGAAGAGGAAGAGGAGCTTGCTGCACATATACAGGTGCTGGTACCAGTGCAGTGTCCAGAGGAATCAGCCTCCTACAGCTGCTCCACCTCAGCACTACACAAGACAGCAATGAATCTCCAGCTAAGATGGGATGCTCCAGCATAAGCAAGGGTGGAAGCAAAACACACCATGTCTTCTTAATAATGTATTTATTGTTTTCCTGCCTCATTCTTTATTGCAAAGTGAAGTTCTAAACAAATAATTTTTCTTTGGTCTTTAAATCTTTTCTAGTAAGGATGTCTCTGAAGTCTGACACTTAAAAGTGCAGCAAATCCACTAATTTTGGGAAGTCCAGCAATGTCAATGTCTGCCACTCAGCAGGCTCTGGAGTTCCTGAAAGCTGGTTGGCAGCATCATTAAGTTGCAGGAATGGCTAATGTGAGGTAGGTGGACATTCTTTATCTGTCTTAAGTCTCAGAGTAACAAAGTCCCAGATCATTGATCTGCCAGGCATTCAGAAAATCTCTGCTATAAAACTACCACTAAATGCATAACACATTCCAGACAAAAACATAAAGCTTTCAGATTAGGTGCTGAACACAAAATTTTCAATTTTCAATAGCTCTTTTGAAAAAAAGCCTCTCTGCCTCACAAAATACTTCTCCAAGTAACTGATATTCTGGGTTTGGCAGAACTTTCAAAAGTAGTTTCTTTCTATGCTTTCTAGCACAGGTAAGGTGAACATGGTGCATGTAATAAAGTCAGTGCCTTTACAAAATGTGATGAAAGCAAAACAAAACAGCACAACCCTGCACCAACCCAAGAACTGTCAATCCACGCTTTTTGTTGTTACCTTAAATCTCTTCTTTTGGCCAGCTCTCCTGGTGAGATAACCCAGGGCAAGTTCTGGGGAAGACATTCCAGGACTTCAGGGGAAAAGTCAGAGAAATCCACACCATACTCTGTCAGGATCCCTTCTGATTCCGGCTCGATCTCTCCGGCCTGCCCAAGGCTTTTGCACAACTGCCTGCAGAAAGAAAGGGATGCTTTTTTAAAGTGTATAATTACTACTGTCATGTTGTTACAGCCCCTCAAATACACTCTTTCACCCATTCACTTTTCCCTGAGTTTTGGCAGAGGACTTAGCAGGAATTCAGACCATACCATGACTTGTGTCTGCTGGAGATGCAAACACTCACCAGGCACTACCCTGGGCTGTTTTGTGCATCTCATTCAAAGTGGATATTTTAAATTATTAGGTTTTTGCAAAGGTAAGAGAGTTTCCAAATTCAGAAAAAAATGCATCCATCAGGGATAAGAAAAGCATAGCCCTCCCACACAGGCAGCTCTAGCCTTACACAGGGCTGCCTTGAGGCCCTCCCTCGTCTCCTCACCACTGAAAAAGGTGACTCACCTCTACTACTGAAAATGAGGAATAGATTCACACCAAATACCAGAGAGCTCTGCAGGGAGCTCAGTACACTGCTCTCCATCCCAAGGGATACACATCTCTGCCTGGGCAAAAGGATGCCCTGTGAAGGCAGAGGTGTGAAGAACCCACACTGCCTCCCTTACAGGAGTCACACACAGACATGCCCACAGATCATCTTTCCAGCCATTTTGCAGGCTCCTTCCAGGAGCTCAGCATTCCCAGTCATTTGTTCCTCCTCTCATGGCTAAGCAGAAGCCTCTCAACCTGGAGCTAACTGGAGAGGGACCAAGGATCTAGAAACAAGTCACAGACAGGGGAAATTGTCCCCCCATGCTAACAGTGCTTGATGAAGTATTCTGCACACGAGTGGATGAGGCTGCTGCTCTATCATGCTTGGGAGAAAGTTTCCATCTGCTCCAGTGCAAACCCCAGCACAGATCTGTCCAACAGCTCTAGTGTCAAACAAGGCTCAGCTCTGGACACTGTGCAAACCAGGACTCCAAAGGAGCAAGACATTTGTTCCCTCTCCAGCTGGTTACAAATATCCCATGAGAACCCATGTTACATGGTGGCTCCCCTTGTCCCCTTTCTCACCTTTAGATTGCTCTACAGTATACAGAGTTAAATTATTTTTTATTTTTTAATATACTGCCATTAGGCCTATGCACATTACAGTCAATAGAGATAATGTTCCTGACCCAAGAAAATTACAACTGAAATTAAGGCAAATCCATCAAAATATGACACAAAAGAGAGGGGTAATAACACAGCACAAAACCAGCCACTCTAATAAGTGTTTTTCCACTGCATAAAATACACAATCATTATATTGATCCTTCTGCTTTAATTCCAATGAGTGAGAACAGACACTAATTACTTTCCTAAATTAGGGCCAAAACAGTGCACTTGTTATTTGGACAAGCAAGATGGTCTCAAGGCTTCAAATGTGCCATAAACCCACAGAACAAACCCCAAACTCTCAGCACAAGCAAGCCCATCTTCTTTATGGGAGCAAAGCTCTTTCTTCACAACGGGAAGGGCTGTGTAATAAACCTGTCACATTGTGTAATATGCTGGAAAGGATTGCTCGCTTCATGGTGTGGTAAATTGTAGAGTTCACATCGTCTAGCTTTAAAATAAAAATGAAAACAAGGATAAAAGATATTTCCCTCTATTGTTTCAATTTTATGTACAAACTGTATGGCAGAAATACGTGCACATTTGGCATCGTGGCTGAGTTCTCTGTTCCTGCAGCTGGGTCCCAGTCTAATCCTTATTTTAATGTAAATAAATGAGGCATCAGTTTTATCTCCCTCTCTCTCAGCACTAACAATAAACCAGAGAAATCACCACTTCATTTCCAACGTCTGGTGTGGAGCTGGGACTGAGCAAGGATGAGCCTCTGGGTCCACAGGCCCACCAGCACCACCAAGGATGGAAAAAACAAAACAGGAACAGAGAGGACACACTGCCCCACCCAGCAGAAATGTCAAGAACCTGAGTCTTAGGTGCCCTTTCTCTTGGCAGGGCAGATCTGGGAAGTGCACTGGGAGGGCAGCTGGACATCTGCAGGACAAGCCATGGAAAGCACCTCTGAATGCCAGAGTGCTTTCCAGCTCAGTCTTGAAACCCACGTTCCTCTTGATCCGTTTACTGAAATTAGATTAGGAACCATAAGGGGTTTACCCAGAGGTTTGATATAGGACTAATATTTTTTTTAATAGTAATTAACATTTGATTTACAGTGTTCCAGGGAACATTTCCCAAGTACCTTGAAATAAAAAGTGTATAACTGACTTTAATTGGGGCCATGTTACAGTCACACAGGCATGATGACTTGCACCAGAGCAAGATCTGACAGGACAGCATGTGATCAAAGGTAATGCATATAGGATCACCGATGGCCCTGGAGTAACAGCCAGCCTGCAAAATCATTCCTGGGGCTCCAGGGCCACCAAGGGTAGCAAGAATAGTTCAAGAGGCTTATAAACAACCAGAGGCACCGGGCCCAGCAGCACTCAGACGTTCACTCCCAGGGAGTCACGGTGTCTGTGACACCCTGGGTTTGCGTGCATCTCTCTTTTTTTTAAATGTCAAAAGGTAAAAAGAAGTTACAATGGTTCCAGACGTAAACATTTCTTTTCTGTGACGCTGATGGGGGAGCATTACCTTGAATTCCTTGAATACCCTTGGACTGATGTCAGACAGGGTGGTAAGTGTGCACTGACTGGAACACGCCATGGTTGGGGCACAACAGGGTGTTTCTCAAATCAGCCATAGCTGCAAGATCACTGACCTGCTCCAAGGTGCCCACTACTCACCAGAGTCTAACCTGCCATGCATGTGCACCTGGAGCACAGCCACCCTCAAGCTGCCATCTTCCCTCTCATGGTGACACTCATCACATCTATTCAGCCACTCATTTCTAGGAGCATTTGAGCTCTCTCCACTCCACTTCAATTCCACTGAGCTGAAACTGGCCAGGTGTGCTCAAAGGTTACATGATAAGAACTCTCCAAAAAGACAAAGCAGGATTACATAACGCTTGTTTCCTTTGAAAAGCCAGGCAGGCTCCCAAATGGGAGTGAACAACTTCCACTGGGAACTTAACATCCTTGCTCAGTTTCTCCTGGAACAGACTTCTTCACAGTCATCCTACACAGAGGGTTTCTTTTAGCAGCAGGAAAACATCCCACACACAAGCCACCAGTCCCTAAGAAGGCTTGTACAGGAGAGGTGACAGCAAAGAAGCCCCACCTGGGTGCTCCCACTGCCCAGGGCCCTGAGCTCACAGACAGAGCTGCACAGGCTTGATGAAGGCCACAGGTGCCAGTGGAGATGGTGAGAGGGCTGCAGGGCTGAGCATCAGAGGGACAGAGAGCTGTGTCATGGAACCCCAGAGCCTGAGAGCACAGCCCAGCCCTGCTCCACCCCACTGAGCTGCCTCCCTTCAGCTGCCAGGCCACATCCCATCATAGCACAGGTGCAGCATGGTGTTCCCAACACTGATGGGGCCATCCCACACAGTGATTAGTTGTGCCAAGGGAACAAAGCTTTATTGAGGGACACTCCCATCTGCAAGAAGGTGTTTTTTCAATAGAGCTACACTGCTCTGTTTGAGGGGACTGAACCTTCCCTTGAGCCTTACAGATACCCAAGGTATCTGGTTATTTCCCCTCACACAAAATACATTTTTGAATTAAAAAAAAAAAAGCCAAAATAAAATGCCAGAGATGAAAAGAACTCAGGCCACTCAGATGGCTTTGGAAACAGCAGCAAGTGAAATAACACTCTGCAACATTTCATTTTATTGCAAAAGCTGGAACAAATCTTGTCACCTTGACAGACCAATATCTAAGACCCTGAGCTAGAACAGCCACAAGCCCCACGTGACACAGAGGGAGGCAGTGATTCCGTGCTTTTCTATTAGTTGGGGCTTTTTCAATAGTCTCATCCATCATCACATGCAGGGACAAAAAAATTCCACCTTAACCATCTGTGAAAGTGCAGAGACATCTGGACTAATACTCCAAACAACCCTGGACTCCAACACTGCAAAAGGTCCCCAGAAAATAATGGTACATGGCAGCACTTGCAATATTTATCTGGAAAAGGAGAACGTTTTGGAGCTGATTTGCTTTACCTGTTACCTGAAGCAGGTACAGTCACACGGCATTTCACTGCCAAGGTAAAATCACTGCACATGCAGGAGGGAGCACAGCAGCTCAAGCCAGGGCATGGCCAGCATGACCTGGAGCCATGAGATCCTCCTCACTCCTTCCCAGCATAGTCGGGGTGACAGGTGGCCCTTGGAGGGGACAGTGTCACGCTGGTGACCACCAGGTGGCAATCACGACACAGAAACGCACCCCCTCCCCAGGGCGACCTCCGGGGACTCTCAGGTTGCCCCTGTGCAGGTGACCACCCTGGGTGGCCAATGCCACCACCAAACTCTTGGAAGGGACATCCCACTTCTCCACCACACATGGTCACTCTGAAGACCAATCTGGGTCATTAACTGTGCTTGGAAACCTGGCACTGAACTTCCCAAGGGAAAAGGAAAGCTGAGGAAGCTGCATGACCGGTCTGGGAGAGTTCAGGATGGAGAGTACCTAGAAACACCCAAGGCATCCAGGGGACATGAGTGCCAACTCTGGAGGGAGTTTTCCCTGTCACACTTCCAGCAGACAGGGTGATGGCCAACAGGCTCTTTGTCCAGACACCTTCAAAGCCATGGTGGTGCCAAAGGCGTATCAGGAGCTTTGTGGGCAGAACTAAGGGGCGCACCAGAAAGCTCAGAAAACAAAGCATGCAAAAAGCTGCAGATCACCTGCTCCTCTCTCCTTCAGGGGCCCATGACCAGCAACACAGCTCGTTACAAACAAGGCAATAAGGCTTATAAAGTAGCTTATAAATGAGCCCAAAAGCAAACAGAACCTTTTGGGACGTTCAAGAGGTTTCCTTGTCTTTCAGTGTTTAAACAAGCATTATTTATGGCTAAAAACAAAAGGAGTCACCGAGGTTTTATGCTCCCATCTTCACAAAGCACTTACTGAAGTGCATCCAACTCCCAGAGGAAACGACTCTGTATGAACACAATCATGGGCCTTTTCTTTCCTGACAACACCCTTTACATCTTGGAAACGATCAAACCAGACAGATGAGAATATCCAATATTGTAAGAAGCATGGCTTAAAGACACACACATTAGCCAATAAAAAATATATTAGCCCATCCTCCTAATTTCCCCTGTTTCTGCTGAAAAGGGGGGTTGTTCATGACAAGAAGCCAAGCAGTACAACCACCCTCCAGTCTTTTCTCAGCTGGAGTCAAAGAAGACAAAGAAAATCTCTGCCAGTAAGAAACTTATTCACAGTGAAGTTCACAGCACAGCCAGACCCTAGTTAAGTGGGGCTCAAAGGGAGGCCACTGCAGTTCATGCACTGCAGTTTATCTAGGAAACACTGAGTGACTTCATGGCTCACATGGCTCTCAAGGAGTACACATGAAACTTGCTATTACTGGGCACACAGAACAGCTACAACTGTTCTCTGAAATGGGGACTTCAGCTTAGTTTACTTTTAGTTCTATGGCTGATAGATCTGTGCCAACACACTTAAGTCTTAAAAAAGTTTTCTCTAAATTTTAAGCTTTACCAGCAGTTTGAGCTGAGGACTCTCAAACCTGCAGTGCTGATACTGTACATCAGCTGTGCTACCCCATCAGAAATGCTTTGCAAGGGAAAGAGAAAAGCTGGGCTTTATGAGCAACTCCCACTATTGCACGTGCTCCAGATTACATCCAGGTGCACCTGTGAAATCTGACCACAGTATTGCCACAGGTCAGAGTTACCTACTCTGGATTCCAACTAAACCAGGACTACTAAATATTCACAAGATAACTGAATAGATTGATCAATGTCCTCCATTTCTTATTGAGACCCATTCCATAGAACCAGCGTGGCCACTCCAGGTGGGAGTTTGGCACATTACAGCTGTTCCAAAGAAAAGAAAATGCTGAAAACTACTGTCTTCTTCATGGAGAAGCAAAACGAACTTGCAATCTGGATCCATCCCAGCACAGGCCACTTGTGTAGCACTGATGTAAAATCTTCTTCACAGCAGTGCCAGCAATTTGAACTCTGGACAGTGATGACTTTATAGTGCCTGATGAAACACACAGAGTGCAACACCCTTCTCATATGCTTCAAGAAGGAATCAATCTTCACTTGATTTCTTTTATTCCTCCTTGAACCAATGCAACTTAAACCCACAACAATCGATGACTTCTTTCTAATTCTTACCAGCAAAGGTGTAAAAACTAAAACTGAGCCTCACAGCCACTGATCTTCTCCTGGCAGAAGTGAAATGTCTGTACACTGTGTACTACTCTTCCACACAGGGAGGAAAGACAGGAAGGCTGCCAGCACCCCATGGTGCTTGTGCTGGTCAGGATGAGTACATGTGTTCCCCCTAGACCGTGCACTCATCAATGCTGTGATGCACCAGCACTGAAACAGGCACTCAAAGAAACTAAAATTTGTGAGATTAACTAGCAATGAGCTGTCCTTTGCCTCAACATAATTTATCCACCAGAGGGACACAAGACAAGCAGCTTGTTAACAGATGTCTCTACTGCTTGCAACAAACTAAGTGAAAACAAGAATTCCAGCTAGAAATCCCAGTCATCTCTACTTCTGATGGCAGCCACATACCCTGATGCAAAGTTGCAGTCTTCTTTCCAGTCCACGATGCGACAGATGAAGAGCATCTGTGAATAGGCCTCAGGCTTGGTGACAAAGTCTGGGGGGCAATCAGCCAAGGGCACATAGACCCTGGGCACTCTGTGGTCCACAGGTGAGAACATGGCACACCTCTTGAAGAGTTCACTGTTCCTATCAGCCAGAAGCTTGATGAAACCTGTAGCTGCTCGAGAATGCTTCTTTTCCAAAATATAGACCACCTGGGAGAGGCGAGAGTTTCTATAGTTAATACCTTCAGAGAAACTTTATATAGCAGAATATGGATACACAAAGGCTTAGCAGAGTATCTGGGAAAGTCACAAGGTCTATATCTTGTTTTCCCTGTGTGTGTATATGTGTGTGAGCATTTTTAAACTGAGTACCTATTTACAATGTATTTTCCTTGCCATCTTGCTCATGGCTATAGAAGAGCTAAGTGCTTTCCAAGTGCTAGCTCTCTACAGCAATTTTCTTGATTACAGAACAAAACCAGACAAGAAGCAGATGCTTCCAAATGCAGGGAATTAGCCACAAAATACAAGCAACTCCTGTAAAATCTTTCATTTGTATTCTCGGCCTGTGATTTCAACAGTCAGCACAGAACAGGCCAGTCCAAAAACGGTGCCGCTGGCGGATCCAATGCTAACCACAGGAAAGGATGTGCTGTTGGGAATTTGGCAGTTCTCTCCTTCCCTCTGTGCTTTCTGAAGTTAGGGGTTATTTTACCTTTATACAAGATGGCTTTGAAAAGAATAATAAATTACAATATCACTAAATAATTGTTCCAGAGAGGTGTTCATCCAGGCTATATTTTTGTAGACCATAATAAATCACTGGATAACAGAAACATTATAGCTGATTTCCTAAGCTTATACAGAAGAGTCCTTCCAGAAGGTTTTAGGAGCTGCACCTCTGCACGATTCTGAGTGCTGGAATTGCCACACTGGATGAGACCAGAGCAGCCCAGCCAAGAGCAGGACCAGAATCAGAGCCTGCAAGGGAAAGCACAAGACGTGGAAGAGACCTGACCCAGTCTGACCCAGCAGCCCTTTTCTGGTCTCTTAAAATTCAGAGATTGACTCAAATCTTGAATCAACAGTACTAGCAGCCTTTCCAAAGTCTGTAAGAATTAATTCTGACAACTTTGGATATCCTGACAGTCATATTAGTATCCAATCTTTTTCCTGAATCTTGCAAAGTAATTTTGCATGACAAACAAAGGGAATTTAACCTAGGATAATTGGTAAAAATAACAAGTCACTTGATTTTTATCAGATCGGACAATTACTCTCTCTGAAATGGAGAATAAGACTCAAAGATCAACAGATAGAGGCTACAGGGAGGCCAGGGCTGGTCTCCTTCAGCCTTTGGGAGCACACACGTGCTCACTTGTCACTCTCCATGGATTTACCTTGGCTGTCCTTTGAAGAGACTCATCTGGGAGAAGCCTGGGATCATTAACCTTGGGTCCATCATCTTGCCTTGTTCTGTGCACACCACTGACCCCAGCAGCCTTCCCTGCATCAAACACACAGGACAGTTACTATAGCACATTTCCATGGCAAACTGTCTTGGGCCTTTGCTCTAAAATACAATACAATATGCACGTAGGAGACTTATTTGAAAGGAAAAAGATCTCTCAGGTGTTAGAACTGCCAAGCATGAAGTAATTATTATTTCTGTGGACTACAACAGATAGCAGATACATGTTCACTTACCATCCATACGTGCTGAAAAACAACAAAAATCAAAATAAGTGCCAACTTTGTAAGTAGGACTATACCAGTCATAATAGACAGAGTGACTGAAAACAAGTTCTGTTTATTAAGTACTAAGAATTTTGTGGCATTTCTTAGTTGAAGTCATTAACGTTACATGAGCAGTCCTTTAAGTACATACATTCATTTAATATTTAATTTCCTTAAAAAAACATTATGCAGGGTTATAAAATGTATGTTTATCTTTGAAACTGAAATTCCATCTACTAAGCTGACCCTCTTCAGCAGTGGAGCAGGCTTATGAAAAGTCTTATAGAAGTTATCACTACATATGACCAAGAGCTTCCTTCCCCTGAGATCTCTGGACCAGACACTGATAATATTAAAATCAAGTGTCAACTAATTTCTAGTTTGAAATTTTCAAATATTTAAGTATGTGAGTTTGGGAGTATCCGCTACAGATGGCTGGCATTTTAATGTTTACAAACATCCAAAGTGATCTTTGCCTTGGAGAAGGCTGGGACTGGGCTGTTCTTGAGCTGCATCCCTGCTGAGAGCCTGTGCTTGCTGCTCTGCCAGAATTTTTGGGATGGAAGCATCCATGTGCACTTGTCTGCAGGGCTCACAGGAGACAGCTGACTTTTTCCATTTGTAAGGCAATCACATCCATCCCGAGCACATTCAGGCTCAGAGTGTTCAAAAGAAATCGTGGCACCGACTGCAAGTTTCAAGGGACGGAGCTGTCACTGTTTCCCTCAGAAGACACGAGATAAAGCAACATTTTGCTGAGATCTGTGCTCCAGGAGGCCAACAGCACTCACCCATGTGAGAAGCCCCCAGAAGCACTGCAGTGACACGCAGACCCTGGCCCCCAGATGACACCATCTGTCCCACAGAGCCCCCGGCCGAGCTGCTGGTGACATGACGGGCGGAGAGGCGGCTGCAGCGGAGCAGTGCCGGGACTGGAGCTCGGGAAGCCGGGGGGCAGTGGGGCAGCAGCTTCCCCGAGGGTTTGGCTGTGCCCCACCACCAGCAGGGCACCTTCAGAGGTGGCTGTGCCCCCATGGAGGGCCTGTGCTGCCTCCAGGCAATGTTACCCCACCAGTCGCTCGACAATGATGGCTTCGCTCTAATGACAAACTCTGCTTCTCATATGCTGCTAATTATCCTCAGCTTTGCCTTCTGATATGTTCTTCCTCTTCCCAGAGATATTTTTCTAAATGACTTTACTTTTGTTTTATCTTCCCTGATTTGCTAGCAATGCTGAGAGGAGAATGAACAGCTATTCAGGGGTTTAAATAAAATTCTACTTTCCTAAAAAAAGCCCCAATAATAGAAGCAACAAAACCATTTCTGATTTACTTCTTCTGAAATTAACTCAGACTTGCCAAAACCAGCATTACTACAGGATAAAACCACCCACAGTTTCATGGGGACAAACAAGGTGGGGAAAAAATAGCTTGGATAATTGTAAGCAGTTTAAAAAGTGGGAGATACCAAGGTTACCTCATTTGCTTACCTCCTCTAAGGTTTCTGCCAGCTAAAAGTCATACTGGGCAATCATTTAGCAAAAAAATGAAAGCCAGGAGCCATTTTATTTTCTTATAAGTTTTCAAGCAATCAGTTAACAGTTTATGGTGTGTCAATCACAAAGACAGGCTGGGCAAAGAACAAGATGATCTGGAACAAAGAAAAACTGGATGGGGCAGAGGACAAGGGGAAGTTGGGAGCCTTCCAAAGGCCATGCCTCCAGGCACACCTGCCACAAGCCCAGGGTATTACTGGAATGAACTCTCCCCATGGAACAGCACATACTGGTGGGAAGAGAAACCAGAACTAAACATGTTTAGGAAAAAAGCAAGAGCTGCATTCACTGCTCTCCCAGCGTAGCAGAACAGCAGCAGTGACTCAAGGTTCAGCAGGCAAGAATGAAAAAGCACCCGGAGTCACGTGAGGAGCTTGTCCTTGTTAGCACTGCCTTTTTTCCACTTATCCTTCCAACGCCCATCGCTCCGAAAAGTCACTTGGAAATTTTCACTGAAGCAGTTTTCTCTGTCAAAAAGAAGCCAGCAGTGATGTCCTGGGGAAGTAACACATACACACATGCAAAAGCCCAGGAGCATCAGGATGCAGCTGTCACAGGGAACACAGCAAATGAGTGGCCAGGCCTTCCTTTGCCTGGGATGAAGAACATTCAGGGCTGGGGCACTGCCCCGCTTCCTGCTGAAGATAAACCCCATGTGAACCCAGTACAGATGTCAGAAAGCACCCAAATTCCCACTGTGGCACATGACAGAACTCGCCTTTTCCTTCACGGCCAGCAACAACCAGGGGCCTTTGGCTGGCTGGAGAGTATCTTCTTCAGTGGTCTCTCCAATTTCAGCATCCCCCCAAAAAATCCTCAGATTATGGGAGACTCCAGCAGGCAGAGTCTGGGATCTACAACTATTCCATCCACAGAAAGAAAAAAGGAAGCTAATCCCAGCCATCTACTTCTTCTTACCCATCTTTTTTTAACTAACTTCAGTATCTTATATGCCATCACACACATTTACTAAGGGTTAATGCTCCTGAAACAAAGTCCAGGGAAGAGGAGACATGAGGAACTCTGTACTCCTGAAGCTAAGGGATGTGGACTTCCCTATAGCTTGTAGCTGCTCCTTTTGAAGTCAAAATTCTGTTGGCACCAGGACTACATCTAATGCTCAGGGGAGTACAGCAGCAGAGCACCAGCCTTGAGGAATCCCTGTGACAAAACCTTCAACTCAGAAGGGACAACTATCCAGATCCAACGTCCACCTGGCTCAGGTGTCAAATTACTGCACAGGAACCTCAGTCACAGCAGCAATAGGCTGCCACAAGAGTCTGAGACCCGAGTTCCCTGGATACACCTCTGACAGTCCCTCTCCTTCATTACACGTCCTCCTCCCCTCCAGGGAAGCTGAGCAGAGAGGGGAGGTAACAGGGCCCACTACAGTCTGGTGGTCTAGAATATCTCAGCTGGGAGATACAAACATCTCCCACAACAGGACAGAGGCATGGAGGCAATCCTAAAGGAGAGTTAACTTGTGAGAGGAGCAGGATTTTGTGCAGGGAAGGTAGGAAGAAACTCCTTGCATTATGCCAAACTAAAAATGAATTATTCTGACCCCTTTACTGCAGTGGTTATCCAATGACCATTCAATATTTCCACCCTAGGCAAAGACATGTTTTCTGAGAAAGATTTACTATGTTAGCTTGGGCAGTACTTCATAAGCTTATCTTACAGTGAAAACACACTTCAGCAACCAGGATCCAGTGAAACTGCATTATAATCTCAGTGTTTTCCTTTCAGCGATTATCTGACAAACCAAAACTGTAATAGTCTTACTTAAAAAAAAATCAGGCACTAGACACAAAAAGCAACTCAAATTAGTTATGTTATTACCAATGAAGTAGATCCAGGACACTTGGAATTTGCTTCCCTCTGTAAGAGATCAGTTTAGGCAGCTTCAATACAAATTTAGATTTGCCCGACAGGCATTCCTAGGTCAAACATTACTTTTTTTAAAAGCACCCCAAATTTCCTTTTACAATTCAATTACCATCACATTAAAAGGTGGCCAAAGTGGACCAAAAATCATCAGACTAGAATTCTGATTACTTATGACAGATCCAAAATTATTTTCACTAAGTTTGCATTGGTCACTGTGGAAATTTGCAATTCTGTCCAAAAAGAATACAATTAAAGATGCAATATCCACTTGCAAATGAAAATATATCATAGTTTCAGATCTCAAACACAACTTACTGAAAAAAAAATCTCCCTCCCTGAATAGAAAAAGCCAAGTTTTTTAAGAAAATAGTTCAATGTTTGCTACTTCAGCTAGAAAAAAAATGTGCTTGAGAAGCTGGGTTACTCTACATGGGAGTATTTAAGAATCCCATCAGAAAATACTGTTCTTCAGCTCAGTGCTCAGATACCAGCACAGCTGTAAACCTTTCAGTGGCAAAGCCAACTAATTACTAATGAAGCAACAACACTTAGGTTCTCTGACGTCTGCTTCAAGCAGCAGTTTTCAGCATATTATGTTTTAGTACCAAATACCTAGGTGGTGTAAAACAGACTGATTTATTATAAATATCTCCAGGACTGTGTGTTACATGCACAAAGGATATGTTTTGGAATTCTGTCTATATCAGCACACAACAGACATTAGGAAATGAAACTCCCTTCAACCCAAAAGCGATATGTGCATACCCAGAGATTTGCTCTGGGCTACACTATTCTGCTACAATCTTAATTTTTAGGGGTAACAAGAAGGAAACGTTGCTGTTTAGAAGAAGGTACAAGGACTCTTCATATTCTGCAGCTGATGGTTTCTTGGCACAGAACAGGTTTTTTCTTCAGAACACAAACCTACTGAAAGATAGGAAACAAGGAAAGTGCTGTTTCACTTGGTACCAGGTACTATCCAAAACTGGAATCTATTTTAAACAGCCTGTAACTAGGGTTACCTAGGTAAGTGCCATGGAAAAAGCAGTACTTTGTATTTACATCTCCACACAGAGCTTTTCACCTGTGATGGAGGAAGAACAGGTATTTCACTGGGATGAGACTGTAAAGCCAATAGCCTTGGAATTTAACACATGTGGTCTGTCCAAAATCAGCCTAACAGCTCCCATGTGCAATGGAAGAGGGCTCTGCAGTAAGAAGCAAAGCAGCTCCAAAAAATGCAGCACTCCTGAGTTGTCTCTTTGCAGAGCTGTGTGTCTAATGAATAGGACTAACCTCCTTAGAGATGTTTATTTTTGAATACTCATTTAAGCAAACTCACCCTGCCACAGCTGTTCATGTCTTAACACCTGAGCACACACACCTGCCTGCCCAAGGGCACACTGAAGAGATGACTGGGAGACTCAGACGATTAGCATCAAGATTTTTGAAGATGCATAGGCAGGAGGAGACCCTCAGAGAGGGAGAGGAAAGGCTTAACAACAGATGTGTAGAGCACAGACAAGCCTCTGCAGTAGCAGAGCAAAGGCAATGTGAAGAGGTGAGTTCAGCTGGCTCCCTCAGACACGCAAGGCAGCCAAGCATGTAATTATTTACTTATATTTAGCCACCTCCACAAGGAGGGATGGAGGAGATGGCAGAATGATGAGACAAGAGTGTCACTTTTCCTTAGAACCCTCCAAGTCTGAGCCACAGCAAAGATCAACATAATTTTGGCAAGCTGCCATCTAGCCCAACAGATCAAACAGTAACTGTCTCAGTAGCCACATAACATTACTGCAAGCATAGCAGGGCTACACAGACCTCCTGGCCCTCTCATGTCCTTGAGGAGCTGTCAGCCAGCAGAGGGGTTGGAAGCCTTATTGCAACAGAATTAAACCTACAAAAATCAGGTGGTGCTGCAGTCTACAGAAATACAGTTCTATTACATTAATGGCAAGCAAAATTAAAATGTTACAAAAACAATTCCATTGAGTATTTTGCCTATTTACTTAATATTCTTCCTTCCTGCATGTGCATTTGTTCCTAAAGTCTGTGTGTCCAATACCACCATTCCATGGAAAATATGTTAGCTGAATGAATCCTAATCTGCTTCATCCTGGAAATTCTGCTGCTAACAACGACCATGCTCTATTTATCTCCACACCCACCATTCACTCTCAGTATCATGCCCTCTCATTTACTTGACCTAAACTTGTAACTCAAAGGAGAAACATAGGTGAACTTAGGAACATATGGTAATATGCTGAACTTAATCTAATTCCTGTTACCTAATTGCCTAAGTAATTTATTTTTTTCCAGTACTTAAGAAGTCATTTGGGGGTCAAGATAACTTACTAGGGAAGCGCAGTGTAAGGAACTTTCCCAACATTAACTTCCATTGCAGACTTCAGCTTTACAACAAAAGAATAACTGGAGCTTTTTCAGCCTGTAGCATTTAATCAATGCAACCATAAAGCCCAGTTTGTTCAATACCAATTTCTTCAGTTGCTATACTGTTTATTCTGCTAGAAATGTACACTGTCATTTAAGAAAAGTTACAGCAACAACCAGAAGAGCTAGATCCAGAGACCCACAAACATGAACTTAGGATAAACTAATACAGAGCTGTCTCGAGCAGCTGAAACTGCTCCAGCTTCTCTGCTGGCTTTCCAGGCTTCAGCAGAGTGAAACTGATCCGATTTTTGACAGTTCCACCTCAAGGATTTCTATTAAAAGCCGTGTAACTGAGAAGATTTCCTGGTGAGCTTTCGCTCTGCTGTGGCCTAGAAATGTTAAGAGCTATGCAGTGGAGACGATCCATCTCCAGAAAGCTGCAGGCTAGGAAAGAACAGTGAAGCTCCTCAAAAGCACTCAGAGTGAACAGGAGCCTCTGAAGAGGAGGGAGAAGAACACTTGTTCCTTCCAGCAGTCCACATTGGTGGACTCTAAATTTGCCAGAGTTCATGGCTGCTAAACTGAAAGAAGGGTGAGTCTGAGCAGAGCAGAGAGTCAACATGTAATCCAGATTTTTGTCACCATCGTTTCCTGGCCAAGGAGAGGAATAGGAGTAACTCTCTGAACTCTGCCTGGGTTAATATGAGACTCTGATAACTGCAGGACCCCACGTGCCAGAGGAAGGCACAAAAGGCAAGTAGGCACCTTGTCAAGCTTAAAAGGAGAGGACACAGAAGCACTAGAGGGGAGATGGAAGTGTACAGAAGTGCAAAACTAAACTCTGCATTATAAATACTTTTTTCTATTTTGCTAGAAAGATACAAAAACCCTTCCAAGCACTGACTCTAGAACATCATCAGGAGAAAAGAAAGGCTTGATGCCATCATTATTAGAGAACCATACAGTGAACATAACAAACACCACCATTTCAGTTAAGCCAAGCAATCCTGAAATACTGAAAATAGAACCTCCAGTCAGCAGCAGTGTGGACATCAAGCAATACTAGGTTATCATTTCTGACCTTATCAAGACTACTAGAGACTGACTGTCACATTTGACTTGGAAGAGATCGACCAGAGTCCACCTGGCAAACGCTGAACAGACAGGGAGACAGGAACAAGTTCTGCAGAAGCTCCAACCCAAATTCAGTTGACCCTACCTGTTATCCATCAGTTACTCATGTGAGTCCACCCTGCCTGTAAATGAGCTATTTCTGTTCACACCTCATTACGTCAAGGCACTGAGCAAGCTTTGGACAATCGCATATCCAAGCTCTGATTTGCAGCAGTGTAGGTGTAAGTGGAAATCCTGAACAAACACAACTCCCTGATTGCTGCCAGGGCAGCCAGTCCACCAGCTTGATGACTTCCACCCCCGTGGGAAGCAGGATATTCTGTGTATCTGGTGTAGTAAGATCTCCCGTGAGAAGAGTTGAAAACAGCCGAGCAAACGAGTTTGACAAGGATATCTTTTGGCATAGTGACACAGTTTTACAAACTTCTATTTGAATATTGGTTCACTAAAGAAGGGCTGGGGCACTTTTATGAGAACAGCTGCCATTCTCATGAGTGCAAGTAGCTGCTACTGTTCAATTTCTGATGTCTCTTTATCAGAGTAATCAGATTCCAATATTTAACAAGAGACAGCTCACATTTGTAAGAAACTCATATGACACATAAGTCTGTGTAGGGATACAGCACCATAAACCATTCTGTACAGAACATTTTGCATTTTTCCCAGCTGAAGAGATACAGAGAGTTTCCATTTTTTATT
The DNA here is from genome assembly GCA_013398075.1 of Notiomystis cincta. NCBI lineage: Eukaryota > Metazoa > Chordata > Aves > Passeriformes > Notiomystidae > Notiomystis > Notiomystis cincta. Next base: position 71,420 of record VZRX01011694.1, on the reverse strand, counting down.
ACATATTGAAATGGAGTATAAAGAAAATCCTGCTACTGCAGTGAAAAGTCACAGAAGTAATGTATTCTAGGTCAGTAATAAATGATAAGATAAAAGTTTCATGACCTCTGTTGCAGTAGTCAATGTGAATGAGGATTGAGGAAAAGAATTACAGACCTGGCAAAGGTCATGTTGACTGGTGAATGAGTTCTGTGGACAGCAGTGACACGGAGTAAGTTGAGGTCTCAGGGTACAGCACAGAGGACTTGCATGTCAGTACCAAGCACTACAGGGAATTAATTTTTTCTGTGTACTCACTGGTGCTTCAGACTACTGTCAGGATGCTATTGCCTTATTCTCTTTCAACAGAGCACAGAAATCCCAGAGAGGGTCTGAAGGACACTACTAAGGGAGCTGAGAAACTACTCAGGGTACCCGTTCTTACTGTCTTTTTAAGAGAAAAAAGCAGAAAGTTTGTTCAGCCTGTAGATATTTACACTTTGGAAATACAGCTGAAAATACAAGAGGAAATTACATTTTCAACTTTGCAAGACCAAGTACCAAATCTTAGCATTCAGACAACTTAACTGTGGAACAGGACAATATTGGTCTTTGTGCAGAACCAGGTGCTGGAGAGGAGAATGGCTCTTACTTCCTAAACTAAAGACTTTTCAAAGATAATCTTTAACCCCACTTCCTTGCAAGAAGAGTCCAGATAAGTGGAGCAAACTCATTTGACCAGGAAAACTTCTGGCAAAATGACACCAATTATAAACCTTTATTTAAATATCCTTGAGCAAAGCAAGACTGACCCACTTTTATGAGCACAAGAAAGTACATGGGCTGAGAATTAGGCTCAATGCAATGGTCTCTTCACGTCCATGGACTTCCCTCTTGCTTATCCCACCCCTTCTGGGGACTCAGGAATAGAAAGGCAGGAAGCACAGCTCTCATAAGAGCAGCACTCAGTGAAGACAGATCCAACATCTGAGTCTAAGGCTGCAGACTTGTGCATAATAACTTCTACCAGTTTGCCCTAAGCCCCACAGAGGCACAGGAAATCCAAGGTACAATGACTTCAGGGAAATTCAGTCCCTCAAATCTAGGCCATAATCAGTGTACACGGTATTTCATGCTTCAGAGCTTCTGACAGCAAGGGCCAACCCCAAAATTCTCTGCCCCAGCATGTAACTAGAGATGGAGAGGGTGACTGTGCTCTGAAGAGGAACAGAGCCATGAGAAGGGATGGGACACAGGCCAAGGCAGAAAAGACATCAAAACAGTCTGCACTCCCAGAGTGCTCTTATTCGAATGACACGTCTACTTTTATTCTTCATGGTTCATTCTGACCATCGGCATCAGAACAAATGAGCCAGCAGAGATATTGCACAATCCTACTTCTACTTCAGAAAGGACTTTTAAAAGGCATCTTGCAATTGAGAGCAGAAAACTGCAGGGCTTGTGTTCAGGAACAAAGATCTGAGCACAGTTTCAACCTGGCTCTGAGGTTTTTTTGCCCAGAATAAGTAAAATGTACTTTTGATTCCATTACAGTAGTTATGGATATTTTTCACCTCCAGAAATCTCATAGGTTTTTTGTTTACTTTGAATATTGAGCACATCTTACACATATATATATATGGATGTTTTTATAAATATACACATACACACACATATATGTATGCAAATACATACATAAAGTGCACATGGGAACACGATAGACTGACTGTTTCTTGATTTTATTTCATTAATATAATATCTTTGATGGCATCTTTGGCCAGCATGAAACCTTCAAAAAGCCCTTCCAAAATAGGAAGAAAGCCCATCACAAATGTTCATTTAAGACTTGTGCTGGCCACAGAAAATTCCTCCTGCTCCCTTCTGTGCATAAAGCCATGCAATGGGGCTGTGTGATGAACCCTGCGAAGCAACGCTCCCAGGGAAAGCAAGTAAAGCCCTGGGTTTGGTGGGTCAGGAAGAAATCCCCCTGTGAATCCCAACTTCCCTCCACCTCTCTGTTTTACTGCAGTAGTGTTTCCAGCAGAAGGGACGTGACATGAAAGGAAAGGCTCATGTGCAGGAAGTTCAACTGGCAGCAGCAGCCAAGCAGCTCTCCCAGGAGAGGCCCACCCAGGGAAGGGCACCTCCACTCACCACAGCCCAGCCCTCCAATGCTCTCTGCCTCCAATGCCAGCACCACATTACAGGGGATGGCCTTAGAAGTCCAATGGATTTTACCCTCCAAGGTTAAGTTCTGCCTTGAAAAAATGCATGTTTAGTGCTTTTTAAAAAGCATCACACCTGTGAAGGCTGAATTTGGCAGGATTTTTTCTTTTTTTCACGAAACTTATCAGTGATGCTAGAATAACTATAGCTGTTTTCCAGGCAAGACTTAAAATCTGGACAAGTGATGATATGAGAAACTGTATGAAGGACAGGAAACAAGCCAAAGCAATCATCAACTACTCAAAAACACCTTCAGAAAAAAACAGCATCATAAACTTTATATGCATAAAAAAGGGAGGGCATTAAAAAGCAGAGAAAGAAGAAAGCAGGGAAAACTCCATATGGGTTATATGGCCAAAGAAGCTGAAGCAAGTATTAAAAGAGGTGATAGCAAAACACAAACTCAGCAGAAATCTAACTGGCACATCCACACCAGCCACAAGGCTTGTTAAGGATGAACACGGAAAGGCCTTGAATACAAAAGAAAACACTTGGCTTAGGCAACTGCAATGGAAAAGCTGGATTTCAACTGTGCAGACAATAAGCTGATCTCACATTTGTCCTACAAATATTCTCTAAAGACAGAATCAAATGGCAAAACCCACTCAGATGGCACAGATTTTGAGAGATGACTTGATAACTTCCAACACAGGTCACTCCAGAGCATCTCAAGGAACTACGATGCACCAAAAAAAAAAAACCTCTCATCAACTCTTCAAACTAAATCACAGTCAACTAAAGTAAAATACTGGCTCAAGCCTGTATTTATTTTAGATGCTGGTATCAAACTAGAATGTATTTCTACAATGTTTAATTTGACATTGCTATCAGAAGCAACAACGATGCAACAGACACAATACATGACTCAGGAGAATTGTTGAGTTAAAGTGGCCCAATGATGTGCAGCTCCACTAAACTGCAAAACACCTGGGGTTAAAAACCACCTGTGTAAAACATCCACAGACAAGAAGAGTAAGTTCCAAATCAAGCTGTATCCTGGAAAGGAATGGAACAAGACACAAGCTGGTTCACGTGCCTTGGCGGGAACTCAACAGTGGAGATACCCAGAAGGAAACAGCATCACAAACTGGTAAGGTGGCAGCTCCATTCACGAGGTAAAACCAATGTTTTGTCATAAAAACTACACTTCCATTCAAATATTACTTCCTGTTTTATTAACAAATGGGTGTGAAAGATGGAAGTCTACCAACAGTTCAGGCAGGGGTCTGTACACATCAAATATCTCAGGAAAACATGAGGTATTAAACAGGACAGCTTTGTGATCACCACCACCACCAAGATTTGTCAGTCCAACAATGACTTAGGTCCTGAGTTACTGCCATCTTCTCTGGACAACTGGGGCAAGCAGCAGGATATCTGTCCCAGCAAACTTTTCATGAGCAGCTGAAGGCACATGTTAAATGTGCCAATTGTCAGAATCCTTTCAACACACAGCTCTTCGGGAAGGGATTTAATACTAGAAAGGACATGCAAAGAGCTGCATAAGCGTTAGTTTTGGGACAGGGGAGCCTATTTTATTTTGCCCTAAGCAACACTTGATGGCTTGGATGGAATTCAGATTCAGAATAAAATAGGTTTGCCTTCAAAACAGATCGCATAATTGGCTTTAGGTTTTAGTGCAATTTTCTTTTTAAATGGACCAAATCTTTAAGTTGCTCATAACTCAACTGTTTGAAAACAGCAACAAACCTAACTGCCCCCAAGGAAATATATTCTTATCCCCAAACTGAGACATAGATTGGCCAGCCAAGCTGCAAGCAAGGAAACCGCTACAGCAGCATCTTGAATTAAACAGCAACCAGCAGTCCCCAGACAGCCCTGAGAATTGCAAATCTAAAGGTGTGACTTCTGTTTCGTAGATTTACTTTGCACCAATCAAAACTACATAAACCCCAGCCATTAATATCCATTCAAAACCATGAAGACAGTTTAGCAGAAAGGGATAGAAGTGATAAGGCATTAAGCTTTTATGCCTGTATTTTGTATCTCGCAGCAAAGCGAGGCAACCAAGTAACACTTCAATAGTTTGCTCAAATAAAGGCCTAAATCAGCAATCTGATCTACTCACCCTTTTCAGCAGTATCCAGGGAAAGTTTCTTAATGTCATCAGTCAACGTATCCTGCAAGTGGTCTTGTCCATGCTCTGCATCATTATCATCAAATTGAGCTTCTATAATGACATCCGGACTCTGAGCATCGCCTTTCGCTGTCTCTTGTGGAAGGCAAGTCCCCAACATATCCTCAGGGACGTCTGATTCATGTGTGACTTCTGTTTCTTTGTCACTGCCATCTGGCTTTATTACCTGAAGGAGCAGGGGATTAAAAAAACAGAGGCAAGCTAAATCACTGGACTGAAGAAAGAAAACATTATCTTTGCTTTTTCATTTGCATCCCCAAAGAGCTGACAATGAATTGTGGGTGGCTGGTGGCACACTGCAATTGCCATGTAATTAGCCATAGATATTGCACAATCAAAAGAGGTACCTCAGTAGGATAAAGACTGGAACGGCATAGCTTTTGCAATACCTCAACTGTGACAATAATGTATCCAAAGTGTATCTAGAGCAGAACCATACAGTTCCTGCCAAGCCTCTAATCAGCTCTGCAGAAGTTAGGAGTAAACACAGGCAGGGAGGAGGATACACTACCATTTAATGAGTTGCTCAGACCATTGTTCACCAAGATACACTAATCATCCTGGGATGTTCCAAAACTTATGCAGTTCCAGTGACTGCTGGGATCATGTCAAAGCTCCTCCACACAATTAGGAACAGACTGAAAAAGCAGAGATTAGAGAACATGGTGCCCCGTGACTTCCTGGAAGAAGTTCTGTGCAAGAACTGAACTGTGGCGGCTTGGCAAGGTACCAAGCTTTACATTTATTTTAGGCTGTGTTTTTATTGTTAAGGGCACTCAATTATTGCCATTACTTATACAAATCTCCAAATCAACTTGCTGAAGAAGAGCCCAACTCCCAGTGGAGCAGACACCAGGCCTGGATGGCATCCCTTCCCTGCATATGACAGGGGCAGAAACTGCTCCAGCCCAGGATATAATGACCAAAGTGGTGGTTGATACCTTGAACACACAATCCTTTTCCAGCATCCTTCATGCAACCAACAGCGAGCTGCAAACACCTACACAGCTAGAGAGCCTAGATCCAGGTTTCAGTTTATGTTTCACTCAAGCTATGGTACTTCAGAGTGACATAGAAATCAGTACAGAATAAGGAATAACCTACTAAACATTAAAATCACAAATCCCAATGCCCTCCCGGTGACTGAGCTCCCCTCCAGCTGGTGCTGGTGTTTGCCAGGCAGGCAATTCCCCAGAGATGCTCCTCCAAGGCCCCCAGTCCTCAGCATCATAACCCAGTACATGACAGCAGTAACTCATGCCACCAGCAAGGCAAGTGAAGAGCCCTTTAAAAAATGCAATAAAACAAGAAAAACAACTTTTTGGTAACATACTTTATATGATCTATATAGTTGCTGGAAATAAACATAAATAACCTCAACAGGTGCTACCTGAAGGCAACTGTTCCAAGTAAGAAAATATAAGTCAAAAAGCTCCACAAATTATTCTTTAGTAACTAAAAAGCAAATAGATCAAAATCAGACCTGTACAGGGAATACTCTCACAGCTTAATATACACAGAGCTACATTCATGCTTTCAAGCAGTATCCATTTCTTTGTAAGCTTTTCATAATACATAACAGAAATAAAATCAATTTTAAAATGGGGCTGGATTCAAGTCTTTAAAAATAAAAAACTCAAATGACATTGCTTTGAACTCTTGTTACCTTTTGTGACTCTTCTTTCCATCTTTATTTTCATTTTTTTACATGTATATAATTTGTTACCATAGCAGATTTTGATTCAAACATTAAATTGTCACAAAAAAGGGAAAAAGTTTGGCAGAAGGTGGGAAAATGGCTGATTATTAAACCTGGCTACATTTGGTACATAAAATACTGACACACAATGGTCTGGGCAAGAACAGTCTATTAGATTAGAGAGCTGACAAGGCTCCACACGCTAGTGACTCTGCCAGTGTACCTATCCAAAAAGAAAACCAGTGTCAACAGTAATGTTTGGACCCTACCATGGTCAGATGTGGATGTATTCAGCTCTTAAATTTCAGTTGCACCAGATGTGTGCAAGTGTGCAATTGCAGCAGGAGCTCATTTTCTTCTACCCCTTCAGGTTTTGCCTGCATTTTTTTTTCTCCTGGTCATTCTTTGGAGACTTTGAGATGTGTTTTGGGTTCTAAATCAGCATGCTTTCTATATGTAAAGCAGCAAAAAACATCAAATATATCTTACAACAGGAAACACTTCTCTAAAGATGCAGCACTGGAAGGGTTATGCTTGAAGAGTTTATGTGGTATTAAAGAAGGCAGCAGATACAGATTTAATTTTAAATGCTCTATGCTAAAATCACCACACTTCCCCCAGGCTAGAGGACACACACTGCTGCCACTAGCAGCATGATACTCTAGCTGTGACAACCTAAATCTCCAGTCAGACATTTCCTTATGGATTTGCAAAAGGATTTTTCAGTAAAGTTTTCCAGAGTCCACAAAATCATGACCTCCATGCAGTGTAGATCAGCAAAATGTCCAGATGCTGGCAAGCCTGGGTAATAGGATTTGTTTTCTTTTTATGGCCAAGATAGATCATTCAGGCTGACCTCATACATAACAGAGCAGGGAATTTCACCCAAAATTTCTCATATCACACCAAAAATTTAGGGAAGCTGTACATCACAAGACTGGAAAGCTGCATAAGACTTTACAAAATCGGGAGCTCAGTGGATACAATTACTCCATTTAAAAACGATCAGAAGTGCTGGCCAACATGAGCTCATCACACAGATTCCAAAGAGCAGGATCCTTCTGTCTATGAGCAGCAGAAAATCCAACCATGACATATTAAGAATTTCTTACAAGTAGCATCTCAGACTCAAGAATCTGATGATATTGCATTCTCCTGTTTCTTCTAACATTACTGCAGCTTATCCATGGCATAATGCACACAGTTAGAACGGGTCAGTTCTGATCATAGACACAGAGTAAAGCAAAATACACAATTGTTTCAGTCTGTCATGTAGTCATATGTGCAGTACAGAGTCCCATTCCCTGGCAATGCAGCTGACCCTGCACAGACCTGGAAAAATGGGATTCCCCCTTGCTACATATGCATGAAATGTATGACCCCACTGACATGAAAACATCTTTAAAGGCCCTTAAAGGACCTTAACTTTCTGATCTAGGAAGTAAAATGTCAACCTTACGGTTGTTATTTTTACATGCTCTTTTATAATAATTTAAAACAAGTTTTAATAAACATTTGGATGAAAGTCAATTGTTTGTTTGAATGCCTTATCCTGAAAATAGTGTCCAAATAAGTTTTCTTCCATCTTAAAACAGACATCTATCACTGAACAAGCATCAAGTTTCTGCCCCACTGGTGACTGATTTAGTTTGTAAAGTCATAGCTGACAGAACACAAGATTTTTGAATGAAAATCCCATTTCAACCATAAGTATAATAAAAACCAGCTAGTGGGCAAAACCATCCTGGCATGGACCTGTACAATCTGGATAGCAGAGCATCCAGCCCAGTCTTGAAGTAGCAATTGAATGACCAATTGTCCTTACTCAGGAGGAATTTGTTCCAAGAGAAAACTGAACTGGGAATCTGTGCATCTGAAAGCACAGGGGTACCTCCTGTGCTACAGAAGAAATGGCCCTCTCTGCCAAAACCAATCTCATATCTGTCCTGTTAGATCCCAGCTTTTCACAGACTTTTCACCTAAGCCTCCACACAAAGACAAAGCCCAGGCCTGCTTACACTCAGGTCAGGTATAGAGTTTTTGCTGCTGTGTCCTCAGTGCCTGTAATCTGAAACAGATGAACTTGAGCAGTGATTTTTCAATAATCTTTGAGCTATTAACCCCAGGCTTTTTCCAATAAAAGCACCAAGTCCCCAAAGTGTTTAAGTCTGATACTAACAGGTTTGCTTTTCTTTCTTACTCATCTCTGATCCTTACAAGTAATCCATGAATCCTCATAGATCTGAAGAAGAGACATGACTGCTGGATGACTGCTGGACTAGACACAGCTGGATGAATGCACCTTGCATGGCTAAAAACTGCTAAAACCTTTCCACATACGGTCACTGCTTTCAATGGAACCTTGTGCAAAGAGACTTCCTTTGCTGAAAGCATCTGACATGTAAGAAAGCAGAATTATCTTCACTACAGCTGGTTTGGACATAGATTCAATAAAAAATTAAATTCTTTGCCTCACTCAAACACTGATATTAAAAAGTGTATTTCCATAAGGCTACTGAGGAAGAATGAAGATTATATTGCTCAAATCCTTTTCTGTGTATGTCAGGCAAAATCCTGTAAAGTGTCTCCTGATGAGTACTCAAACCCAGAAGATGTAACCTGACCAAAAGATTTTAGAAATGACAAGCCATTAATGGTAACTCTTTACTGGGGCAGACAGATGATGCACAAAGAGGCTCCTCATGCTTGTACAGAACGGTGCAGTCAATTCACCAGCAAGTGAGAGCTGAAGAAGGTTCATAGCACACAAAGAACTCACATTAAACAGGGAGGACTGAATATGGGAACAACTAGAAGGAAAACAAGGTGTTAGCCCAAGCCTGCCTTCTGAGGTTTGCAAACCAAGGTAAGATGCCTTTCTTCTGAAAAATACTTTGATCAAACACAAGTTCTGCTTTAGCCAAACAAAAGTCACTATGCTGAATTCTGGGTAGGGAGACAAAGTTTAGGTCAGAGCTGTTGGTCCTCTCTGCAGCTGAGCTTTAGTTAAGCAACAAGTCTCAGAAACAGGTTAAAAGCAGTTATTTCAAAAGAAGGACAGCTGAAAACAGGGGCTTTGGCCCAAATTACCATCCCCTCGTTAAAAGGACCGTTGCTACCACAACACTGATACAAACACCACATTTCATACCAGTGCTGTGAACACCTGCATCTACTCCTCTCCCAGCTTTTGCCATATTAAACAGGCTTCACTTGAAAGCTGGTTCCCTAATGTTCCCTCACGAGGGAGCAGGAATGGAGCCTGGCTAACACGAGGATGCTGTCACAGCTCATACATACATACTAGAGCCAAGCTACCATAAATATTGTGAGGAAGAGCTTTGCTTTTCTGAAAAGAGTAACAAACAAAGGCTGGCTTACTCTAGCTCCTTCTTGGACAAAGCAAGGATGGCACTTACAAGAAAAGAAACACCTGTCCCAAACACCATTCCTTCTTTTCATAATCCCACATACACCAAAGAGTACTGGCAAGACAACAGCTCAGTAAAAGTGACTAATCTCAGTAGGAGCAGTTATGACAATACTTTTAAAATAACAATAATGTTATACTGAGGAGGTTTGTTGTGGTTTGGGACTGGATTTTATTTTTTATAATCTTTTAATTCTAAATCACTGGAAACACTTGCTAACAGCCCCCAGGATAGCTATTTTATATTAACAGCACATTATAGTTTACATTTCAGACATCACACTGGATGCAATAATCATACAAACATCCATATTAAAATCTCTCCCTCTTGATTAGGGAAAGACTACTTGTTCCTTCCCAATGGACTCTTGTTCCCAGATGTCACACAGAGTTTTGTCACAGCAGTCATTACAATACCATCCTGCTTGTGGATTCAAAGGCTAAATGATCTGAGTACACAAAGGCTTCTTGGAAAAAGTGACTTTTCAGAATCTGCTCTGACTTGCACCCACTACAGCAGGTGAGAAGTAGAAAAGAAACAAATGAAATCTAAGGCCTGTGTTTTGAAAACAAAACATTGAGACAGATCTGCAGTATGGCCATCAGACATGTCAAGATCCCAAAGCCATCTTGCCTGCTCTTCCCAGAATCCTGCAACTCCTCTGCTCAGACTAACCTGCAAAGGGTGTTTTTATTGCAGAGTTAATTCAAATAATCAGACAGAACATCCATGTTTAGTTCAAGTTGAGCAGACAGCTCTACATCCAGACTTGTCACATAGCTGCACAAGAAACAGAATTAACTGTAGAAAAAAACCCACATCTCCAAACAGCCACCTCAACTCACTCATTCTTTCTGCTTCTTCCAATAAACCTCACTCCTGAGCTGTTCACTCATCTCTGTGTGCTTCAGGCTGTACCAAAGCAATCCAGGTTACAGTGTGTTTCCTCCAAGTCCATCTGAAGTCCTTCTACCATCTTGCACAAATAACCAGAAAAAAAAAGTGGAAAAGCATCAACAAGGAAATTCTCAAGACTGACCTTTCTGAATCCTAAAGCCAAAAGAAGAACTGTCTCCTCATCACGTATTTCCACTCTCTATCTGGTCTCTGACCTGTCATGTGCCTCTGAAAGCTCCCCATTCCCATTCCCATTCCCATTCCCATTCCCATTCCCATTCCCATTCCCATTCCCATTCCCATTCCCAGGCCCTCATCCCAAGCCTACAGTCTGCTTCCAGACATGTTTATCTACATCTCATTACCACTGACCAGGAGACAGCTGCCTCTGTCCCTGTCTCTCCTCAAGTCTACTCCTGCCTTCACCCCCTTCCTGCCACTTCTCTGTGGTCTCCCTGGACCCATCTCTCCCAAGTCTGGCTCTTGCACTGCTTTCTGCAGGATACACAGTCCTGGGATCAGGACCATATTTCCTCAGGTCCATTTCATCTGGTTCTTCTAAGAGGATAAACAGCTCCATCTGTACACTCCTGCCTTTAGTACTCTCTAACAACTGCTCAGAAGCAGGAAAAGGTTGCCAGAAGTAACTGTGCCTGCTCAGCACAGGCACCCCACATGTCATGGAGCCACCACTGCTGAGGGTAACAGTGTCAGAGATGTGGGGAAGGATGTCCCTGATTCCCTTGCAGGAACACGGTACCATCTCCTTTGCAGGCAAGCCAACCTGGAGTGCTGTTGGGAGTCCCCACCAAAGAGCTTTGTATTACCATAGCCAGATCAACAAAGTTGTTCCACACTTTCCACTCCTGCTGCCACCCCCGGGATTTGATTTGGTGCTAAAAAACCAGCCTCTATTTTCAGAATACCTCCTTATATAGCACTGACCTTCCCACACACATTTCCCAAGGCACAGAAGTCCCTGGAGCAGAAGTGATACAGCAAACACCTCATCTCCCAGCTTCCCAACCCACATGTTACTCTATGCAGCTAGATGTTGTCACACTGAAAGCACTGATGAATCCTTAGCCACAGCCCATCTCTCAAGTGAGAAAAGTTTGACCCCAGGGAAGCACAAAAGATTCACTTCAGCACCCAGCCTTTAACAACACCCAGGAATCAACCTTTCCCTGCACACTCACAAAATTCAAAGAAGCACAAACAGCTTCTCTATCTCCTACCAGCAAATTCTTTTCATAAAAGAGGCCCTTGAAACTGGCAGCCTCCCTGCTGGACCCCAACGAAATGTTCCTTGTACCTTGGGTCTTTGTATTGCCTGCTCCTGCAAGACCTCCCACTTTGGTGCATCTCATGAGCTGTGTGTTGCACTCCAGGCCACAGTGAACTGGAAACAAGAGTGTAATGCACAGGGCCCAGCTCTGAGGTTGCCAGAACATATTGGTTTGAAACATCACAGAAAATATTCGGCTCCATATTTTCAACAGTAGCCAGGAAGAAAATGCATGGAACAGTTTTGAGAACTGTTTTTCAAAAGTCATTTAAATCAAATTATGCCCCATCCACACCGGCAGCAAAACCCTCTCTTCTAACTGGAACGGGTTTTCTTTTCTTGTGTGTGTGTTCTTTTCTTTTTGGTTTAACTTTTCTTTTTTTTTTCAAAAACTGTCTCCCAGCCATCTTTTTTCTGGTAATGTGCACAGGCACTGCAACACTACAAGAATGGGTGCCAGGACAAAACCTATGATGCAGAGTCCCTAGAATAAATCACTCAAGAGGGGTGGATTAGAAGAAGAGAACAACATAAGGTTACATCTTCAAAGGTATGATTCTCCGAAATAACTGCATTTTCAGTAAACTACTGCAAAAAGATACCCAGTTTGCATCTGATGTAAAGAAGCAGACAGGCTTTCGGATCATTTGCAACTTAAAGACAATCCCATGAATCAATACATATTATAAAAGATGCAATAATTACAGTTCTTGCATGTAATCAGAAAAGAATCTACTTGTGCTGAGTGTGTATCATTTGAAAGCTGCAATGCCAAGCAAATCCACACCGCTGGCTTGCACAAACCAAAGTATTATCCATTACTGCCTTTTTTTTTAAACAATACAAGCATGTATGAAAAACATATTTCCTGGAAACAATGGTACTCTTTGAAGATTTATTCAATATTTCACAAATCAAACAAGCCTGTACCCGCACGTGCCCGTAAGAAGAAAGTGGGCTGACAATGCAAACTAATCAAAAAGTACTGGAAGGGCTATCCAAGATATTTGCATACCTATACCTCCCAAGGGTTTGAAGTTTTCTTCAGAACTGTATAAAAATTATTTCCCATGTGTCTAAGAAAATCTCTTACTGGTGATCAACACTTTAACTCATCAAGGCAGGAAACAAACAAATCAACCAAGCATCTACATGTTGGGGCTCATACCTTAAGCCCCTCACTTGTAGTTTTTGTTCCTTCTGATCTGGCTGTTAGTGCCAGCTCCCAGGGGTCTCAGCCCCATACATGTTGTGACACACTTTTAAAGCCCAGAATGGGGCACCTGGGACAAAACACACACTGTTCAGGAAGTGCACAGGGGCCAAGAAAAGCAATAGGAATTTCCACTCGTTGCCAGTCAGCCTCTTATTATGAAAACCCATAATTGGAAACTGTCATAGAACAATTTATGGAAGTTTTAGGCCTATGTATGCCCCAGTGGGAACTTCCTTTGACTGGTTTGTTCCATCAGCCCAGATCTGCTTATTTATTCACACAGTGGGATAAGAGCATCAGGAACCTAAACAAGTCATCACAGAAGCATCACTGAGACTCCTACTCTAGGAGTGCTTCAAATAGTTCTTCATTTCTTAGCCTTCCCAGTCATCCATCCTCATGGCTGCATTCAGTCAACTGCTGGACTGTCCTGTCTTTATTTCTCTTTATCTTCTGTAGGAACATTCTTGCACTTGTATTGTGTTCCACTGCTCCTCTGAGGATATGGAAGGCAAAATGCAGCTGCTCTGGGCTGAGTGCAGCCCACTGTGCCTGTCTGAATCCCCTCAAAAGAGCTTGGCAAAACTAGTTCCTACTCCTATGGTCTCTGCCTTGTCACACCAGGGAAACTGGCATCTACATTAATCTCTAAATCAGACTTCAGCTGCATTAAAATATGGCTCCTACCAAGAACAACAGCCTCCCCCAGTGCCCCCACAAAACCACCCAGTGCTTCCTTTGCAAATAGTCATGGTTTGGTGTGAAGGTAAGGAGAATTGATAACAGGTGATGGAGACACATTCCAGGAAACCTCTAGCAACAGAAGACTGGAAATCCACTTTAACACTACATTTTCCATGCAGGAGCCAGCAGGTACTACCTTGAGCAGCTCCATCCTCTAGGAAATGGACTGAGACATAACTACTGAGTTACCTGTGTTTGGCCAGGCTGTACTGCTGCCACTTCCAGTCATGCACACCAAGACCACTATGAATCCAGTACCTCCCCCACCACCACAGGACAGTCTGGGAAAGATTTGTGCTCAGGGGAAGCTGTGGCAGAACAAGGGAAATCAGGACGAAGAGGACCACCCGCAGAGGAAAGGAACTGGAGGAGATAATCCCTGCAAGCACGGTAAGTGAAGGAAAAGAAAAACAGATGATTCACTGGGGATTAAAAGAGAACAGCTTCCTCAACTGTTGAGACCTTTCTGTGTCCCTTTAAAGTTGTTTCTGAGGAGAAGACAAGCTGTGAGGCAAATGTACTCCTTCACTTGATTTGATATCAGCAAATTCTGACCCTGGACAGAATCTCACTGCAGAGTACAGCACCAAGGGACTGTGGAAGAAAAGATGGAGATGACAGCAGCACAATTTTGCTCAAAGATTCCTGCAAACACACAGGCTGGGTTATCAAACTGGGAAGGCTAACCTGTGAGCTTAAACTGCTACAAGTCCATTTATTTGGGCAAGGAGTCCTTGAATGCCTAGTTAGAAAGAGTGAGTGGGACCAACTTCATATTAAATCACTATTACTGGCAGGAAATCCCAGGATTTCACATGTATCTTAGACTTTCAAAAAGCTCCTTACAAAGTACATAAGGAAAGTAATGCTGCTCAAGGAAAATAATCCTGCTCTCAGTTGCCCATGACTTTTGGAAACTCATTTAAGCCAAGCTGCCCAGTTTGCAGCACTTGACACTGTGCTAGGCAGACCTGCACACTCTGTCCTGAAGATGCTACACCTGAATTTCACTCAGCTGGCAAGGCAAAGTCCAGGTGGGAAAAGAAGGCTGAAAATAGCAAAGCATGCACATGTGGTAAGGCAACAAACACAAATATCAGAACAATTTTCATATATTAAGTATTTATTAAGTATTTTAGGTCACTCTGCTCCATAGGTACTAAAGAAAAGCAAGCCAAAACCCCCAACATTAGGGCAGCTGGGGGAGGCAGGTGTCCCAGGAGAAAGTGAGGAGGTATTTCCCCACTTAGAAAATGGGGATATTTGCTTTACATGCACATGTATTAATTAATGTTTTCAAATACTTCAAAGCATTACTTCACTCTTGAGGTCTCACCAGAGACAACAACACATCCTTTTGGTTCTACAAACAGAGGGAGGCTTTCTCTCTTTTTCCCACCCAGGGACTCAGGCTTAACCACAAACCATGTTCAGGGTTTCAGAACCCCAGATTTCACAGCAGAAACTCACATAATTAAAGACTGGCATTAGTTTATTTACAGCTGCTGCTTGAAATCAAGACAGAATAGAAACAAATGTCACACAGCTCTAAAAACAAAACACCACTTATTTTTTCTGTTGTTGGGATAAAAAGATTATTATTTCCACACACAAAGCTAACAGGCTCATCACTAAACAGAGCAATTATTGAATTCCTATTTAAAAATGTCCTGAGACATCATTCAGTTGTATCATACCTGAAATATCATTAAAACAGCAAAACAGAAGCAAAATCATGAATGACTCCATGGTTATAACCATGGCATAGCTATCTCTTCATAATTTTCAGGCACTTACTAACAAGAATTTTTGACAATTTGGTTATCCATGCCTTTCCAAACTTAGTTCATATACTGGGCAACACATTTAAACCCAAAATTTAAACTAGTTTAGAACCAAATTGTCTGATTCCAAAATGTTTAGATAATTGTCTATTATAATAACAAAAACCCTCGCAGCTTTCATAAAAATTTCTTTGCTGAACTTGCCTCCAGAACCAGAACTAGCTCACCAAGGTGTTCTCCAGAACCCTTCTGCTGTGACTTTTTCTTACTATGCAGCTCCATTGATACACATGCAACAGCAATGGTACCAAAGAACTGATCTCTTTTAAAAAGTGAGCACAAACCCTGCCACAACAGAAGACGTTCTAGAAAGAAAGAACAGGATCATTGGTCTGTTTCCAGGAAATTGGGATGTCTGTCTATTCCTGCTGGAAGACACAAAAATGCCCACTGAAGGCACAGGTTCCACACACCCCTATCTCTGACAACATGCACCCTTCCCAGGGTTATTTGGTTTTCAGTTGTGCTCAGCTGCCCCAGTCAGACCCAGGCACACACCATGCTGAGTGCTGCACCAAACCATACACAACATTGTGGATGCTCAACAGAACTTTTAGGAAGCTTCTATCAAAGACAAAGCACATTAACAGAGGGGAACAGAGCAGCACAAGGTTACACGAAGATTGCATTTGAAGGGAGCCCATCTTAATGGAAGTTAAAGCAAACTAGGATCCCAAGGCATAGTAAAGATGAGTGATGCTCAACATTTTGCTGAGGACTTACATTGCTGCAGTGCTTTTTCTTCTTCTAGTGCAAACAAAGAGTATCACCAGGTTTCCTCCCGAAATGAGGCAGAGAATGACTGCTGGCATTTGCGTCACCACGATCTGCTCACATTACTTGGTGACGAATCTCATTAAGCAGCAGCACCTCAAGCAAAGAGTCTATAGCTCAGTTTGTTTGCATTTACCTTTAGCAACATGGCATGCTTCATTAAATTTTAAAGCAATGTTTATTAGAAGAGTAAAATGCATCAGCATCCACCACCAGGCTTCTCAGCTTATTTTCATGATGTCAATATTCAGGTTTATTTAATCCAGTGAAAATATACATTGATTAAACATGGTCTCAGAGCATCTCCTGCAGCACTGAAAAACTGAGTAAATAGGAATGGCATATTTTTACTGCTTACTTTCAGAAACAGATTTACCATCACCATAAAACAGCCTTTCCCAGTGATGGGAAGGGCTGGCCACTACAGAATTCCCTGCTTCTTGATACCAAGTATCCTCTGGTCTGTTTGCCTCTGGTCTGAATGCTGTTCTTTCAAAAGCTTTTCTACAGAATGAATCAAAAGTTACACTCAATTGTTATAACTCAATTTAAAATGTAATGCAGGACATGGGACTAACACTGGGGGCTTCTGTTGTGCTACTTCCTTACAAGCTGAGTTTCGTTAACAAGAGATTTCATGTGTGTAACCTCAACCTACAAAGGAGTTCAGGTTTTCCTCCCTCTCTAAAATTCATTAAAAAGTCTTACTTGAGCTGAGATGTTGTACACAAGTTCTCTGCCAAGAACAAATTTTTACAACTTAGTTTTAAGCTCCCTTAAAAAAATCCAGAAATTTATAATGGAAATACTGACAGTGCCCATAATCACAAGTGCAGAAACTTTATTGCAATAGGTAGTTTGCAGTCCATCCAAAAAGAAAAGTTGGTCTCTCAACCAAATTCCACATGCATTCTGTAACAATGGCCAATTATGAGATCAGTAAAAACAGGTGCAAATAAAAATTACTGGGGATTTAAACACTGATGATGGCAGCATAAAGCCATCACCTTGGTCATTAAACTCTGATTGCACAAGAGGTTTTTTTTTTAGAAAGTCTTGAATTACTTTGTAACTCACTTCTCCTGGGCAAACTCTTCTCCTAGTGATCATCACAGGCTAACTTGGCAAATCTTTGAATCATGCTTCCAAGTCCTAACAGCTTGGCCATTCCCAGATATTAGCAATACAGGATTTATATTCAGTTTTGTCAGTTATGTCTCTTGGTTGAGCCTGATGAAGCCCACCACTACACATGTGCAGCTCAGTCACACAACAGCCAGATATCCCCTCTGCCCTACAACCTGCCCTGGGTTGTCTCCTCTGCCTCAGGATACCTTCTGTGTGCCAGTAGGAAATGGATGTCTGCACACTGCAGCAAACTGCATCTCACAGGCTGTGCAAAAGCAGTGATGAGCTTCCTGCGTCACTGCCCAGAAGAGTTAGACCTCAAACAGAAAGCATCAGGATTCACCTTCAGCAATACTTTCCTCTCAATATTCTGAACACACTTCCAGTTCTCTTAAACATGCAGCAAAGACTGAAACACAAAATGCAGAAATACAGGAAAAATTATGCACATTAAAAAGATACAAAGCCAAGGTGCTAATGGGCCATGTGGGGAAGCAGAACAGCGTCAAGTGTTAAGCCCATTCAACATTCTTACAAAATAAATCTGAGAATCACAAAATTCAGAAGCACAGCTCAAAAACATGTGACTGTGAACTAGCCTTGACAACTGCTTATATCATTAATAAAATATTTAATATATGAAAAACACTGGGTTTTCAAAAGTGCCTTAACCAGAGCCGAAACGTGTTAGTCATCCAACAAGAACTCTCACTTGAGCACTGGAAATTACAGAACAAGGAAATCAACCCAAATCTTTACAAGGAAGCCAGCTCAAATGCTAAATCTGGACTGTGCTACCTGCAAACATTCATTACCAACAATGACAGATTGCCAGTCCTTTTAACCAGAAAGGAAAAGACTATCTCTCCCCTGCAGTACATCGTGTACAATTACTGGATCTGAGACAGGCAGCTACACTGGGCTTTCAGTATGTTCATTAAACAAGCCCAGGAAATTCAAAGCTGCTTCATACAGATCGAAGGAACTCAAAGCAATCTTCACTTGTTCAGTCTTTCCCTCTGGGTAGAAGTAAGTCTGAGATGACATTTAACAATTTTCCTTCCCTAGAAGAAGTTAGTTGAATAATATTTACAATGTTAAACTGTAATATAGTAAATGTGTTAATGATAAATTGCTTAAGCAACTTGACAAAAGAAAAAAGTATCCAGCAAAAAATGCAGGCTGTTCCAAAAAATAAAGTAAGTAAATTTATGTTCATTACCACTATTTAGATATAAATTAAATAAGCTGATTCCATAACAACTTCACCCATGTAACTTAAATGGTCTTGAGAAGTATATTCTTGAAACTCCACAAGTGACAGCACTAAATGTCAGTTTCACTTCGTCTCAGGGAAGTTTGGAAAGCAGCCTCTGGAAACAGCACTGCTGCTCTACAACTCACCAATGAGTTTATGTTTATCTTGTTAAGAAAAAATTAGCCTTTTCATATACACATACTTTTAAGATAACAGGATTTTCTTCACAGCTTCAAGTTAGGCACTGAAGTACTTTGTTATGATTAGTTTTATCATATTGAATCCAAATGCTCTGGATTATTAACCAACTCTTCTGACAGGTCTCCAATAATGAAACACACCACACAGCTTACACTGAGACTCACCATTCATCTTAGCTGATAAAACAGAAAATGAAGATGGGCAAAATCTCAGAGCCTACCCAGGCAGACCACAGCTTTAGGAAACCCCTTTCATTTGCCTTCCTAACAGCAAAAGCATTATTTGTTTGCTTTAACATGGCAAACTTCACATCTGTCTGCTCCCATTCTACCCATCGATGACAGGTACCACATCTATGACTATCAGTACCCAAGGCACCCACATTGTCTTAGGAGCTAAGGACATGTGAAAAGCAAGTGAGTGCCCTCTCAAGTAAAACATTAAGTCAGCCACTTCCTTGTTACTTAAAACCTCCTTAAATTCCTGCCTTGTTTTGAAATACCTGTTGACCCTTGAAGCTAATTTGCTGGTTTACCATGTACCCTGCTACAACTGTGCCGTGACACCACTATCAGGAAAAGAAAACACTTCACAGTGTTTGTCCTCAGGCTGCTGAGGATCCACACTGAAATCCCACTGCTCCATTTGGGACCCAAGTCACCACTTCCACCTCCGTAGTTTGGCCACACTGGGCCCTGACAATGAGGGATGGAGGATGTGCAGAGACAGAGTAAGTGAAGGAGGTCACAGAGGGGTGGAGATGGGCAATGTGAACGATTGAAACATGCACACCTCTCACCTCAGTCTACACATCCTTGCCCACAGACTGTGGAATAAAGTACTTTATACCCCTACTGCAATTACACAGCACTGGGTGAAGTCAAATGACACCAGGAAGTTGCACGTAAGGCATTGGGAGCAACTGCATTTCTTGTGCTTAAGCAACTCTAACGAGCTGGGGAACACTTG
Source organism: Notiomystis cincta (assembly GCA_013398075.1). Lineage (NCBI taxonomy): Eukaryota > Metazoa > Chordata > Aves > Passeriformes > Notiomystidae > Notiomystis > Notiomystis cincta. Next base: position 51,608 of record VZRX01011694.1, on the reverse strand, counting down.
CTCCATCCCTGCAACACCCCCTTCCACACACCAGCTTTTACAGTCCCTGATCCAAAACAAATTAAAAGGGACACAAGGTACACAAACTCATCCGGTGATAAGCGTTTGTTCACAGCAAAACAATTGAACGGAAGGATTTGTCTGGTTAAACACACAAAAGGTTATCAATAACCTTACCAGCTCACACCAAGCCTTCCAGCTCCACCTGTGCTGCCAGCCATGAGCAGACACAGCCAGGCACCTCCACCTAAGGCATCTTTCCCCTATGGATTCAACATCCAAACCCTCCCAGAGAGGCTTCTGCGAACAAAGGCTGTCGGCAACACAAACTTCACACCAAGTGCATGATCCAACCTGCTTCCTTGTAAAATATTAACAGCACTCCACCAAAATAAAACCAAGCAAGTTCTCAGTTCTTAACTAATAATTTTCCTTCTAATTTGACCACACTGTAAAGTTGCCTTAAAACCTCCCACAAGTTACTTTGCTGCACTTTGCAGAGTCCTTGGAGTACAATTAAAGTCTTCTACCCAAGCTCTACAACATGAATAGTTTTCATATTCCTTAACAGAATATTACTTTATTTGCCTAACACAATCCATACACCCCCAATTTATCAAACCTTTAGTCTAGGCTTGTTAAAAATAAAGCCAATACTACAAAACTGGATGAAAACCAGTTCCACTTCTCACACCATTCAACTGTGTGCCTCTTATTTTATTCTCTCATCATGACTTTATGAGCTGCTCCCACCAAATTATACTACAAATGATACTGAAGAAAGCTATGAATTTGCAACTCAGACATTTATCAGCTTCAAAACTACCAAGAGTATTCATCAATGAGCCAGGATCCATGAGCCCTAGAAGCACTGAGACCTGACCTAAAAGAAAAACAGAAAGCTGCTATGGTGCTTTGAATTTAGGGGTCAATGTAAATGAATACATAAAACAGTCTCACTATAGAAACTTTCTCACCTGTAAATTTGCAACAAGTCATATAAAACATGGATACTGCAACTGAGGTACTGTGAAACAAGCATGCTACAGCCCTCCCAATACAAAAAGTAGTCTGTCTTTGTTTTCTTTAATGGTGAAACACTGAATTTTTAGTAGTGTAAGTTAGTACTGCATATGAGCTCGAAATCTTGCAAGCTTCACTTCATGTAACTACGCATTGTTTAGGAATTTAAACCACTATTGTTTTCTTGGAACAGTCAAAAATTGCCACACAAATACCAGTGTACTCTTGACCTTCACAGGGAGTGGCTCATTCCCATCTAATATGCCAACAAACGCTCAGGATGAAGTTGCCCCATCGCTGGTCTAACACGCTCATCTATCATATCAACACTGCCACGTGCATTTGTATGATTTACTAGATCCTAAAGGTATCCACCTCTAATGAGCATTACCTTCTCCAAAGCAACCCCCAAAAGTTTAAACACATCCTAAAGACTCTTGAGTATTCCATTTTTTTTCCTCCCCTCAGCCAAGTGGAAGTACATGTGTCAAGATTTCCACCCTGTTGTCACCAGCTGCAAAGTCTCATAGTAAGAGAAAATTCTTCAGGTAAGTCCTTCCACAGGTACAACACGATGAAATGAAGCCATTTCAACACACAGCATTTTACTTTAATCTTGCTAGCCAGGACATAGGAACCATGCTTCACCCTCCTCACATTTGCACTGGGGAAGAAGTTTTTTCTTCAACAGACTCAAGGGCACAGAGCTACTCATTAGAGGCAAGTATTTTCTCTCATCTTGGTCCCTCACCTCACCCAAGTGACATGGACCAACCTGTGCAACCAGCTACTTTTATGCAAGAATTTAAGACTGAAGCACAGTGCAGGGCATGGCACTGGGGCCAGGAGGAGGGGTAGGAGGGAGCATACCTAGCCTGCTGAGCAGCAGAGGTGTTGAGGCAAGTCTATGAAGACAAAAAGATCCGGATGTCAAATATCCGAAGGAAGAGTATTTGACAAATACTTAGTGCTTTCTAAAGTAATCAATCCTGAGCTGGTGAAACCACAGTGTTTAATCAGAAGGTAATGTGCTAGTGTTGGGAGCTCTATTTCCTAATACCTCAAAATCCTGCACAAAGAGTTATGTATATTTTGCTGTCTGTCATTTTGTACAACGCCTTTCCCTCAAGCACCGGTCCTCAGAATGCATTAGACATTGTTAGAGGAGATTAATTTAACTGCAGATTATTTTTGGATTATTTTTTGATTATTTTTTCCTTTAATTCACAAAGCACTTAACAGAAATCAGTGCTTGGGAACTGGAGCTCTAAAGCACAGTCTATCCGTTTATTTGTGATCATAGCAACTAATTGCTCAAAGACAAGCCCCAGGACCATTCCCATGTCACTGAGGCTGGCTGCTGCAATGATGTGCCACTCATCCCCAAAAAAGTGTTGTTAACTTGCTTGAGTGGCTTTGCTGGTACAGAGGGCAGACAGGTGGATAACTGACCACTGGATAATGCTGACTCCTTCAGTGGCAAAAAAACAATGGCGAGAAAAATAAAAAAATCAATTCTAACACGTGGTAGTGGTTTTGTTAGCAAAAAGTCTGCCCAAGGTCTCAATCAGCTCATAGGAAATTCCTTTGTAGCTGGAGACACTGCCCTGACAAGGCCAGCCTTCCCCTCCCAGCTTTTCCTCTACTTGACAGCCACGGCTGCCACCACACCTAGTCCGTGGGCTCCGTTGTATCTCAGCACTGATAGGAGTCACCTCATGGGAAAGTCAGATGGTGGGACTGATGTCAGGTACCATGAAGAGCATTTTCCTTTTCTGCTTCAAAAAGGGAGCCATCCGCTTCTATGCTTTTTTTGCATTCCTACAAACGAATTTTAACAATGCATATCCTGCCAGGAAACATTACAATGCATTAGTGATAAAGCATTAGATAAAAAGGTAAATTAAGTTTCCAAGACACGGATCTCAGCTGATAAACATATTACATCCACAGTTCAACAACTGTGCAGAGAAGAAAAGGAATAAAGGATTTTAGAGAAAGCTTCAGGAATATGGGGGGGAAACCAGGAAGAGTAGATAAAGTAATGTCATCCTATCAAAACACTGCTTGGACTATACATGAAGAACAGCTAAGAAATTAAATCAGATTAAACTAATGGCCATCTACTAACCTTAGGTATGTCTATATGGTACAACACAGACCTGAAGAGAAGCTCAGGCAGCAGATGTCTTGCCAAAACACAGCACTCACTCATGGCAGCAGCTCCCTGCTCAGCTGGATAAATAAACTAGAGCCAGACGAGCCATTTATTCTCCTGTGGTGATGCTGTGTAGCTCTGCAGGCTGGGAGGCAGCAACTCTGCTCCCAGCCAGGTGACACAGCCGGGCACAGTCACCAGAAAGGATCGCTGGGACATTCCCTCTGGATGCTGCTCTAATATGGAGATACTGCAAAGAAGCTGCCTCTCTAACACCAGAGAGCCAGTTGTACATTTAAGGGACGGCTGCAAGACAAAAGCTGAAAGGAAAGGAGCTACAAAGCTTTGCAGTTGCCAGACTGTTCTGCCTAGGGCACGAGCCTAAAGGTCAGGGCAAGAAAGAGACTGTTCAGATGGGCAGGGAGCTGTTCCCAAGGCAGTTGGGCTGTGCAGGGCATTGGTTCCACAGGACTGTCAGACACAGCTGGGCTATGCCCAGATTTGCTGTTCATAGACCCTTTAGAGAGGATGCTTGTCAAGGGATAAGCTCCCAGACTTCCACCAAAGAGCCACAAGTCCAAACCTAAGGCAGACTATCACGGCACTTGTAGTTACTGCAAGAGGCTACAGCCGGAAACCCAATCTGCACAGAAGAAAAAAAACACCTAGGCAATCTGACATCAAAAGGGGTGATAAAACTTGGAGGAAATTTATTTTACTGCAAAAAAATTCAAGGAGGGCACAGAGGTGAGTGAGTTACCTAGCTACTGTCCTTGAGACTTTTACCAGAACTCCTCATGCCCTGGAAAGTCATTAGGTCAGGAAGAAAGAGAGGCTGCTGAAATATTCCTTCCACTTCACACAAGTCCTTTGGACTTTCCCCAGACAGCACCAACTTGGCAAACATTACGCCAGAGGGACTTAAACAGACCAGAAGAAGAGAGATGCCAGTTTCTGTAGAACTTGCCAGCAAAAGTAGCCAGTGCTCATTCCAATAAACAAGCCAAAAGCAAGGAGACTGAGAAGAAAAGGACGTCCTGGCAGCTAATTAGCAAAAGCCTTACAGTCAGGACTTCCAAGCACCAACAAGAACTAAGCAGGATATACAACTTTATGCAGGATTTTTTTCAGACAGAACAGAGAACATGTCTGGGGAATTCTTCGCCAGTCACTTTTTGCGACCAAAATACACAAGCACTAATTAGATCATGCCAAGTCTTCATTTTCACACTTCCAAAGCTGCTCAATTAAAAGTATGTGTTTTGGCACTGCTCTCTGTTTCAAAACAATTTAGACAAAGCTAAAAACAAAGAAATGCTTCAACCCCAGGAGGTGACACAGCTGAAGATGGATGAATCAATAGCATGCTGGAAACCTTAAAAACTCATAAGCAACAAAGACAGATCTGCTTTTATGAAGCAGATATTGCCTGATATGACAGAACACAGAAAACAAAAATAAACCAACAATGAGGAAGAAATAAAAACAGTGAGAAAGTAAGGAAACTCTGCCTTTTTCAGCAGAGTTAGTAGATCAGCTCTGTCCTGCAGTATTTTCTTAGATCATTACCAACACTTTTTATTTAAAGAGTCTCCAGGTAGTTAAGGCTGGGATAAAAACTGGAAAGTGCAGGTAGCACCTGGGACCTTCAAAAATCCACATCAGTTGTCTTATCAGTGAGCACATGCTGTGTCATGTCCACGGCTACTGAAACTGTGAGGAATTTGTGGGAAAAGATAATCAAGAGGAATTTTAATTTCTCTTTCAGTGTTTTGAGTGGCACTTCTTAAAGAAGAAATTTGATTGAAAGTATCAGTTGCAATTCTTCCAGATGCTGCAGAAACAGAGACTGTCACAGCTACAGGTTCTGGGACATTGACTTGTATATTGAAGGATAATACCAAATAGCAAGCAGAAAGACTTCCTGTGCTAGCAGTGTTAAGAAAACTGCTATTGATGCACATAAGTCACTGAGCACCTTGCACTGCATGACAGTGCACCAAGACCAGACTCATTCCCAGTTCTTGTGATGTGCACAGTTAAGACATAAGCCTCAGAAATTAGAGGAGAAGGGGTTCTCCTCACAGCAAGTAACATCACAAAGCCAGGACAGGAGAGAGTGGGAGGCCAGGAGATTTCCTCAGCCTGGTTGCACTTCACCTGATCTGGAGGAAGACACAGGAAGTGTTTGGGAGAAGGCACAACCATTCCAGCTCTCTGACTCAAACCTACCTATTAGACTGTAGATACCCTTATCTCAGATGGTTACAAATTACCAACAACAAATTTAATGCATCCCATCCCTGATGACAAATATCCTTCTTATCTCTAAGAACCACGTGGTTATAAATGAGGTCCCACAACCTACCCCAAAGAACCTGTGGTAGAAAAATCCCTGTCACTCCTCCAGCTGCTGCAATTCTTCATTTACATAAATCACCTCTATTTTAGATTTCTTGTCCCTCTGATTTATGGCCTTAAGCAAAATAAACATGAGTTAAGGAAACCAGGGAAAAGAGTTAATGAGCCAACCTCAGTAGCTTTGACCACATGTAAATACTGCAGCCAATTGCTGTTTCTCTGACAGCCAATAACAAGAGCAAACATGCAAATAGATATGTAGCACTTTTCCTATTCTTCAGAACTTAGGGATACAATCCAAAACCACCTCCCCTCAGGACTTAAAGATCATCAGGTTTTTAGTGTCACAGCAGCTCTTCATTTCAGCAGCTATCAAGCTAAATTAGGAATATAGTCTCCTTAAAAAAACAGAGTATGACATTCACTGTGCCAAGTGTAAGCCAGATGAGACTTTTAGTATCAGTAACTTGATTTAAATCTATTCCTAATTATGCAGATCAGAAAGAAACCCAGACTACAGAAAATCTGGACAGTCTCTCAAGAAAGCGTTTATAAAAAGTTAAGTGAGTTTAATGTGCATGACCTTCCAAAACCCAATCCCATCACAACAACAGGTATCCTGACTGTTACAAGGTGCAGGCTTCCAAATACTCATGTGATATCACCAAATAAGTCTCCAAACTGGCAAAAAACAAACAGTTCTAAGAAATACTAATTCCACAGGAACCAAGAACTAAGAAAAGTCCAAAATGATAGTGGTTATATAAGAGATTGGATTAAGAATAATCTACTGTGATGTGTGCATATTTACAGAAGACTTGGAAGAACAGTGTTTAAAACAATCACTTGAAGAAAAGTTAGTTGTTAAAGGAAACAATTTGCTGTACTAGATTATATTTATGTGACCAAGAAAATAGTATTGAGCAGGAGCAGACATCAGGTATTAAATGTTGGCTTGACTCCTTTTCTAAAGTAAGATCAGATGCCCCAAGAGCACTTCCCTCCATGCAAGATGAAGCTCTTTGAGCAACACACACTGAAATTTAGCAGTATCTCACACAGCCTGAACTCACCCCCATCTGCTATTATTACATTGGAGATGTAACAACTGACCACATGTAATGAATGATTATTTAATGCTTAATTATTCACCTAAGAGTAAAGCTTTTATCTTATTCTGTGCCTGTGCAGCCAAACCACAGCTGCAATGTGACTCTGTCTGCGCTGCTAGGACAGGATGCAGACAGTCAATAAAAAGAAGTTTGTCTTCCTACCTAACCGAACAATTTGCCTTTTAATATCACTCTTACCCAGCACAGAAGGAGGAAGAATAAAAGGAATATTAGACTGTTCAAAAATTCTGTACTGTACCTTTCTTGTGATTTTATTATTCAGGATCCTGGTTTTGGCTTTACCATCAGAGAGACAGAGGCAGGAAAGGCCCTTCTCAGGAAGGCAAGGTTGCTTACAACATTCAAAAAGCTGGTATTTCTGCCTCCTTGTTTTCCACATGCAGGGAGGGCAAGGGCTGAATGCAGCACTGGGTCATGGCAATCTCACAGAATCCAGATCATTATAGTAATTATATCATTATACACCATAAAAAGCATGCCAGTGCTTGCTATTAAAACTGACTGTGTTAAGATGTCGGTCGATTCACTTCAAGTGATATTTGATTAACAAAATGTGATAACCACATCTGCAAGGAAGCAAATGCAATGCCACATGTCTCAGTGAGCAGCACTTCCTATTCTCTCAGCTTTTCTGCTACCAATCTACTGCTTTGCTACTCCATACCCAGTCAGTTTGCAGCTCAGCAAAGCCTGGGAAGAGTCATGCCAGCTCACAGCAAAGGCCCAGCAGTGTGGAACAACATGTGGCCATCCAAAGAATGGCACAATTAGAAAGTTAGCATGTAATGAAGTTTTTCCAGATTCCACCAATTTGTGGTTTGGGGATTTGCCAAGATGGGGAGGAATATGCACGCACTTGTGTGTGACCATCAACTTACAGCCCTCACTGTAAAGGCTACAGAAATACAAATTAAAAAACCAAAACAACCTTCCTCCCTACAGCATCCATCAACCTTTCAGATTTGCTAGAGCTCTGCTTTTCTGGACATCTTCCTAGCTGGCTTCTTAGGCTTCCCACTTTACTCCTGAATATCATGAATTACACTTGAATGTTTTTAGTGTGCCAGAACACTTACTATTTCAATAATGACTTCTCCAGAACTTTTTTTTTTATTATTATGAATGTAATATTTCCAAACAACATTCTTGATTGTTAGACTCAAACAGTGTTGCTGTGATAACCCTCTAAGAACCTCATCTCCTCCTGAGTTACTGTTATCCTTACATTAGCTGCAAGATTTTGAGAAGAAACTGACTCTCAGAAGAATTTGGTTGAAGTGAATTATTATTCAGCAGGGCAAATCCAAAGCTAGCATCCCCTCTGGACAACTAATGCTTCATAGGTTTTCACCAACAGTGGGAGGCAGTGACTTGCCAGGATACGTAGCTCTGTTCAAACTATACGTGGTGATATTTGTGATGACTGCTTAAATCAAATTGTTCCTTCTTCACATTTGTTTGTAATTATGCCAACAACAGTCATAGTTGGGAAAAGTGAATTGAACTTTATGTCTTCTGTACAGAAAGTGTTTAAATATTTATCTGTGATGTATGGCTCAGAAGAGGCAGCTTGAAGATCTCCTGCTGCACTATATTGCATCTGACAGCTCAGTATTGAACAAAACATGTGCTTTCATGAGCTATGAAGCATTACTATTTCTATCACTGTTGGACACTTTGTGACTACAATGTTGGACCCATTATCCTATTATCCAGCAACACACACTGTACATAATGAACAGCTCTATATCCTTGGCCTTAGAGACCTTCTGTGAGGATCAAAAGAACTGGAAATTGTGCAAAGAAGCACTGTAAGCTTCTTTGATACGCTGATAAGGAGATTATTCATAAAACAACAACAATGAAAAAGGTACTGATTTGCACTAATTTCAGAGAAATTGGCAGTTAATTTGGCATTATTTTACCTACATATACAGTATATTTATGCAAAACTGGAGACTTCACTGGCATGTTGTAGCAAGCAATAGGGAGTTAGACCCCAAAATTCTTTTTTGTAAGTTTTGGGCAGCACCAAGTCCTTGTCTGGGTACTATTTTCAGACTAAGACTAAAATTTCAGCTGTAGCGTGCAATACATGAGACGGTTGTCATGAAAAACATTCCACATTATAAACTACTACTCTAAAAGCACCAGGGATTGGGCCAGGAATCCAAGCCCCAAGTGATATCAAATGACTTATTATGCTATTTCCTTCCACCAAAGAAATTACATCTTGCAAGAAAAACCAAAACAGATACCTGAAATTAAACAAATTCTCTCTGGCAATTAAGCAGGCAGTAAAAGAGCAAAAAGAGGCTGTATGAGAAAGACAGGTTAGGTTTATCCTCTATACTGACACACTGCTCCCCTCCTTGATGAGCCTACAACATATTGTTGTATCATAATATCAACATTTTCTTAGACTTCAGTAATTATGCCACTGTATAATTGAAGCTTCTGAAATTGATGTAAGCACAACGTCATAAAAATATAATAAGAACCCGGGGTGGAAGTTAAAGCAGTGAAAATCAGTCAAGAAATTAAGCACCATTCTTCTTCTCTATCAGAGTAACTGACAAGGACTGAGGTAAATCCTGTCACTGGCTATCTTTTATCACGATGTTCTTCCAGAAGATAAAGGCACAGACTCAGGGAAGCCCTACAGCTTGAAGTCAGGAGACAGTCTTGCAAACTGCAATGATACTCTGACTTCATTCGCTTAAGAGTAGGTTAAGTACCTGGAAAAACAGCCTAAGTCAAATACCTTACTTTGCAAAAGCTAAATATTTGAAAGTTACCATAGCACCTCAATATTCCCAAGATGTAACACAAGAGGACAGGAGAGGAACTTCTGAAACGCAGCCTCCAAATGCGGTCACCGCAACGCACACCGCTCAAGCCTGGCAGGAAGCTGATGGCCACCTTCTTCAGGAGAGCAAGATAACAAATTTCAGGAACAAAAAGTCTCTCTTTCAATTATGTGGTGCCACACTGAAATTGTTGGCTCTTGATCAGAACTAATAGTAAGCAGAGAATTATGAACTGACAAACTGAGCATCGCTGAACAGCGTGCAGCTCTCCCAGCGGATGCATGAACAAACAGAGCTTTAAGACCAGACAGAATAAGCACAGGGAGGACCACAGTAGCTCATCCAAGCAATTGATGCACATGCTGGGAAGGACACGATGTTGAGAAATTCAAGCCTGATAAATTTCCCACCACTGAGCCAAGAACTAGAAGGTTGGAGGGAGAAAATATTGCTGTCTCTCTCAAGAAGGTATTACATAAAGTGTAACCACACATCAGAGTATTTCACCATCCCCTTACTCACTGTGGCATTTATACCTGTGTGTAGGGTATCACCATTACAGCTCAGTGGAACACAGTGTATCCCTGAAGAAGCTGCTCTCCAGCTGATGGTTCTTCCCTCAAAGACACTTCACCTGCAATGACTGACTCACCAGGGACAAGGCAGCTCAGCTCCTGATTTTCTCAGCAATTCAAGCAAACACACGGGTTTCTCTATCAAAAACCATAGTTTGTTACCAGTCACAGGTTTTCCCCTTTCCTCCTATTTCAACATATAAATTGTTGCCAGCTAAGTCCTGCCTTTACTGGAACACAGCATTACACTGTAACTGCAGGAAAAGGTCCATGACGGGAACCACCTGCACTAGCAATGGGAAGATCTTCTCCCAGAGCATCCAGAGGCGTGCTGGAAACCCAGAAGGCACAGACTCAACACACTGCTGAAACAACAGCTTTATCTTGTGCAAGAAACTGGTTCAACAGCAAAAAATCCAGCTCAGTTCTCGGTGGAGCACAGGGTAATGTGCTGGGAATAGAGAACCATAAAAATTATCAGCACACATATCTCAATCCTAACAAACCAATATGTACAGAGCCTGTAAAGCCTCCTCTGAGAGCATCAGTTATACCACACATTTGATTTACATTTTTCAGAGAAATAACTGAAGCTCTTCAGCTTGTTCCAAAGGCCCAATGGGAAGAAGAAAATCCTCAATACACCTAAGTGGCAGCTTTGCAGCAGCATGAGACTAAACAAATGGAAAAACCTAAAATAGGTTGCGACAGTTTATCATTAATCAGTATGAATTACTTGGCAGAATGCAGTATCTTTCAGTGCAGCTTAGTGGCACCTTTCCCAAAGAACTAATACAAACATGAGCACATAGCAAGAGATTTGGGGAGCAGGGGAAAAGGGATGTCATCGCTGATTGAGTTGCTGATGGCAAGAAACAAAAAATGAGACTACACAGGGCAGCACCTGTGTGGCTGAAAAACATGACTGGCATGTTCCAGCTATTTCATTTGGCAAGGTTAAATTCACCACAGAAGAATCATAATCGTATTACAAAACACTCAAGTCTTTTGAATGGCTTCCTTGCAGTCAGATACCACTTCTCCAACAGTTCTATTTATTCCTGCATTTTCCCAGGACAGGGATAACATTCTGAATCCTTCCTCTTGCATTCATAAAAGAACACTACTGTTGAACATATGAAGGTATGAGAATAGAAGAGAGAGGGAGAGGCATTATCTTTGTTTAGAGACAGATACAAATGGAAAACTGCAGACAAAGCTTCCAGCTCAGGCAGCCTCTATCAAGCCAACAAAGAAGCCCTTGTGCTGGCAGGTCCTGGCAAAGGATCTAAGCATCCAAACAATTCCATTTTTCCATCTATATGAAATAGTTTAATACAAAAGATAACTTGCATATATGGTTTTGGTGATCAAAACACATAGTTACCACATGGTTTTAGTGAACTCTCACTGGGTGACTTGAATACCTATCGAAGAAATTTTGTTTTGACCCTCTAAACTGGTTCTCAGAGGTTACTGAGATAGCAGCAGATCTCTTTCTTTTATTTGTAAGTGGATGTATCTGTAATACCTTAGGTCCCACTTATGATTGTCTTTTGTATTAGGTATTTTTGTACTTAGGTGGGTCAATAAATACTCAGGTAATTCACTCATTTTATGCATATTTAAAAGGAAGAGACAAGTTCTAACATGTTTCAAAGCATCCTTTCAATTGTTACTAGATTGAACAGAATAGGCAGAAGGTTCAGCAAATGACAAACATCTTGCATTTGCAAGTCTAAAAACACATTGCTTCAGACAAAGACAGGTGGAGAAGGTAGCCAGACTGAGTAAAAAGCACCAGGCCAAAGTAGTTCAGACCAGTCCCTACTCTGCTGGAAACATCCTTACTACTACTTTTGTCTGAAAGACCTACAACAGTCTTTAAACTCTCAAGAAGAGTTCAAAAACCATGTCTGGAAAACAATTTGTGGTGCTTCTGTCATGCTTACATGTGAAAACCCATTTTAAAATTGGTAACTGTAGCTTCCATCTCCCAGCAACTAGAGAAAAGGAGCAAACACTGCCCTTGCATAGCAGTGTTTTAAAGATAAACCTGCAAACAACATTAAATTATCCAGATATTTGAAAGGACAAAGTTTTATTAGGGAAAGAAGTTTCATCAGTGGAAAAAACCAAACCAAACCAAAACAAAACCACAGACAATGATCTGAGCGAAATCCTCAGACATGAGAATTAAAGCAATTGTCCCACATTTGTATTGCTCCAGTCATTTCACACATGCTTCACTCATGTAAAGAAGGGTATTACCACAAAATCTGGAGCTGTGACAAGATAAGCTTTTCATGGACTGAGGACCCAAAAATTAGAGAGAGTTAATCATAACTAAAGCTTTGTGAATAACACTTGTCAAATGCATGAGCAATCGCAAACACCTACACGGGGCTATCCAACACCAGAGCATGAAGACAGCTAAATAACAGATACCAAAAGTCACCTCTGACAACTGTGCTTGGCACCAGTCCTGTCATCAGACTTTCCCATACAGTGATAATGAAGGCCATTCCATGCAAAGAATGATGTTTCAATGCCTCAGGTATCACTCCTTCCAAACATTGTAATGGATAAAGTCTTTTAATCAACAGCAGCACAAACTGCAATTTAGCTAATCTGATTTGTAGGAAATTCTCTGTTCTGTGTCTCAGGCCCTACAAGTTTAAGTGATGAAAATTGTAATAAGCTCCTTCTCTCAAATCACAGCAAAAATATACTGAACTGACCTTCCACTGATCCCTGGGAAGCAGTTTGACCACCACGATGTCACCGTTCAGAGCTCTGTTGCGAGAAACCACTCCGTCGATAAAGATATCGCGACTCCCATCCTAGTCAAAGAGGAACAGAGGTCAGTGCCAGACCAAAACATATCCAATCACAGCTGTTACGAGGTTTAAAACACTGCCATCAAGAAAGACACACACCCTGGTGAGACAAACATCCTGCAGTTGTGCACAGGAACAAAATGGACTCACCACATGTCCTTTAACGTACAGGATCTTTCAGCAAATGAGTACCTTTGTGTGGATGTAAAGCAGTTCCACACTATTTACACAAGACAGAGCCAAGCCCTCAAGATGTGTTGTCTCAGTTCCTCTACAGCTACTCTTGGGAAAGGTAGAGAGTTTTCTGCTGTCACAGCTCTTAACACATTAATTTCCCACCTCAAACATTCGATGCCAGTGTTCAGAACTGTTTACAAGACAGTCTGCAAAGTGCTCCATGCAGAGCTCCTGCTGCTCTCCTGGTGAGCTGGGGAAGCAGGGACATGCAGCTCCCAGATCAGCAGGGCACTCTGTGAAGGTGGTCTGGATTGTGGTTAGGGATGCAGTCTCTTGTTTTTGAAGTGAGTTACCACCATATATTCTGCATTTGGCACAACTACTGTTAGAAGATACCCCAAATAATGACTGCAGATGCCAACTGCAAGCCAGGAGATATTTTACTGTAACAGACATGTCACGACACCTTCTCTGAATATTCTGGGTTAGCATCCTTGCACAAGAGTCTCTACTAATTGCACACACTATGATTATCCACCCTAGACACGTTTGGCATTCGGTTACTCTAGATTTAGTTTGGGAGATTTTCTTCTTGGTGTGAACAAAGTTTCCTGAAGATGACAACACAAAGATTTTAGGTTTTAAAGGATTGCCAGTTGTGTCCTTTTTTTTTTCTTTTGATAAATTATTGACCATGTTTTTGCTGCTTTCATTTCTGCTTTCCCATAATTCAGTATACAAAAAATTCCATCTGTCTGTTTACAGTGCAATGAACATGTCAAACAATGTGAGCATTTAGTAACAATATGACCAGTTTAAATAGTTTTTTCTATAGAGAGTTATCTTTGCATAGTTTTGAGGTACAAAAAAGGAGGATGAGTTTCTTCAGATTAGTACTTCATTGTCTTTCAAAGAATAAAAACAGCCTCACAAAACTTAAAAGTCTTAATCACAACTTCAGCTGTTTCTCAGACACTCCTGAGTCTCATATGCGTGAGTAAATCCAATCAGAACTACCAGCATGCTCAGTGTCCAAGAAAAACTTCTTTTATAACCTGAAAACATGAAGCCCTAATATCACATAAGTATCTTACCCTGCTTAGATACCAAAACAATAAAAGGAAGAACCCTGCCATGATGTGAAACTAAGGCCGTCCTCCAAGAGACCAAATTACTCTTAGAAAGAAAAGCAGCAGCAGCAGCTCAACAGCTGTGTGAAAGCTGCCTCCCATGACAAGATGCAGAAAAATTGCAAAGCCTCTTGGACCAACATAATTCAAATTGGAAACCGTTCTTTTCAAAAAGCCAGATTTTTTACACATGGTCTTATTCCTTATTTCTCCCCACCCTTTCCCTTCAGCTCTGACTCTTTACCTAAATCTGTCATAGACATAAAAATGAAAAGTTCAAAGTCCCTTTCTAAGGCAAATTCCTGGTTCGAGGTTTTTCTGGTCTGTACCTGTAGCTGCTCTGTGATACAGGACTCACAGTGGCATTCACAATAATTTGCTCTACACTTTTTTTTCCTTCTCTCCTGAAAATACAAGACCTTTTCTTTCACTCCCTGTAAAGGTGCCTGATGTGTCAGACCATCTAGTTAAAGCTACAGCTCCACAATCTGCAAGACTCTTTTCTTTAATTGCACCCACACATTTTCATTCCAAACTCTCTCTCTCTATATATATTTTTATATATATATATATACACACACACACACACATATGTGTATGCACGCCTATTTTATAGCAGTTAATTTCACCATCTGCAACAAAGCTGTAATCAAAAACTGCCATCAGTTTTGGTTTTCCCTCCAAAAAGAAGCATGTCTGTATCTTGAGCTTCAGGCTCACAATTGTTGGGTGAACTTAGGCATTTCCAAGAAAATTTGTGCATCCCACTTTTTCCTCTGCACAGCTGACACTTTGGATTACTAATTCAATTAAAACGGCAACAGAACACAACCACTTGCAAAGCCTCAGCTGTCCCTGGGGTGCATCTACTCTGTTGGCCACAATGGCCTCAAGACTTCCACAGCCCCCTCCAGGGAGCACAGGGCTTTCTCTGCAAGTATCTCCAGCAGTGCCCCCTAAGCCCTCTGACAAGAGATCTGCAGTACTTCCCTCTGCTCTGGAAGTGTCTCCCACAAGCACAGCACAGCTCCAGTCACTCTGTCACTCCTGCTCAGCAGCACCAGCCTTCACACTGACCCTTCAAAGCACCCTGCGCAGGGAACACACGAGATGCAAGGCAGAGATTTAAATTCTTGGGGTCTGCTCTTCTCCGGGTAGATTTCAAGAGAAAAGCCCAGGGCTTCCCCTCAACTCTTCACACAACAATGAGATGAGCAGACAGAGCTCATGTGCGGCAAGAAACACAGAGAGACTTCTGGTGTCAGAAGGTGAACAGCTGTTGCATTGAACTCCATGAAGCCATGGCCAAGTCATAGCTCAAGTGAAAGGGGTACAGTGCCCTCGTCAACAGCAGGAAAGAAAGGGTGATTTTTCACAGCTGCAGCTCTTGCAGCATCTGGCAATGATGGGAAGTGCTGCAGAACACCAAGGCTGCAACCCCTCCCTTACGGCAAATGATGTTATACAAAGGATAAACTTCCCAAAGCATCTGTCTTAAAGGACTGTGCCTACACAAGCCAGTCATATTCATTCAGGTGTTGATTCTGCTGGTTCTGGTATTCATCTTCATAAAGGGCAGAAAAGTAGAAAGATAGCTGAGATACCCACCTCTGCTTGCCCTCCTTAATGTATGCATTCCTGCACACAGAACAGGCCCAAGGCAACAGCTGGACACCAGAGGGGCGATTAGGAGTAAAGCCTCACATCCAAATAACTCATGAGAGTAGCTGAATTTCTCTTTTAACCTTGCATTTTGTAAATTCAGAGAATATATTGAACAGCTTACACTTATCACACCTACAAGGACACCTGGCAAAGGAAGGATCAAAGTTCCTTTCACTTACACACTTCCCTCCTTACACATATCAGAAGCTGCTCTGTACTTCTTCCTCTAGTTAATGTTAGTGTATTCTGTGCAGCCCCAACCTTTCCTCACCCCTGTAATGCCAACCTTCTCTAACAAAGCTTCAAAACACTGCCCCAAATCAACAACATGAACTGAAAAACACCATGAATTTCAAGGCTTTCAGTCCAAGCCCCAAACAATAGTGCTGTCAGTAGCAGGGACAACAACATACTCAGTGTTTCAGTGTCTCAGGGCAGGCTCTGCCTTCTCATCCCCACACCAGCAAAATATTTCAATATAAAACTCTCTCATTAACAGCAACACTTTGACCAAGTCAGTTCCAGATAAAAAGCTTTGGCTGTGCCAGCTGTGAGGTCACCTTCCCGACTGGAAGGCCCTGAAATTGCAAGAGTCCTTCTTTTCTGTCAAAATAAGGAAAGAAGAGAGAAGAGGTGCAAGCCAGTCCCATGTGACAGAAGCACATCCCAAGCCAACCAAGATACAGCCCGTGCCAAAGCGGGCACATGAAAAGGAATCACGCATATTATTTCTGGAATGACTTTTCAAATTAGCTCATGCAGCAGATCGAAAATGGAGAGCATATTTGTTTAGGGAAGATTAACTTAAATCAGTGGAAAATCTATAAAACCTCTGCAGCCATAAACCAAGGGTTTCTGATTACGCTATCTGGTGGTCCTCAAACCTGACTTCAGCTGGCCTCTGTGGGACCCTGCAGTATCCCCAACTTCAGCACAAGCAAAGTGTTTCTTTGAGGTAGGAGAAAGCAGGATTTGTTTGGGAATATTTGATACAAAAGAAAATCCAGATTGTGTTCATTTATTCCAACTCATTCACCTCTGAGTGACCTTCAGTGCACAGCATAACTCCTATCTTAATGCACCTTTTCTTATGAACTTTAAAGCATTATAAAATTACACTTACTGGAGATGGAATAAAGGCTTCATGGTACTTCTTAGGATTTATTCTCAAGGGTCCCTTAAAAAAAAAGAAAATAAGGAGACAGATTATGCCTGAATCTTATTAATTTTATTTAACACCAGTTAAATTAGAGAGCTGTGGGTAATATATCTACAGTGAAACATGAGAGATACATCTAAATTTCCATTATACATTTCAAGTCTTGACAACTTAGCATCCAAGTAATTTCAAGCCAAAAGGCAGTTTCATGATAGGCTTAAGCTGATCTACTGCAGTCTGTCATCAAAGAGATGTTGAATCATTAGTTGTTGCTGCTACTGGGTGAACTGAGGATCCAAGCCCTCCTGTTCCTTTCACACATTTTCTGCTGAGCATCCACCAACTTCGTTAACAACTGGATAATAGAAACAATTTGGCTTGCTCTGTCTTGGAAAAGGAGAATGTTGGTTTGCTTATTTTGGAGGATGCAAGGAAAGAGGAAAAGAAAAGCTGAGCTTGCATGGCAGCAGGTATCATTCTTATGGGGCTCTGGCTGCTTAGGCTGTTCCTGCAAACAGACAGCAGCAGTAACTCTGTGATAATAAAGTACATTTCCAAAAAAGAATCAAAAGGATTTTCCAAAAATAAACATTTAAAGTCTACAGGATTAAATTCTGTTTAAACATGCTTAAAGGCAAACTATCTTAAATACACTTGAAAATTCCATGGTCTATCTATTTCTGCTTTGTTATCTGCCAACTTAAAGGCCAAGTCACCTGCAACAAATTCATATCACCCCTCCAAAGTAAACCAACCAGTTTTGCTGCTTGCACTCAGGTCCATCCAAGAGAAAGGCAGAGCCAACCAAAGCCTTATAGGCTACAGATTTGCATCCCAAAAGGATCCTGGAAATTGGGATTCAGGTGCCTGCAGTTCAAATCGACAGTATTTGAATCTTATGGGAATAGAACTTAGGTATCTGCCTTCCAACAGGCTTCTGCTCTGGGAAGAAACTTTAGAAAATTCTCCACTTGTGTATTTGAAGTAATGTTAGCCAATTTATTATATGAACAGATTCCATCTGTTTGCACTTCTGTGTTAAGCAATCATAGGAGCATCTCACAGGAATTGCTTCTTTAAAACTTTACTGCAGCAAATAATTTTTTATGTATTCTGGGAAACACTCAGACAATAAGAAAATAGAGCTGATTACATGTGAAAGTTTTGCTGCCTTGAAGATTTTGCAGATTTACAAAGATTTTCCATTGCACTTATTTGCTACGGTTTACCAGCAAATACAGAATACCAGATTAACAACAGCATGTATTCCATACTCTTTAGATACTATTTGAGTACTTTGCTGCACTGCCTCGTTTCATGTCTCACATAACTTGTACTAACAAGGACACTTGCCCCATGGCAGGCATAACCCAGGACAACAGCATGGAAACAAAGATGACCCACTGAGAGCAATCCTTTTATGATTAAGCAAAGTGAGAGCTGACTTGCTGTCATCAGCTTCTATTAGCACTGGTACCCACTGATGGAAAACTCTCAGTGGTCGTACTCCACTTATTTCCCACAATCAGTCATCAGAAGCTGCTACAGAAAGAAAGGAAAAAATGGAAACTGATTGTTGCTCTGCTTGACAATGAGTCAGTTCCCGTATGTGGATCTACCCACCAGCACTAAGCAGATGAGTGGATATCCTGTTTTCCTCTGTACAATCTCCTTGAATAGCCTGGGACAGCTGTCAATCAGCCAGGTGTAAATGCCCATCAGGCACATGAAAAATCAGGGTTTGTGTCCATGGCCCAGAAGGCACCAGGGCACCAAGGTGCCCATGGATGCCCAGCTCCAGAAAATGCACAGAGGAGCACAGTGTTACCATGTTTATTGTGCAGCCTGTTTATCTGCATTTTATATGCACTGCCTAATTATGATCAGCATTAGAATTCTTACGTCAAGTAACATTAAAAAACTTCAGCTCTTTCCTTTAAGCAAGAAACTCACAAAATTTATCTTAGAAAGCAGATGGGCCCTATTATCTGTGCCCATGAAAATCCTATTTACAATGTTGTACATTTCACGCTGTGATATCATATCTGGAACCAGTCACTCTCCCCATCTGCAATGAACAACTGTTCTCATATGTGTATTAGGGGGTGAGGATCTGGCTGCAGAGTCTCATGATGTCACACTAATGTTGTATTATTTTACAATAGCTTGCAAATAATAGCTGCTATATTTATCAGTGTTTTTCTGTCATTAGGGCCTTTGTTATGAAAGGGAAGAACGAGGTCTGCAGGAAGGTTTCTAAAACACTTTCTGATGATTCAAAGGCAGTTTCACAGGTTCTTGCCAATAAAGTTTCTAACCTTATTGAACTTTCCCAGTGAGACACAAAAGGGTCACGATTTCTCAAGCTGCTCTGCTACAATCTAGTACAGGCAGTACTCAGACTAAACTTCAAGCATCCCAAACCAAGCAGTTTGTAACAGCTATCGTAACACATATCCTAGCTTCGTTTGTAGGTACAAAACACCAAAAGAAGTCCGGGTTCTCAAGTATCTCATTGCTACCAAGGCTTTCTTTGAAAAAACAATCCATGAAAAATCAGGGAAACCCCGGCTTTCACATCAACAAAAGAACAGCTTTCCAAGGAAAAACACCCTTTTAACAGCAAAGCCGGCTCTGCATCTCTGTTCGCTCCGCCTGACCCCAGCAGCCCTGCAGGGAGGGTCTGGGAGACGCTGGAGGCGTGGAGCAGACATGAGCTTCTGGCTGATGCTTCAGAGGATGATTAGAGTCCTTTGGGTCAATGTTCTTTGACACACAGCCCCATTTCATCTGCTGTGTGTAACCATCATCATGCGCTCACGGACCGACGCAGGAGTTATTCAATCTTGTTTGCCTCCAGGCCCTGCGGTGCGACTCCAACCAACCCCACACGGCGGGTGCTTGCTCCCTGCAGTTTTAAGGGCAGGGAGGAGGGAATTCTATGCATTCATAAGCCTGGGCTCAGATCCCTTTTCTTGTGCAGGAACACTTCCACACATGTCTCATGACTAAACGACTCCAGGAACCCACAGGGCACACTTCTCGTGCTACCTATCAGAACCTGATTTATGCCACACACAGTACCGGAAGCCATCAACACCAGTATCACTGACAGACGTCAGCACCTGTAAAGATAACCTTTCACTCTTCCTGATCTAGGGCTGCTGAATCTTCACAGCACCTGTGTGTCATCTGAGCAATCTCCACGTCTGCCAGTAGTTTCCATGGGTTGGGCTTTCAGGAACATTTTGGTGCACAGTTGTATTGCCAAGGTCCAGCAAAAATCTCAGCGTCATCGTAGGCTCCTCTCTCCCTAACAGACTTCTCAAATTCCTATCCAAATATAAGCAGATCCAGTGTTTCCAGGATGCTCCAGGGGACAGGCCACGTTCAGAGTGTCATGTTGCTGCCTGGGAGCACTCCAGTTTCCTCAGGACCAATAGGTTTGTCCTCCCCTTCCATAGGCTCTTGTGGAACCTTTTTGCAGGTTACAGAACAACGCCCTGCTTTTGGGGATTGACACAACACGTATTTGTTCATTCTGTCTCTTGCCATTTTCGAGAAAAGCACTGAATATTCATCCATTCACTAAAGTTGCTTTCAGGATCTCACCTATCCTGCTTGAGGCTCCAATGATGAATGGTCTTGAGGAAATTGTAAGGATGAATGAACTGAAGATGAGAAACACTGAGCTGGGATGCCCATGATCTAACACTCAGCTCTGAATGATTAAATCCAGCTTCTACAGTCTCAATTGTTTCCCTGAGATGTGGAACTGGATGAAAGGAAAACAAACAGAGCCTAAGAAAGCACGTATGAGTCTTCCAGTTATGCAGCACATGACCTGGAATAGACACTACACATTTACAAGAATCAGGGATTCTTTTGCCAGGGATCATGCAATCACAGGTCCGTGGGGACTCAGCATTTCAATGGGATCCTCAGGTAGTAGTCATAGCCTGATGTGCCTCATCTGCAGCTGCACTTGACCTCATAGGCAGTCTACACACACTGCACTTAACACTATCAGGCTGTGTTACCAAAAATGGTGCCAAAAAATCATCCTGAGGGTAAGGCAGAAGCTTCAGTTGATGCCATATGGCAGTGCAGCCATGAGGGAAGTCACAGCTTAAGGCTCACATTTCCACCCTCACCATTTGCTTCCCACTGCAGATGTCTGTGATGGCCTTTAAAAATGCACTGGCCTAAAGTCCAAGTAGCCCAGTGGACCATGCTGATCATCAGCAGGGATATGATTTCTCTCAAAGCTAAGAGTGCATGAGATTGGTCTTCAGGATGGAATCAGGTAGTCTTTTTATGTTAAATCCTCATCACATATCCAGAGATTATGCCATTATATTAATACACAGGAATTATGCAATTATAACAAAAAATCAGACAAAAAGTGAGGTGATGTCATTTGACACTCCAGTGTATTGATGAAAGTAAGTATCACAACATCACCAGCACTACAACACTAATTAAATAGCAATGGGCCTGTGTGTGTTTGGGTAAACAGTGCCTCAGCATGGATGTCATGCCCTCATTGGCCTTTTTTCTCCAGCCAGTCTGATCTCACTGGAATGCCAGGTGTGTCCTGAAGAACATTACACCATGTTGAGGACTACTATGAATGTGGTGCAAGGATGCTCTTTTCTTCTCCATCCCTGCCAGCCTTCATGTAAATCTCCTCTATCCAGCAGACAGGACAGCAGGTCCACCCCCACAATCTTTAGAAAAGAATTGCTGCCTAATGATGACCGCAGTTTCACTGCTCCAAAAAGAAGCACAAACATTTCTGTGAGAAATTTCAGCAAGAGGTATCTTGCTAAGGGCATTTGTTTTTACTTACAATGACACAGACAGAAGCTGCCAGCAACTGTTGTTGTTTGGAGCATCCTTTGTAAAAGGAAGTGTCTCCCCAGTAATGACCATCATGGCCAGCAGACTATTCAACCAGAAACCTGCAATTTATCACTAGTGTGGATCAGGAATTTTACAGAACATGCAATCAAACAAAAAACTACTTCAAAGGAATGTACAAGATTCCACCCCACTTGTAGAACCTCCTGAGAAATGGAAAATATCTTTCTCTGGCATCTACAAGTGCTACATCAATTCCCTGTCATCAACTGCTGCTGATTTCCAACAACTGCCTGTGATTTCCACAGACTCATCACAAGAGCATGGACACTGAACATTTCAGGCACCTGAATTAGCTCTCCCCTTTTCAGTCCTGCTGAAACATCTTCCTTTGACATGTAGGCTTCAAATACACTCTTCTTCCTTCCTCGAGTGGGTTTATTTAGATTCTTTCTGTCACCTGATGTTGGGACAGCAGCATAGGCTCCTCCTGTGAACAAAAATTCATAAGTGTTACACTGCCCACCAAACATGTCTGTGTATCTTAACAGAATCTGTACAGAGCCTTTATATTCCAAGTTGAACTTCTGAGAACAGTTTGCCTAGAAATACTGGCACCCAACTTCTGAACAGCAAAAAGCCTGGAATAATCATATTTTACAAATAACCAGCAGTCTTTTACAGCTCATTTTAAAGTCAATAGCATTCATCCCAGCCCATCTTTTAAAGCACAGGCTTCAAGGCAGCTTTATTCCTGAAGCGTGTACACACACTGCTTTAATACCTCTGGGAGTTCCCAGTTGTCTGGGATTTATTCTGCTGTCTGAATTGTTCATTGTTTCTGTCTGCGATTCAGAGAGTTGCCTCTTCCTATTGAAGTTCTGGGGAGTCCTTGCAGATTCAGAGTTGTTTCTGGTCCTTGCAAACCCTCTTTTTTCTGCACCTGAAATCAAATACAGGTTTGAAATAACAGGGAAGGGAAGAGGAGCCCCAGTGCCAGCTTGTGGTCCTGGTGAAGCTCATGGTCTCTAGTTCTTCAGTACAAGTTACAACCATGAGTCATAGCCTTTATCCAAGAGAAACAATGTCTTCATTAGTTCATTTGTAATCTGTTGGCTCTTTGGGCCTCATAATACACCACTAACTTATTTTAGCATAAATAAAACGCTGGAAATTACGATTCTAAAGTTGGATACAACCCTTCCAAAATCCTGGGAAATTCATTAGAGCATATAAAATGTGAAATTGTTAAACTGTTTCCAAAGTCTCCACCCCATTAAGCCCCCAAGTAGTGAGAAAATATAACCTCCCTACAACTCAATTAGGAATCAGGAATCGAGGAGGCAAAAAAAGATTCTTAACAACCCACACTGGAGTTATTAACTTTGGAGCTACCAGAGGCAGCACGGTACACAAGGACACCAGAAAGAAGTGCCAAAGCTCCAAATGTCCAGCCTGTTCAGAATAGGCCACAATCATATGAAAATATTCTGCAGAGACTCACCCCTTACTTCCCTGCCATCACCTCAGCCCCTTCCCTACAGCCAGGAGAGCAAGCAGCAGCTTCCAAAGCGTATGCCAACGCTGTTCCACGGATCAGCACATTGGAATGCAACCCAGCGCCGCGCAGCTGCCCTCTTGGCCCTCCACCTGGATACTGAACATGTCATCACAGCTTTGCCTTCCAGCCCCTCCTGGCTACGCTCCCTGGGTCCAAGCTTGTACCTGCAAGTCAGAAAACGTGCAACGCCAACTTATTTGCTACGGTGCTATCCAAGTTACAAGGCAAATTTTTTACCTATGGTATCCTTCTCTCAAAGGAAATTGCAGATTGCTTCACAGCAGCGAGAAAAAAATGTTTTAAAAGCCGTACTTAAGCAGAGATCTTTAAAAAATATGGTGCAACTAGAGAAAACTGCTACTTTGCCCAATCACAGAGAAAAAGCAATTTTCATAAATAAAACAACAGGCAAATCAGCAGGAGGGAGGGATCCTCCTAATTCAGGAGAGAAGACACGGAGACAGGCAGAAGGACAAATGAAGGTGCCGGCTCAGACCGGTCCGGGAAGAGAGTACACACCACAGCAGCGTCTCCAAACGGGAAGCTGAAACAAAGAGGAGGCTTCTGTTTTCAGTCACAATAACACACCATAGTTGGGCCTTTTTCTGTACAATCAAGCTTTTCACACTCTGAGGGTGCTTCCAGGGCGGAGACTGTCTGAGTAGGCTGCAGCTGTAACATGGCGAGAGCACAGCGCCAAAATTAGGTTTCGGCTGAGGCGACTGAGGCAACGCAACCTGTATGGACCACATAATGAGATGGAACTAAAATTAACTGATCTGCAACTGCCTAATGAACTGATTTACAAATGTCCTAAGGGTCAAGTTAAGTTTAAAAACAGACACCAAAAGTAAAAGTACAGACTAGAGAATTGGCAACACAGTTTGCTCTGGATGTGTTTTCAGAGGCGGTTTGGTGAAGGAATCTGACTTAAACTGCAACAGGCAGGATTTTAGGCTGCTCACCCAGAGAGGTCATGCAATCTGCTTCGTTGGAGGTTCTTAAAAATAGGTGAGACAGACATCTGCCAGAGTTGGTCTAAGAAGGGTAGTTTTTTCCTTGAGGTAGTGAAACGGATTACACGAGCTTGTAAGGTCCTCTAAAGCCCTCGTTTCTATGACAGCAAGTCACAGAAAATACTACTATGAATTAAAGAACCTGGGATAAAAAGGGAGGCTAAATCTTAACATATAATGAAGAAGGAGCTTAAAAAAAAAATAAGAGAGAAGAAAACTAAAATGCAGAGGGGGAAAGTGAAAAAATGTCTCATGAATTGGGCAGCGAGCGGAGAGCCTGAATTAGACACTGCAGAAAAGAGTTGTCCCAGCACTTGGCTTGGCCGTTGGTTCAAAAAAATCTGGGGCCCCTACAGCCAAAAATATCGTACAGCAACAGCAAAGCGGGGAGAAGCATCTTTGTGTGATAAAAGGTAGACATGCAAAGAGGCATTTGCACATTTTCAGCATTTAAGCCCTGGGCTTGCTCTATGGTGGGATTTTTCATTTGCTCAAACTCAAAAACAAAACTCAAAGACAAAATTCACTCAAAACAACAAAGTCTGCTTCAACATAGCTGACCTGCAAGGCAGTTTACACACAGCCATTTCGGGTATTATTTGACCCCCTTGGCCATGACATTCATGGCTAAACAAAGCCACCCCTGTTACAAAGCCACAGACAACTGTCACAATTAGCATTCAACTGGAACACATCAAATTCTGCAGGACCGTAATTTTTTGTATTTCTTCTTTTAAAAGAGAGATGTAACTACAGGTCACCATCTGTTTCAACTAGAGGCAGTATTTGTTTCTGCAATGCACCTGTCCCCTAAAACTGGAAGTTAGAAATACCTCTCAAGATGGGCTTTCCTGCTGTCCTCACTGCCCAGTATTAATATTCTGATGCATAAATAGACATCATTCCCCAAAGTAAACTGTAACTTGACTACTCTATAGCATAGGATATATTGAGACTATTCTTTCTGAAAAATCTATCACAAACATGGTTAAACCCTATTCCAGCACCAGGTGTGTCAATCTTACTCTTCCTTGGTGTTACAGTTCAGTGATTTGTAAGACAGAACAAAATCTCTCAGGGCAAGATGTCACATAAAGTAGTAACACATTCTAGGCATTAGAAGAACCAAATACTAAATTAATAAGCAAATAAATACAACAAAAAATTTTAAATCATTTCAGTGGAAGGAAGACTAAAGTGCAGGGACTGAGAGCTGAGGTTGGCTGATCCATCCTAACAGGAGACTTGAAGCAACCACAGAGCATCAGACACATCTGCTGTGCAGAACCACTCAGGCCCGAACACAGAACAACTCTAGTGCACGACACGTAAATATCACAACATGCACTAAATGCAACACATTTGGGTGTTTATCTGGCTGCACAGATGATGTAGAGCTGCTCCCTGTGGATGCAGCCAACCCTTGCCTGGGATTTCTAGATACTCTGCCATTTTCAATGGGATATGACAAAAGACTAATAATTTGAGGAAAGGTGGTTGACTGTTTTGTACTTGAAGTTCTCTGGAGGGAGATCCGGGTTGAAAAAATCCCAATACCTGCACTAGGCATGGAAGCTCCCTACAATGACAACAGAGAGACACCTAAATAGGACAGCAATTTCACGCATGGGGCAGGGAAACCCTTCAAACTAACCAAAGGGAAGCACTTGAGGGAAGCAGAAACACACAACTCCCACCTCCACAGCAAGAGAGGCGTGAAAGAGAAGTGGGTGCAGTCGTGGGCTTTCAGAACAGTTCACAACCAGTGACTCACTTTTATTCTCACTGTAGACACCAGGAAAAGGAGTGGAAAGGACATAGGGGCTGGTTGAGCTCTGCTGGAAGGAGAGCACTGCAGCTCCACCTGAAATCCAAATCACCTCACTTCATCACAACAATGACACCACACAACAGCACATTTTGGTCTTTAAACCTAAGTACCAATTAATCTTTTCTTATTTGGGGGGGG
>VZRX01011694.1:10784-25145 GCA_013398075.1 Notiomystis cincta | reverse complement strand
GGGGGGGGGGGGGGAAACCATGTAGGTAGCTTCCCAGAATAATTGATCTAGCTTACAGTAAGAGAGGAACTTAGATGTTTTAAATCAGCTTCTTTTGATATAATTTATACAAAATCACTCCGGAGTTTAGCTTTTGAAAAGTATTGCATTTAATTAAATTTACATCTATTAGTCAGTTGATCAACTAGATGGTCAACTAAATCAACTAAAATGCTCAACTAAATATGCAGTTAGCAAGGCCAGAAAGTTTTTAATTTTATATTAAAATTTGCATATTGCTTTACATAAGAAAAAAACAAGACCCTCAATTTTATTCACCAAAAATAAAACATTCTAACTGCCCTCTCACACCTGACAATCTCTTTGATTACTACCAGCAGAGAAGGAAAGTATCACTGAATCTTCATTGGCACATCCATGACAACTCTCATCCAGGATCCAGCAAGAACCAGTTTTACTTGAGAGATCCAAGTGAATTTCAAGATAAGGAGACCTTGGTATAGTTTTTCCCTTTCCTACCAAAGGGTATCTATGTTTTCACCAGACATTTTTACCTCCAAACTTCCAGCTTTCTTACCATCTACATTATTTATGTAGATACCTAAGTACTGAGGCAACTCCCTGGGGTGGGCAGGACTGTGAAAGCATCACCATTATGCTGGTAACACCTCTGCAGGTTTAGGACTCTGACCTCCTCCAAATACTATCTCAGCATGTAGTGATTCCTTTTGCATTTAAAAAAAAAAAAAAAAGGAATTTATGTTGAAAGCATTGGACAGAACAACACTGTTACAAACTTTTCCAACATGAAATACTTCCATCTGCTATTTACTTTTATCAGTCCATGACTGGACACCAACACCTCCACTAACTCTGCTATTGCTAAGTGGATTTTCCATTGCTTCCCAGCATTAGATCATCAAGGAATCTCTGGAAAACCCTGTTTTCCAGTTAGCATAAGCGTGAGAAGAAACAGAAGCATATCCCCAGAACTGATAACATGCAACAGAACAAGTTGTTATCAGTTAATGAGACACTCTTAACATACAGTTCCTAAATATTTGTCCCTCTTTCTACAATGTTCCATTTCATTGCTGACTCATTTCAATGACTTAAACCAATTTCCTTCAAGACTTCCAAGTAATTCTCCAAGACAACCCAGATGTGCACTAGTAAGACATGATAAGGATACACCCATGAGCTTGAAGCATGGCAGCTACCAAGAGAAAGATCACCCAACACTGCCCTAGGCCCAAAGCAGAAATTAACCAACCAAAGACAAGAACTACCCTGATGCCAGCCTGTGGTTAGTCCCACACTCCCATTAAGTCAGACTAGGTTAAAGACAGCAAGAAAGCTAAATAAAGCATGTTCCTGCTCATCCTTCCTAGAGATTTAATGAACTACTGTCCAACCATGAGGCAGCCCAAGGCATCACCTCACAGATCTGTAAATTCAAGTTGGCCCTTGACTCCTGGCAGAGTTGACAAAGCAAATTTTAGAAACCATCAAATTTGGTCTTTTAGCAAATGAACACTCTCCAAGAGCTGCCAGGAAGTTCTATCTGCAACTTTATGAGGCACTATGGATGCTGATGTGTAACAGGGTGTATTAATAGTCTCAATACTAAAGTTCAGCCAACACAAACTCTGCCTTGTTTTGGAAAGACATCTGGGACATAAAAAATCCACAATCCTGCATAGCCCCTGAACAACTCATCTCAGGTACTTTTGTGAATCTGTCTCTGCACAGCTTTGATGAGCTGGGGGGACACAGCTCCTGCCTGGGAGCTCTGGACAGGCACAGACCTCCTGTTGGCACTGTTGTACCAGGCAACTGCCCCTTTCATTCTCCAAAGTCAAATAAACTCTCCCAGCAGAAGACACTTTGCCAGTACAAACTGCATTAACATCAGGGTGGTTTTGCTAGGATCTGTGTGCCTGCCCCTTTTGTATGCTTAAATAGGCAATTTCAAAGCTATTCGATATTTTCTGCAGCTCAGAGAAGCCTCTAGAACAATTCCCTCACAAATTTTAAAAGCCAAAATGCGTTTGTTGGATTGTTTTGAATTTCTAATGACTGTTTTGTATTTCTAACGTACCAGTGACATCCAGTAGATGCCATATTATAGAAGTGACTAAGTCAAAAATCTCCAAGCACTCAAATAACTACTACAATATCCGGGATTAAATTACCACACACATGCAAAAACAACAGGCAAAACCAACAAACACCATTGATGTGATCTCAAATGTGAGTTATGTCAACAAAAACACTAGTCACAGGCAGGCCAGAAGTAACAAGCTATTTATGTTTTGCAAAATATTTTGCGGATTTAAGAGATTAAATGTCCCACTAATGGTAACAGCCAAATCCTTTTTTTGTTCTACTCAGTTTTAAAAGGAAAAACACAAAGACAGCTGTTGGTATAGTTGCTCAGGGAAGGAGTCTTGTACCAGGAATTAAAAAGACACTCCTTGGAACCTATCTCCTTGCCAGAGCCCCAGTAATGCACATACAGGACCAAACCCCATCCACCATGCTGCCTGCAAGCACAGCTCTGCTCCAACCTATGTTAGGAACAGTCATGCTCACACATTTCTCTAAACATGAAGTAAAAGTGTTCAGAGTTCTTGGATGGCCTTGGAACAGAACCACCTCCATGCATTTTACAGCATCTTGAAGCCAAGAGGTTAAATAAAGTAGATGGCTCAAGATTAAAGGCAAAGCAATAGAGACAAATGAAGATGTCATGGGAAAGAATTCATTAGGGATGTAGGAGTGTGAAGGCAAGACTTGGAGATATGTTATCAGTTCAGTGATGTTCCACTGCAACAGAGACCTGCAGCAGATAAACATGGTAGGCAATATTTCAGATGCTCAATCTGGAGTCTAAGAGAAAATCTGAGAGTGCGTTCTCCTTATCACAGGCAAATAAAAGAAGATCCTTCTTCTCTCATGAAATGTAAATTCAAAGAATCTTAAACTGTAGGTTCTGCAGCACTTTCCTCTGTTTGGTCCAATCCAGACCATAAAGCTAAGAGAGTTCCTACAATGTTGCTGTGAGTCCTCCTCCAAAGTAGCCAAGGCAGTGAACAATTTGAAATTATCTTAATCATTAAAAATAGGAAAAACTTCCGGGAAAGAGAGTATCTTGGTGGAACTGGGAAAGAATGGTGATATAACAGTATAACACTAGGGATTTAGGCAGATGGTAGATTGCATAATTAAGTTTAAAGTTAATTAAACAGTCATTCAAAGAAGAGAAACAATGCAAACCTACATTTACATGCACAGGCTCAGCCAAAATGCAAATTCTATGCAAATGTCCTGAACTGAGTGGATGCTGTCTTGAAATCCAGCTGTCAGAGGTAGCTCCCAGGACCCCCAGCCTCACTAATTGACCCATTATGATGGGCCACCAAGGTCTAGCCCAAGCATAAACCTAAATGTAACTTTCCACCGTCAAGACAAATCAAAACAAAATGAGAAGACCTGGTGTTAAGTGAAAGCCTGTCCACACAACTCTAAAATGTGGGTTCAGCAGTAATTCAAAGGACTGGAAAAGCCCAACTGGTTACCATCAACTCCCTACAACACAACACAGCTCTGCCTGTGCCAGCCAGCAGGTTGTCTACAGGCATGGCTGTGTTTGTGCACCAGCACACTGTGACCCATTGGTGCAGCCATCCAGGAACAAACCCAGAGAGCTCTCTCACCCTGCCTCTTTGGAGAAGGTGATTCTCCAAACTGTTTTGGCAGAAAGTCTGCCAAAATCTGCACAGAAGAGTTGAACACCCAGCAAAAAAGGAACAAAGGGAATCCTTACCACACAGGGAACAAGCTGGCTGCAGACAGGCAGCCTATCCCCAGCCAGTGACTCCATGTGGGGAAACACAGGCCATTCATGGTTTCTGAGGGAATTCTTAGGGCCATGAGCTGCCTTTGGAAGTGACTGGGCCACTGCAGCTGATCATAAAAGATTCAGATATCCAGCATTCTTAGAGGGAAACACTGAGGAAGAAGCACTCCTACTTAGGAGTGGAGGTGGCAAAAAAGTGGCATGTCCATGGATATTGAGGAAAACTGGGAGTAGAGACTGAGAGATGCTCATTTCCAGACTCATGAAAATGAGGTGGGAAGCACACATATGGTGAAAGGCACATGTTGCCACTGCTCTTTTACTTTAAGCTGCATATTCTCATTAAAAACTCTTGTGCTGCATGTCCCCAGGTTTCAATATGGAACTAGGGAAAATGTTCTTGCTGACTTTGGCTTTCAGAAAGGGCCAGGCTTTGAAAAACTGAAATGAAGAAAAATGCACAATGGATTCTTTCTGCAGCGGGAAACAATGCTGTGGAAACTGATCCTGACCGCCAAGATCATGTGCTCACGACACCATGCTTCCACTTCCAAAACACTTCCAAGCATCCTCATGCTTGCAGGGTTTTGACTTCAGTAACTCAGACAGTAATTGCAGTTTTATTCAATTCCTCAGCAGGGTTTGTGTTGTAGGAATACTACAGGAGTGCAAGAGCCAAAGATACCATTCCAGGCTCGGAACGAAGGGCTGGTGACGAAACCCATTTAGTAGCAATAGACTAAAAGTTTATCAAAATAGTTACTGTGCTCCAGCTGCGTGCAGCAGCGCACTGGTGTTGTCAGGGAGGGGGTACATCTCTTCTGGTTTTCAGGACTCTCTGTGAACCTGCTCCACCCTGCTTGTGACCTCCTCACTACCTACTCCGCCTGATGACTGCACTCCTCCAGGCTTCCACTCCTGCCTCGGGATGTGGGTCGGGGCTGCTTCCACTCCCCCTCATCCTTCCATCTTCCCTAAACATCTTCCACAATACCTTTTGCTCTTTGTTTTATCCAGCAACTACACTGTGAAAAGGCTTCTTCAAGACTTCAAGAAAAACACTTTAAAAACACAATATTGTGGAAGTTCTGCCTTTGATTTTTCTGGGCTTCAGTAGTTTGAGAGAAGCAAGTTGCTCAAAGATCAGAAGAAGCTAAGAGGCTTTGAAAAGCAAAATACCTGACAGAAGGTGCTAACATACTAGAAGACATTAACAGCTGAAGAAATCAAAGAATTGCCTTCAGATTCCTACATATCCTGAGGTAACCCAAGGTGCTGCTGAATGTGTTCTTCTGCTGATGAACCATTCCCCATACTGTCCACTCAGTGCAGTAGGTACATAAATCACAATCCCTAGTAGTATGGGGGAAAATGCCTAAAAACACAAACTGAACAAAAACACATTTTGGCCACTGGCTTTTATTTGCAGAGAGCCTGGAATATTCTCCAAGGCAGGACATGCCCCATACATCTGTGGGCTGCAGCTGCTAGTGTTGACATTTTCCTTCAGCACCCTGGAAATCTTTATTTTTGTCACAGAAGACATTATTTTATGCAATAGATCACAACATTTTGTTTTCCACCCTGCCCCAGCCAAGTCTCCGTTCTCCCTAGCTTGGCTTTCCCCACAAGAGGGAGTTCGGGACATGCAGCCCACAGCATTTCATGGTGCTGGTTAGCAGGGGATTGGGGTGGGAGGGCAAAAGATGGGCAGCAGCATTTGGGACAGGAGAGGTAGGAGCAGAGGTGTAGAGGAAGGCAGCAGAGAAAAGTCCACAGCAGCCACAGGCTAGAGAGGAACCACAACAGCCACTGAATTCAGCTGCAAAGTACCTGTCTTAGCTACCTGGATATCCATGGTGAAGGACATACTTGGACATTACCTGAATAACTGGCCAGACCTGACCTGGGTGTGTGGCCTGACTGACCTCATGGACAACAGAGGACAGAAGGCTTTTACAAATTAATTCCTGTTTGAATGGCAGTGTTTTTGAGGGGTGGAAATTGTTATCAAGGCTTCTAAACGTGCTGGTGACAACCCACATACCACAAGCCTTGGTAAAACTGTTCCAATGGTCATTCACCCTCACTGCTAAACTGTGCTGTATTTCAAGCCTGGATTTGTTTAGCCTCAAATGCATTATATCATAATCTGCTCAACTGAGTAGCCTATTATTGAACATCTGTTCCCCGTGTAGGCAATTTACTGAAAACTCCCCTCCCCCAAGCATCTCTGTGACAACTAAAGCAGGGTTCCTCAAATCACTCACTCCCGATCCCAGTTTTTAATCTTCCCTATGGCTGTCCTCTGAGTATTCATCCATTCATCACCGTCCGCCTCAAACTGAGGGCATCGCCACAGGAGCGGCACTCCAGAAGCTGCTGCTGTGCCAAAGACAGAGTCCATACTCCATCTTCCAATTCCCATGCTCATTCATTACCCTTTTGGCTGCATTTCACAGGAGGAGGATGTTCAGCTGATTAATCCATCAAGAGCTCAAAACTTTTTTCCAAGCTGTTGCTTCCCACACCGGGTTCCCCTCACTGCTATCGTGGCTCTGTGCTGGCAATCCGATAAATGGATTTTGTTTTGCCGGCTCCCAGTCCACCAAGTGATCCAGATGGCTGCCAGTAACTACCCCCATTATTCAATACTCTCCAAGTCATTGAAAAAACCCTTTTCAATCCTACTTATGTATTTTCTTCCTGATGACTGACAGACATATTAAACAGCACAGGGTCAGGAAATGACACTGCAAGAACCAGACACACCTGTTGGTAACAATTCTAAATTTATTGCTGCATATAATTAGTTTGACTAAACAGGTTTTGAACCATCGCACATGCGCTGTGATTTAATTAAGTTCATACAGTAACATCCATACTCACACCTTTGCCATCAAAACCCAATCTCATAAGAAACTGACACTGAAGAGCTCAATAGGACCTTTGTTAAATAAACTGATGACAAGTCACACGAAAGAAAGATTTAAAATTAATTAAAAATCAATTTGATTCTTCTATGAGCCTATTATTTTCCTAGAACCAAGATCACACTGACAGGCATAGTTACCTGCACTACATAATGGGGGCTAGTGAGTGGAAAAAAACCCGTTTAAAAATATAACAGGTTAACAACAACAAGTACTTCCATCAAGGAACATTTTGACCTGAGCACTAGTAGGTGAAGGAAGCTCCTTCAGTCACAGAGGTGAGAGCTTTGCTGCCAAATGCAAGGGCTCCTGCTGCAGCACAGTGTGCTCAGGGCTCTGGTAACAGGCACAAAAGACAGTTATTAGATCACATATAAAAAACACAGTCCCTGCAAGGGCAAGATCTCATCTCCCCAAGAGAGGATACATCAGATATTAACTCACATACTATAGCTGATGTTTGCCAAAAACATTAGTTGCACAAGATTCAGGAATGCAACATTTTTTTCTATCAAAAGCAAGAGAAATTTATGTTTGTGATGACGTTGCTAAACCATTAGAGAAAGGAGCATTCTATTTTTCATGTGTTTCTCAGATGGGGCCATACAGTAAATCCAGTTTTCCCTCCTCTCCCATATCTTACTGCTATGATTAACGTCATCTAAGGAACGTTACATTGAACCTGGCAAGATTAGCTACATTTTAAAGATTTCCACAGCAACCAACATTCTCCATTTATTGAGCTGATTCTGTGGCCTTCAGTAGATTGCTGGCTCATGTTTACTGGTGCCAGATAGGGAGATAACAGCATTCCTCAGAACTGAATTTCACCACACAAGAATTGGAAGACTCGCCACTGAAAAGTATCATGATCCCAAATTAGCATTACAAGAAAGGAAAAGCAGCAGCTGTGGTTCTTCCTCCAAAGTTCCCCCAGAGAAACAAAGGCAAACACACAATTATACTGCAGTGTACCATGGGAAGACAAAATACCTGAGATTTTGCCATATTATTAAGGCTGATATTTCTTGAGCAGCTCTGCCCATCAAACACACGGGAAAGCCATTCCAAGATGTTTCCTTTACCTATCCTGAACCTTTTAAATGTCAGGATTGCAGCCACAAGCACAACACCACCATCCAACAGCAACAATTGTTTTTAAAGCTCTGATGCTAAATACCAGCCTGCTTGCCAGCACCACTCCTCCATGGAAGCTGCCCAAGTTGGTTAAGTACCACAGGCTGGGCAAATAAATGCCAAGTGTCAGACAGAAGATAAATCAGGAAGGGCTGTGGAAATCTTCCACTCTTTCAGATGAGGCATGTTGTTACCCAGGAATTGTCTGCTTCTACTCAGGGGGCACGCTGACCCTGATAGATGGGCCAGATACCTCCATCACATCATAAACCTATGAAGTTTTTAGTGAGAGGAGCCTCAGGAGGGTACCTGGGTGAGCTGACAGTGGTCTTCCCAAGGAAGCTGTCTGCAGACACAGACTGAGACAGTATATCCAGCCCTGCAAAATCTGAACCTATTTCAGAGCAATCAGCCTTGACCAGCATCCTGCTCCACCCAAGTTTCAATATCAACAAAGCCACCTCATTCCCAGGTACTCCAGCTCCCAAGATCCTCTGAAATCAAGTGTGACTAGGAGATGCTATTCCACGTGTGGAGGACAGTCCTTTTCTGCAGATGTCTGATTTCTAAGCTTTCCAGAAGAACTGGGGAAGTTCTATCAAACAGTAATTCTCCCTCAAAAAACAGGCTGCAAGTGCATGTACTCAAAACGCAACTGAAATCTTGCTGTTACAAATAAAACACAGCACTTGGTCTAAACTACTTATTGACAAAGCAAAGCATCACAAATACTGAAGTTCCACATAGCAGCCATGAAAATCTCAACTCCTAGCATGTGACAGACAGATGCTGCAGAAAGAGTCAGCACTTCTGTCCTCAAGAAAAAGGACATTTTAAGCCCTTTTATGACAGCAACTTCAGTCAGTCTGAAAAAAGATTTTGATTACTAACTCTGGATTGAAATGGGAAAACCCTAAGAGCCTTTGATCAAAACCAGAAAACAACCCAAGGGACCTGATAATTTTCTGTTAAGGAAGTTTAACCAAATTTTAGCACCCAAAGAATCTAGAGCATTGGAGATTTAAGGGAAAATACCAGGAGGAAAATTGTATTAGATTAAAAACTCTAAGTATCACAATTTAAAGTGACATTTTAGGATTATTTTCTGGTTTATTGGGTTTTGTTTGGGAAGAAGCTTCAGAACAAGAGGTTTTATGGCCATTCTCCTCACAGAGGTTAAAACTGCACAGAAGGCAGTGAAAATCTGTGCAATTCCTTTACCTGCAGCTTCGTCTTCCCAAATCCAAGAGTGCTGATGCCACTGAGTGAATCCAACCTGCAGTCTCATGACTATGTCACATTTCACACAAGGGACAGTGGGCTTCTGTTCACACTCAGCTCTCTCGACTGCAAAGCCTCCAATCCTTAGGAAAAGCAGTCACTATGTGGAACTCCAGACAGGAACACATCAGCAGAACTGAGCTCCAGGGTTCAGAGAGACCTGCTTGGGGCTCCATAAGCCACTCTGCTTTCCTCTAAGGCCAGAGGAATCACTCCGCCACCAAAAGGACATTAACAGGGAGCAGTCCCTTGCTGCCTACAGCCTGTCCCAGAGCACTCAAAGGGTTTTCACAGATCACTATATTTGCCTTCAGTATCAGTTCTGTCAGTTTTAGGGTCATTGCAAACTCGACCATGGCTAAGCCTGAGCTGAAGAGCTCTTAAGAAGAGGACAATGAAATGAAATGGTATAAAGAGAGATGCTTGCCTTTGAGATTAGCTCAAAGAGCCTTTTGGAAAGCCTACAACAGTCTGAAGAGAGCTAATTTGTAAGGAAATGTCACTCCTGAAAAGATGATACGCCTCGCTGCTATGGCAGAAGCAATTCTTGCCATCACAGCTTCACAAGCCTTGATTTAAACTGATCAAACCAGACACCTGCCTGTGCAAAATAATATGACTTATATCAGTATCAAGAGAGAAATACAAGCTTTGAAGTGAGAAAATATTAATCTGATACTGTGATGTGTGAGTTCTTACACCTAAGCACTTGCCTACTGCAAAATCTTCATTTCGCTTAAACAAGAGTCCTAAAATATACTCAGACTGAGCAGCAGAAAAGACATTTCTCTGAAACAAGTGACAGATTTATTTTTTCCTATTTCTTTCCTTCCCAATAAACTGTTTTCACATCCCTGCAAGTGCTCTGGAGGGTAACCAGTTGCAGCTACACAGGAGGGTGGCTAGGGAGGCATGCAGGGGGAAGAAGAGGAAAGGTGTCACTGCTGAGCAAATAACTTTCCAATAATCTTTTCCACAGTGTGAATTTTCCACCT
Source organism: Notiomystis cincta (assembly GCA_013398075.1). Lineage (NCBI taxonomy): Eukaryota > Metazoa > Chordata > Aves > Passeriformes > Notiomystidae > Notiomystis > Notiomystis cincta. Next base: position 14,937 of record VZRX01011694.1, on the reverse strand, counting down.
GGGAAGTCAAACACAAGGGTCAACATTTTCTGCTTTAGGTGTTTACACTGAACAAACAACCAGTTTTTAAAGGGTTTGTGCAACCCCACTTCCAACCAGAGCAAAAGGCCACTGGGGGTGCTTGCTTTTGAAAGCCAGGCTATTTTTATTTTACCCATGTAGGCACCTATAATTTTCCTGGATATAAACTGTATGCCTTTGAGACTCTTCATCTGTCATCTGCTCTTCCTACGTTTCAAAAGCTGAAGGAAGCAAAGTCTATTGTGACAGGCTAGCACAACAAATAGTTACAATGAACCATGTAAAAAAGCCCTCCCAAAAATCAAGCTCATCAACAAATTTTGCCATAATCTGCATTAAATCTCTATCTATGATCAGTCTTAGAAGAACTCATGGAAGTTTACCAACTTTAGCACATTATGTATTGCCCAATCTCAAAAATAAGCCAGAAAAAAAGCATATTACTTGCCCTTCTTGAGTCTTACGGTTTAGTTTTTAAGACTGATTTAGCTAAACAGTTATTTGATTTTCAGTTCAAGAGTTGTGATAGGCCTCAGGCTCATCTTACCCAGCTGAGAAATCGATCTCTTTTCTACTTGTTACAGAGAATTTAACATGGTGACGTTTATGAGTTCCTTCAGTAGTAGCTCATAAGATCAGGCTATCGAAGTATTTCAGCATAAATAACATTCAGAGAAAGTTTTAACCCATTACACTGAGAAATGAAATTTAAACTGTCTGGTTTTGGTTCCTTGTTCATTTAATGTGTTCTGGGGTTCATTTAATAAAAATTTTACTTGTCCCTATGCAGGCTTTTTACCTTGAACATCATCTTTAAGAGGCACATTCACTTTACTACTGCAAAATGTGGTTTCTTTGCTACTAGCAGCAAAATTTCCTGGAGTCAACACTCTCTGTCAGGAATATGGAGAGCCCCTGAGTATTGGATTTACCTGGACCAAGAGCAAACCAGCACTCCAGATTCAAAGAAGTAAAGCAAAGCAAAGCATGACTCTGTCCTGAGTCAGCTCAGATCCAGTGGTCTTATTAATTTGGACTCTACACCACAGAAATTGGGCTCTTCTAGCCCTGAGCTGATCCTGGAAGCAGCACAGCCGCAGTCACAGAGTTTAGGCCAGGGAATTAGGTCCTGCCAGCTCCGAGTTGGTTCCACATGAAGGCATTTGCACATACCACATGGCTTACTTGTAAACCAGGACAAAGCCACCCACAGGTAACCAAGGGCTGACTAATCTGGACAGAGCAGGACTGCCTCGTGTTAACTCACTCATGACTAAGACATCGCATTCAATTCCACAGTAATTGCGGCAAATGGACCAAACAATTCATTAGAGTGAACTCACCTTGGACTTGACCTGGAGACAAGTGACTGTTTTTTCTGGCAGTCATTGCCAGCACATCCTCACCAAACTGTTCAGTCAACAAGTGTCCAGCTGCCATATCAGTATTGGCAGGACATCTGCCTCGTTTCTTAGGTTTCTTCCTCCACATGTCCTCCTCCTCCCTCTCATCAGAACCAGAAGATTTCTGCAGAGCCCCTCGGTGCCTCAAGCTGTTTGATGCTCTCCCACCAAGGGCATCACTCACATTTAACAAGTCAGACACAGCTCCATGCTGATATACATAATAGTCTTCCTCCACCTCTAAGTCTCCCTCTGGACTAACAATGGCATTTTTTTTAAGAGAACATCTGTTCAGAGAGGTTTGGGGTTTATCGTTCTCAAACCCGGGCAGGGGCTGTTCCAGGTGAGATGTTCTGACTGGTGAGTAGCTGTGCATGTTTATCCCATTCCTGGCTGGATTATCCTTCACCAGGCCTCTCCTCAGATGCAGGTCCAGATCCAAGCTGGGGTCACTGGAGAAGCCTTCCTCCAGCTGCATCTTCTGAGCAATGTGATTCAGGTAGGACTGGAAGCGGCCGCTGTGGTGCTTCTGCACGAGCCTGGCGTACGCGTTCTTCTGGGGGGCAGGCGCCTTGCTCAGCCCCTCCCTGGCTCCTGGGGCAGAACCTGCACTTCTCACATGCCCCAGCTGATCCATACTGCAGTAAAAGGCCCAAACTTCAGAGAGCTATAAACAGACACAGAGGAAAAAAAGGTTTATTTTCCCGAAAGAAAAGCGTCAAATAATTACGCCAAAGGACACAAAAATGTAAAGGAATTCTGGGTTGTTAAATCTCCCCACTGTGGGGTTTCACAATGTACTCAACATCTGCCCTGCACCAAACCCCTGTCCATAACCCAGGAGTGACCACAGCCCATAAGTTGTACCTGCCCACATGCCACATGAAACAGGGATTTTGTCCCACCCCACGTACATGGGATTCCTTTAATCTGCTCTTCCTTGCCTTTCAAAAAGCCAGGAAAATTAAAGCAGCAACTGACAGACTCTACCAGAAGCACCGGCTTAGTGGTTGTCAGAAGCAAAATCTTGTTGTGTGCAACCTGGAGTCCTCAAAAATAACTGCATCCTTACTGCACTGCTCCACTGCTGCTGTCAAAAGCAAACACTGCCTGTCATCTCCCTCCCACAGTGACTGACTCTTCTCCATTGTACAGTTCCTTCAAAAACACCAAGACTACCCACTTCAGCTTGTCTTTTTAGCCACGAACTCCCTCCCAGTGCAACAGAAACAAAATAATAATTATCTTGCAAGAGCTCCTAATTCTTACTGAGACACACTGGCTGCAGCTCCATCCAGCACCAGTTTCTGTAGATGGTATCACACCTCCACCTTTGCTGCACAAGTGTGAAACTTAAGCAGATCAAGCATCTTTCAATCCTTTTTCAGGCACTTTAGCTTGTAAGCTTTTGGAGAAAAACAATCTACTAAATTGTGCTCAGTTACTTTGAGGGTAAATTATAGGTATAGACAGGACATAGCAATGATTTTTGCTGTATGGAACATCAAAGAAAAATAGAAGAATTTCTTGATAATGGAGACCATTGCAACTGCTGGCTTTTGTGTGTTTTCATAAAAATGCCTTTTTTTCACTTCAGGACAAGTTTGAAGCTGAACAGCTGAAATTTACCCTAGCTGGTACATCAGGAATTTTAGGGCTCACTGTCATCTCTGTTATCCCAGAATTGCAGGGCACTGGACTCTAAGTTTAAATACAGGATACTGCCCTTCCCTTCTCTAAGGACAAAGATGTTCCCTTCTCTAAGGACAGAATACAGAGACCAGCAAAAGTGAAATTTATATTCATTTCCCTACTCCCACCATGCCTGGAATTTTTCTTTGCCCTTACTCAGGGGAGGCAGGGAGGATAAGCACCGAGGCAGGCTCCTCCATGCACACACTGCCCGGGAATGGGGCATTATCCAGCAGGGCCCAAGGGCTGCAGAGCCAGCCCCTCCTCAGCGTGCCTGCCCGGCCCTTTTGGAGAAACAACGCACACTGCACCGGGATTTACTCGAGTAATTGAGCACGGATGTGAGCAGGCTTCACAATGCAAAGCAAAAATTAAAAATCCCTGAACAAATAGGAAAAATTCTTCATGTGGTTTGCAATTCTTGTTCCTAAGATTTTCCATTGGTGCTGGCCAATAGCTAAACTCTTCTAATAGATTGACCTGCTCCCGAGCTATTACAAAACACACACGGGTAGGTCTACACGGGCTTTCTTTTAATGTCACCTTCTCCTGTTGCCAATTCAACAGAAGCAGATAACATTCATAAAAGCCAGCGAAACTACTCTCCAAACAATGGTTTGGTTCCAGGAGACAAGAACTTGTCATCTTTATTTACCAGTAAAGAACAAACATTCACAGTTTGCCTTCACTATGATTTCTACAACTTTAACCACGTTAGCAGTCAGCGACTGCAGCACTGACAAAGACACAAGCCCCTACACATTACAGTTCCATTATTACAGTTCCATTATTAGTGTTCTGCGGGCGATCAGGAACTGAAATACTCCCAGCAGAGCACAGGAGAGGCAGAGGCGGGTACAGGTACATCCACCCTGCCTGCGCACGGTGATGAGGCCGAGTGAAACGCCAGGACGGAGGCGCACACGGAGGACTCTGCCCGAGCTGGGCCCAGGACCAAACCCGCCGCCGCTGCTGTCCCCCGGCTGGCTCTGGGGAGCACCGCCGGCCTCCTCCGCCGCCCCCCGGGCTGCCCCAGC
>VZRX01011694.1:0-10693 GCA_013398075.1 Notiomystis cincta | reverse complement strand
GCCGGGCCGGGCTCCGCTGTCCCCCCTGCCCTGGCCGGTCCCGGTGCGTGTCCCGCTCCCGCTCCCGGCCCCGCTCACCGGCGCCGCGGCCGCTCCGCTCCGTTTGAATGTCCCAGCGCCCCGTCCGCTTCCGGGGCAGCGGCGCCTACGGGCCGCGACGGGGCCCAGAAGGGCTCAGAGCGAAGCGCTCGCTCCGCTCCCGCCGCGGCGGCGCGGGTGGAGCGGTCCCGGCGGGGCTCGGGTGTGTCAGCCCCGCTCCCTGCCCTGGAGGGAGGGCGCCGGGGTCTCCCGGGGAAAGGGGAGCCTCCAGACAGCTTGGGCTGCCCTCGGGCAGGCACAGCGTGTGAGGGTGGGAGCCCCCGCGGGCCGAGCTGGGGATGTGGGAGGCAGGAGAGGCTGCCGCCAGCCCGGCCCGGCCCCAGCCTGCCGGGTCTGCAGCCGCCGGGAGCCCTGAGGGCTTTGGCAGCCCCCCGCTTGCAGCCGGGGCCAGCGGAGACCTCTGCGATGGGTGCTCCAGCTCAAGGCCAGCGCTCCAGCTTCAACCAAATTTGTAGCCAGATCAGTGAAAAGGCACAGGTTAGGTGATCTGATACTGTAAAGATCTGAAACTGGAGTTCTCTCCGAGGAAACTCAGAGCTTTGCAGGACCTGTACCGCCAAAAGGGGAAACCTCCTTCAACACCTACATGGTCTCACCAGCACTGCAGAGAAGAGCAGGCTCCAGGAGCCTGAGCTCTTTGGGATCCCATTCCCTGAGCTCTTTGGGATCCCGTTCCCTGAGCTCTTTGGGATCCTTTTCCCTGAGCTCTTTGGGATCCCATTCCCTGAGCTCTTTGGGATCCCATTCCCTGAGCTCTTTGGGATCCCGTTCCCTGAGTCTTTGGGATCCTTTTCCCTGAGCTCTTTGGGATCCTTTTCCCTGAGCTCTTTGGGATCCCATTCCCTGAGCTCTTTGGGATCCCATTCCCTGAGCTCTTTGGGATCCCATTCCCTGAGCTCTTTGGGATCCTTTTCCCTGAGCTCTTTGGGATCCCGTTCCCTGAGTCTTTGGGATCCTTTTCCCTGAGCTCTTTGGGATCCTTTTCCCTGAGCTCTTTGGGATCCTTTTCCCTGAGCTCTTTGGGATCCCATTCCCTGAGCTCTTTGGGATCCCATTCCCTGAGCTCTTTGGGATCCCATTCCCTGAGCTCTTTGGGATCCTTTTCCCTGAGCTCTTTGGGATCCCGTTCCCTGAGCTCTTTGGGATCCTGTTCCCTGAGCTCGTCCTACTCCCCTGGTGCTGGAAGTTGGGCAGCAGGCAAACCTGCTGATCCCCTGTGTGACAGCACCCAAGGAGTGACCAGCCCTTGGTGCTGAGCAGCAGTGGCCTGACCTCCTCCAGGATGAGTCAGAGCATATGGATCAGAGGGTGACACTAAAGCATGAGACCAGAGTCAAGAGCTGGCACTTTTATTACCTCCTCTTTTCTCTGACCACAGACCTCTCACAAGGCTTTATAGCAGAGTCAGACCCAGGCTCTGGCTGACTGAGAGTATGTGATTTGGTCAGCCCGGTGTTACCTGCAAACTCAGGCTGTGTTTGCCAAAGAATTTCAACCAGAAGAAATTCTGAAGAATGATAAGCTGTCCTCATGGCACCCCCAGTCAATCCCATTTAAGCTGTCTGCCAGGAGCATCCCCTTGGCAGATGGACAAAGGGTCCAAAGGAGCCTGAACTGGTGTCTCCAGGCAGGGTTCTGATGGGGAAAGGCTCTGTTCAGTCTTTATTTTGGCAGGAACATCTGAGCAGGCATCCATGCTGCCCCTTCACCTAGGATGGGAAAGATGCTGGCCCCACAGTCCTGATTCTTCATCCTACATCCTGCAGAGCAGTGTGCACATGGTATCAGTCACCTCTGAAGGCTCTGAGGCCACATCTGCCCAGAGTGCAGCATCACCTGTGGCTCCTAAACACACCCTGGCCCCTCAGCCATTCCCACAGCCAGCACAGCCGTGGCAAGCCCAGACCACTCCAGCTCCAGCCCTCAGGTGGGTCGAGGGAGCTGCCCTGAGAAAGTACCGGGCTTTCCTGTGGCCCAAGGGCAGCAAGCCCAGACCTGCCTGCACAGGGACAGTCACATCCACCAGCAAAGGCAGTGTCTCGTTTGCACGAAGCGTGCAGAGCCAGCAGCCTCTGCCCACGGCCTGCTGGCACCGATGCCAGCTCAGCAGCCGCCCCACCCTGGCAGCTCTGGCCACCTTCAGGAGGAGAGCAAGGACTCAGCTCTGCCCTGGCATGGCTGGGAGGCAGCAAGTTGCCCCATGCTGGCCAAGAGGAAGCGAGCAGCTGTCCTCTGTGTGAACAGAGCCGCCAGTCACACAGCAGCTGCTCCCCCAGGACCCAAAGACAGAGGGGGAACGCTGTTTCTGCTGGAGCTGGCCCCAGGAGTAGCATGGCCACATGGGATCACCCTTTCAGAGGGAGGATGTGTGCTCCCCTGCTTCCTCCTGCTCTCCTGGCTGCTGATAAAGCAAGGTGGTTGGCACCTCCTCAGTGAAGGCAGGGTGGTGGCACATCCCCAGCTGTGCAGGGCTGACCTGTGCCATCCATTCAGGCTGCCCGTGCTGCATGGAGGAGAGCAGGAATGGGGTGGGAGGACAGGGGGCCTCCAGCCCCACTGTCCCCTCCCTGTGCCAGCTAGGTGGGAGCAGCAGCTCCTCTCCATGCTGCTGAGTCACGGTGAGTCTCTGCTCTTCACTCCAGGGAGGATGAAGCTGAGCTGGGAATTTGGCCAGGTTGTTCTCTGTGCCAGGTGGTGCCACCAGCAGCAGTGGCTTCAGTGTGCCCTGGTCCTTCCACAGACAGGGAGGAAGTGGGGAGGACTCTGTGTTTGTGCTGCTGCCAGCTCTGGGGCCTGTGGTTTGCAGGGATATTGGGAGTGGTGAGAAGGATACAGCTCCAGGGCTGGAGGCCTCTGTCAACCTCACCTCCTGCCTCCAGCTGGGGCCTTGCTGCACACGGGGCCACAATCTCCAGCAGATCAGCAGAGCATTTCTCAGCCCTCCTCTCCTGGTAGCAGCCAGGGATTTGGGAATCTGGTCTACTTCATGGGACAGAGCCTGTGTTTGTGCCCTCTTTTGCTCTATCCCATCACTGGCCAGACCAGTGAGAGTTACAGCAAATCCATATCTCCCTCCCAGTGCCCTGTGAGCACACAGCAGATCCTGAGTGGCTGGGACCAGCTGCATGCCCATCCTTCAAACCCTTTGGAAGAGGTCACCTGCAAACATCACAGCAAGCTGGTGCCTCATGCAGGATCTCAAACACAATCCTTCCCAGGGAAGGGCTGGACTGCTTCAGTCTCACCTTTGGCTCCATTTTCCATCCACACCATCCTCATGGCTGCTGAACAGAAAGAAGCCTTTGCCTCACTGCTGCTTCCATGACCCTCCATGGCGACTCATGGGCTTTCTAAAAGGGAAAGGTCCCTGAGCAGATTTTTCCCCTGCAGTCTCATTTCCTGGGGTCCTGTAGCAGCAAGCCCAGCCCGGTGCCCTGGCTTGCTTTCCCACAGCACAGGATTATCTCACCATCTCCCCCCAGGCAGTGACTGGTAGCTGCTTCCTGAGGCTGGAACGTGTTGCGGCACCGCAGAGGTGAGAGCACCACACGGCTCCTTGGCCGCAGCTCCGCGCTTACGAAGGCCTTGGCTCCTCTGCCTGTGCTTCCAGGGAGCACCGAGGGCCCGCCCGGCCTCGTTTACATCAGTGTTAATCAGCAGTGACTGGCCAAGGGGCTGGAGCCACCCCGAGATGACTCAGCGAGGGCAACCCTGGATGGGAGCAGAGCGGTTCCTCTGACTCTTCCAGCCGCTTCCCCAGCCCACCCGGCGGGAACTGACGCTGCACATGGAAACGCCACCCCTCCAGCCCCAAATGTCACCTCTCACAATGTTTCAGGTTGCAGGCCATGGCAGAGGGATGGAGGGCAGTGGGGTGCTCTGCCTCCACCTCCCTGCTGTTGTCTGCAGGAGAGACCCACGTGGCACAAGGATGTGCTCAAAGGCAAAGCGGGGCTGCGAGTTTGCTCTGAGCACCCTTGGAAATGTCTCGATTGCAGCAGCAGCACCCAGCATTAGGCCAGAGTCTGTCTCCTTTTGACATCTTCAGGCACTGGGAGTCATCTGGGCACTTTACCGGAGGACATAAGCCATGCTCAGGGAGAATAAAGGGGAGCGAGACAGATTTATTACCATAAATAAGCTAAAAACCATCTCTCTCCACTGTAGATACCATCTGCTGTGTCACAACACATGTGGTCTTGCCCCACCCGTCCTTCAGCTTCTCCAGTCTTCTCCTGAGCCCTCCATAGCTCTGGTTGGGAAACATGCCACCCAAGATCAGGACTGATGGGTTTCCATCTCCTTCATTGCCTGGAGGAATGTCTGCAGCTCACCTCAGGCAGGGGGCAAGGTCTGGCTTGGCTTTGTTCTGTCAAGGTAGAGAGAACTACACCCCAGCAAAGAGGGACAGGTGAAGGAGGCAGTGGAGGAAGGAGGTGGGGAGCCAGAGTAGGGGCAGGGTCAGTGCCTTGCAACTGATTTCATTGAGGTCACCTGGATCTGTCATTTGGAAACCTTTAAGTCTCTTCCTCAGTAGTTCTGCCTGTTGTGATGGCCAAATCTCTTTTATAACATATCCCTCAGTTTTCAGTGTGGGATACCTTCCAGTGGCAGGACTGAGCCTCCCAAAGGTGCTCAAACTGGCTATGGATGACACCAAAGCTCCACAGATCACACCAAGAAACTTGGGAAAGGAGCTGCCCTGCACTTACTGAGCTTGTGGGCAGCAGGGCCAGGGGACAGAGGGGGTCAGGGCACATGGGGCAAGGGAGTGCAGTGAGTTCAAAGCTCTTCTGGTGCTCCCAGGGAGGTGGAAAAGATCCTTTCCAGAAAGGCAGGAAGTAAGAAACCACAGTGCTATGGAGTCCCGGGGGTAGGGACTCACCCCACAAACCCTCATTGCCGGCCCGGCATCTCCCACTCCACATATCAGGATGAGACTGAACCAGCCCCCAGGGGGCCACTTTGGAGATGGGTGACGAGAGGGGACAGCACGCCAAGGGCAAGGGGGACAATGCTGCAGTGGGGACCATGGGCCAGGGGTCGGTGGGCACGTCCCAGCAGCTCAGTGAGGGCAGGCAGGCAGGGGCTGCTGCCGCCCCGCTGCGTCTGGCAGGCGGGGCACTGCGTGAGAGCGTAACTTATCAGTATTACCTCATGTGAAAGCTCGGAGCCTTTGTATCTCAAGCAAACACCGGCCATTATGCCCCAGCAGGCCGGCATTGTTATTCTGTCTGGTTGCTAAAGGTTAGGGCTGTGGAGCCCTGCACGTCCACAGCGGTGCCGTGGGGTGGCAGCGGGGCCGCCGTGACCCCCCGCAGCCGGCAGCGCTCCCCGGCCACGGGACGGCAACCTCAAAACACAGCCAGGCCTTATCTGCTCCACAAGGCTGCCCCACCATTCGTGGTGCTGAAATCTTCCTCTGCCCATGCCAGCCCCCTTGCCCTGGCCAGGGTCATTCAGTGCTCCTCAGCCTGGCACCTGCACAAACTCCCTCCCCCCCCCCGCAAATAAAAACAAAAAGAGGCAAACCCCCCAAATTTGGCTTCAGTGGGATCACTTCCAGTTAGGAAGTCAAAGGCTTGTCCACCAGCACTGCCAAGACCAGCATGTATTTGGTTCTCTGCATCCCAGCACTCCCCTGGAGTTTCCCACATTCACAAGGACTCCAGGGAGACACTCAAGAAGCCCAAAAGTTTTGCCCTGAAGGACCAATGCCAAAAGGGACTTCCCACCACCTGGAGTGGGTTCCCAGGAAGCCAGTTCAGAGGAGCTGGAGGGTGTTTGTGTCAGGCAGGGGGGCTGCAAGGGAGCTGCTGCTGGTGGCTTTTTCAGGCTGACAGGGTTTGCACAGCCAAGCCAGGGGGAAGAGCTCCTGCCAAGCCGGGACGTGCGCTGCCGCCGGAGCCGTGGGGCCAGTGAGGACCTGCTCGCCAGCCTGGGTGTGCACGTAGCACAGGAGGGCACTGACATCCATCCCCCTGGGGCAGCGGTGGCATCCGGCTCCCCCACTGCCATGGAGATCCCCTGGGTGCAGGCTGGGGGTCCATCCCCACAGGCCTGTTGGATCCCTTCTCAGGATCTGCACACGGCGTGGCTCCCTGCAGGGACAAATGTGATAGCAGTAACTCATCCTGTGGCCTTTCTGGGCCATCACCCTTTGGGCAGTTCCTGTTCCCAAAGGGATGCTCAGTGCCAAAACCAACAAGCCTGGGATGATGTTGGGACCCCGAAGCTGTGGGTGAAACACTGCCAGACCCCCGTTTCTGGGGGGAAGGCATCTGGAAAAAGGAGGACAAAGATGACTGTGGCATTTAGCTTGGAAAATCCCAACAACCTGCCCCTACATCAGCTGCAGAGCTGAGGCTGCTGGGAACTGGAGGCAATGCAATTCTTATCCTCCGAGGACTGATGCAGAGGGAGGCTCATGGTGTGGACTCACCCATGCGTTAGAATTGCTTCATTTTATTGACATTCAGCAAAACCCTGAGACATTGTGTTCCTGCTCCCACCAGAGCAGTGAGGCAGCCCCGCTCCAGAGCACAGATATCCCATTGTAGCCCTGGGAAAAACACCCAGAATGTCAGGAGGATCCTGATCTGACTGGAGCATCCTAGGAAGCCCAGGAAAAATGGCAAATCCCAAAAGGCAAAGCCTTGGGGGAAAAACACACTGTGCCTGTCAGGATATCAGCACTTCATTAGCAAAATCTGTGAGTCTCTGCCGGGGGCTTGTCCTCTTCCCCTCAGCTTTGCCACTCTGGGGGGTTTGGGGAGGGGACAGACGATCCCTCTTGGTCTCTAAGCCTTGCAGCACGTGCAGCCCCATTCTTGCCTGCCCCATCAGGGCAGCTCTGTAGGGCATCTTCTCATCACAGTCCCAGCTTGGGAAGAGGGGATATTGGCCAGGCCTGTATCCTGAGCCAGAGCCCTCTTCCAGACCCAAAGGAGACAGGGGAAAGTGCAAAATCACGTAGTGTTTCCTGTAATGCCTCATTCAGCAGCAGCATCCAAAACAAACACCAGGAATGTTCAAACAGGCCAAAATCTCCATCAGTGTTTCAGACAGCACCCCAGGAGCATCACACCCCAATGTGTGGAGCTACCCCATCCCACTGACAACCTGGTGGCTGCTGGGGCTGGGGGCTAGTAGTGACCAGACCTGAGCTGCTGGACAGTGCTCCTGCCTCAGGGGTACAGAGTTATTCCACAGAAAAGCTTCAAAGCCTCTTCAGGAGGCACATCACCACAGAAGTGGGACCAGATAGTCCCCTGCTACTGCATGCACCAGAGGCTGCTCATCCATTCCAAAAACTAAAGTTGAAATCTCTCTTCAAACTGCTTCTCACTGAGCTGGCTATCATCAGACTGCTAGAGAGGTACTCTAAAACCTGTAAAAAGGAAGAAAACCAACAGTAAAAAGCTCCTGTTGTGGCACATCAAACCCTTGGTGACATTCTCTTGGTGAACACAGCACACATCTTACTCCTGGGGACTCGTAGTTGGTGACTGTGCTGGAGGGCAAGTGACTCCCTTATCCTTGTAGCTGCCCCATCCTTGTACCCCCTCCACCCCACCACCTGGGATGGTCTTAACCAACAGCTCCTTGGGTTGGCTGCTGGTTATGGGAAAATGTCAGCCACTCTGGCATCACCATCACATGCACTCAGCCTTCTGATGTCTCTTTTTGCAAAGGGATGATTGACTTTCACATGGCATCAGCTGAAAATCCTCATCCTAGGGTTATCCATCTCTTGGTCAGGAAATGCTGTCTTGGCCCAAGGCAGCAGAAGAGACATAAATCTGGCCAGTGATTTCCCAAATCAATAAGAAAAATGCTCCCTAAGGATAAGTAAGTTGAAGAGAATGGGGATGGATCACTGGCTGTTCACTGCTACAGTAGCAGCTTACTTCAAACTCGAGTCCACATTTCTATCCTGTGAAGCTTCTTGACATCATCCCCCGGAAGGTACCTGGAACCTGGCTCCTAATTTTCCTAATTTCTGCCAGGAGAGCCAGGGCTTCCCTGCTGCCCAGCAGGATGCAGCCTCACCTGCAGGCAATTTTCACCCCTTTCCGTGTGATGGGCCTGGAACACCCCATGCTGCTGTCACACGTATCCCCATGACCCATCTCCTCCCACTCTCCAAATCATGCTGGCACTGGTCACAATTGGATGAATCCTTCTCCATCCTTAGGTGGGGGACATGTGTGCCCTCTCACACACACACACTCTCTGCTCCCTCCCCTGCTCCCTAAACCCCAGAAGTCCCCATAATCAGGGCTCACCCCACTTCACCAAGATTCAGCAGCATCTCCCCATTTTTATCCCCACAGCAGCCCATTCCCCATAATCCAGGTTTGACACCAGCATTTCTCAGGGACAGGCCAGCCCTGGAGCCCCCCTCTCCTCCTGGCTCTCTTTGGATGCCTGGGCGCAATGAAGAGGGGTGTCACCCCCTGCAGCCCACCCCACAGGTCTCCATCCCTCCTTGGGCAGCTGTGCAGGATCCTCTTTGCTCTCTAACACCCTGTGAGCCCAGCCCTATCTCTCCACTTCTCGTTTCCCACACATGCCCTGAGTCTGCCAGTTCTCATCCTGAGTAATCATCCCACAGAAGTGTGGACTAATGAAGGCTCATCCCTTTAAGGGTTAAAGCTTTCAGGCCCCCACCCCACCAAGCAAAAGGGTTTCCCACGCTTAACCCCTTCCTGCACAGCTCTGCTCCCCTCTCTGAGCTTTTGCCACCCCAAGGGATCCGATCTGGTTTGAGTTAAGGCTTTGTGTGCGCCCGGCTCTGACTTCGGCAGAGTAATTTGAATAACAAGACTAATTGGATTTATAAAGCACAGCCCCCCCTCTCCCCCCTCAAACCCGAGGCTCTGCACAGTGTGACAAAGAAAACACGCTAATGAAAACCACGCTAGAGAGAGCCGAGGGCAGGGACGAGCCTCCTGCGGGCAGGCACTGGCTGAGACCTGACTGCCTTGTGGCATTTGTGGCGATGCTCTAATCCTCGGGGGTGAGGGGCCGCTGGAGCAGCTCTGGTACCGACCCCACGAAGTGCAGCGTGCGAGAGGGGCTGCAAGAGGGGCAGCCCTTCCTGCCCACACCGTGACATTTCTCCCCAGCCATCTGCCTGTCTCCTTCCCCAGCCCGGGTCCCCCGGGAGAAGCCGCGGGGCAGGCTGCCCACACATCAGGGAGGAGCCAGCGCAACCAGGACGGTGGTGGCAGGATTCTGGGGGGGCTGCTGAGCTGCTGGTGGCCTCGGGCACCCCGACATGGCCAGGCTGTGCAGCCTCAGGGCTCAGCTGCCTGCTGCTCCCCCTTCCCCTGCAGAAGCCTTGCTGATGGGTGTAGTGGTGCAGAGCCCCCCATTCCTTGCACCCTGGAGAGGCTGGCTGTCACATTCCAGCTACACTCCGTGTGGGACAAGGACTGGACCCCAAGAGAAGGGGCCTCTCTCTACTCCTTGCCTGCACCCACGGCTGTCTGGCACCCGGGGTCGGCTCTAATCCCGACTCCATCACTTCACTCTGCCTGCACGCAGACAAATGCCCAAGCACAGCTTCACACTCAAAAAAGTCCAAGTTGTCTCCACCTGGCAGGCACAATGGAAAAAACACCGAGACCTTCTCCTTCCAGCTCCCGTTCACATGGAGCTGAAAAGCCAATCTCCTTTGAAGTGTCCCGTGCCCAGTAGCTCGGGCTGTGGAGGAGGAAACATCTCCCTCCTCCTGAGAAGGGAGACTACAGACCCCCAAAGAGACACGGTCCCCCAGCTGGAGCAGCTCCCCGGAGACTTGTGGAGCAGCAGAGCCCAGAAAGACCAGGATACAGAGCAGAAGGAAAGGACCAGACTGGAACGGACCCCAGGGACAGGGGGAAGAGCAGAGATTGTTTCCCTGGTCTCAGGGAAGGAATTTGGGGTGCAAGCCTAGCTTAATGCAATCCAGCCCTGCATGCTTCTGCAGAGAGAGGGGTCTTTCCTCTGGCCTCATGCCAATCCAGAGCATTCTCCCCAGACAGAGGGCCAGGGACAGTGCTCAACTCCATCAGCAAAAAACCAGCAGAGCTCCAGAGCTGCCCAATGCCAGCCCCAGTAGAAGCAGAGGCACAAATCCTGCCCTGCCAGCCAGTGAGGGGGAAGGCTGAGGGCAAGGAGCCTCCTCAAAGGCCCTGCAATGCACTGGGGTTAATCCCAGGATCACATCTTTCTCCTGTACCCTCTAGCTCCTGAGCAGGTCAGAGGAGGCCAGGCTGCAGTGGGTCAGCCAGTGAGGTCCTGTCCCCAGGAGGGACCCTGTGACACTGACTGTGCCCTATGGAGGACATCCCCAGGGTGCTCGAAAAGCCCCATCTCCAGGGCAGGGACACCATCCAGATCCTCACAAAAGCAGAGAGAGCAGGGCAGCCCCCCGAGCCCAGAGACCCACTTAGGTGCCCTCAAGGAGCACCACTCTCCCCTCCATCCCTTTGTGTCCCCATCGTCCCTGTCACGGAGGGCAGTGGCCCCTGCTCCTCCCAAGCAGGGACCTGGGAGGCACAGTTTCTGGTTTAATCCTGGATATGGGGGAAAAAAAAAAAAAAAA
>VZRX01011693.1:0-20006 GCA_013398075.1 Notiomystis cincta | reverse complement strand
CCTTCCTGTCCTTTCTTTCCTTCCTGTCCTTTCTTTCCTTTCTTGATTTTTATTTAAGTTCTCAAATGCTCTGATAAACATTAGTAGTGGTTTTGCTAATATGCATTCAGTTTGTGTTTTGTGGCCAGTGGTTTTCCCTGGAGATAGGAGACAATGCTGGATGTCTGTGTTCATATTAACATATTAAATGCTCAGCCTTTCCCAAAATATCATATCCTACAACCAGTGGAGGTAAGGGGACTGTACCTCTCACATGGATCACAAAACTGGAGCTCTGTGGAGTAAGGGTAACATTTTCCACTTAAATTAGTGTCAAGCCTGCTGGTTTATTAATCTTGACAAGGAAAAATGTCATTAAAAATTACACTGTTTCATTGTGACATTTTAAACAGACTGTAAATAAAAATGAGGTTTTCATTTCAATGTTTCATCCAATTTCATTACAAAGATTTTTAAAAGAGGGAACCCTACAGTGCTGAAACCAAGTATTTGATTTGAGGTAAATCAATTAAAAAATTTGGACTACCTCAATTTTCTTGGTTTGGTAATAATTTGGAACCACACAGAGGCAAATACATCACTCATCTGCACAAGTTGCATGATGCCAAGGGAAAAAACACTCAGTACATGACAGCAGAGGAAAGAAACAACTTTCCTTATTAGCTTTGCTGTCTATCCTATCCAATTATAGATATGCTGAAGAACTTCTGTGAGGACTTTGCTTTGCTTTCCCCAAAGCAAAGATTAAAGAAGTAGCATGCTACAGAATCTGCCTTAAATTGTCTCAAAATGTGGCAGATCAGTGAAGATGATGGATTGCAAGGCAGTTGTAGGGAGGATCTAGCACACAAAAAAACATGTAACCATGGGGATTATTCTCCAGGCTGATGTTTGATTGTACCTTTGTCCAAGGTGAGGAATAAACTTGAAATGACTGCTGGAAATATTTCAGAATTTCTTAGAAAGTAAATAATTTATACAGGCCAAAAGAGGACTCCTAGTAAAGTGAACACATATTTTAAAGGGCCAGTGCAAGGTTATACAGCAAGAAGAAAAAATAAAGACATAAAATATTCATAAGATACAGAACAATATGATTGAAGGCAGCTATTCAGTAAGAGACTTAAAATCACTGTATATAAGCCCCTATAAATAGGCTTTTGGTGTGATATTGCAGCAAGGAGAAAGCCTGGCAGCAGCCCAATGAAAAGTTGGAAAGTCATATGTAGTGTCAATAATGTGATTTATGCTGTACACATCAGGCTTTTCAGAAGGATTGCAAAGGGTTCAAAAAGTGATGTGATAGCTGGATAGGATCCTACTGAAAGGGAGGTGGGGAATTAACTATGTGGAAGGCACAGCCACACATTGTTCATGATCTTCTCGTGCATACACAGAAAAGAGACATCTGCAAATAAATTACTTTTTAATCCAGCAGAGGAAGGCAGAAGGATAGCCAATGATTAGGAATCAAATCTTGCTAAACACAGACTTGAAGCAATTGCAATTATTTGAAATTTTAATTATCTTGGTTAACTCTGGGATAATTTGCTCAAGAATGTAGCTGTGTTCTCAGGCTTAGTCTTCAAATCAAGGCTTTAAGAGACCTTGTTGTCTGGACTGGAAGTAATCACAAAATGATGAAATGAAATCTCCCTGGACACCTCTACATGGAAAATCTGAGATCAAAATGACACCCAGCCCTGAAAAGTGCAGCTCCCTGGAGGCTTTTGGAAATGAATTCTGTAGCCCACTGAACTGAAACAAGCAGTTTGAGAAAGGTGGAATGCAATGTACAAAACCTGTATCCCTTAGAGTGCTTTTAATAAGGAACTGAAAGTTAATACTATGTCCACAAAGGGAAACTATTATATCTAAGGATGACAGTAGTGCAAGTCTTTTTATACTCTGCTTTATGTATCAGACTTAAATATATAAAATGTGTCAAGGGGTGTGCACACAACTACAACTACTCTATTTCAGCTGGTAAAGAATTAATAGGCAAGTCAACTCCCCTGTGAACTAGGATTCTTTCTCAGTCCTACAAGACCTGGAGAAATAAGGGAGCAGCAAGAAGCAGACAGCCAGAGAGGCAATTGAGAACATTAAGTATAATTCAAGGCAATCCTCCAGAGAGTGTGGGAGAAACTGCTCCCAAGGAAGGTGAAAGTAGGCAAAGGGCTCAGGAAAACTGGTGTCGTCTGCTTTGAGCAGTGCTGGGAAGCTGGGAGCCAGATAAGCAGGTGTAGGTTCCCCTGCTGATGCCAGTGGGGGATTATTAGCATGGAGAGCACCAGAGCCTGAATCCTGTGAAGCCAGACATTGTTGATGCTTTAAGAAGGGACAGGTTTCTTGAACCCTGCTGGGTCCTCACTTTCCTGAGGGGGAAAGAGGCTATTATTAGTAATATGACTGGGGTCATAACCCAGCCAGCAGCTGGAGAAATAACAACTAGTAGTGTAAACAGGGGAACTGTGCTTCAGCCCCCTGTATGTAAGCAGGAAAGGGAGTCAGTACAGGGAGGCTTGCAAATGCAGTGACCCATAATAAAAAGAGCAGTGCCTGGTTAGTCAGATCAAGCTCCTAAAATAGAAAGGAGCTTTTGATAAATAGGTTGGCTGGCCTCATTTGAATCTTCACTTTTTAAATATACTTTTTTCTGTGGAGTCCTCAAGAATTTTGCTTAGAAACTGGTGATGCAATGTGACACTCAAGCTTTAAAAATAAATATTACAAACTATAACATTAAATGCTTTAAACCAAGGCTAAGTGGCCTAGGTACTGATAGGGTTGCAGCCCTAAAAGTTCAGGCTATAGTTGAGATGCAGGGAAGTTCTGGTGTTGTTGCTGGCCTGTGCTCAAGCTGACCTTGACTTTAGCACCTCTGCTTGTCCAGTTTACAGAGCTTCCCAGTGAGAGGAAGGCTCTCACACTGACCCATTTCTTGTTCTACATCTGGTTGACATCTGGAATGGAAACACCAGCCAGGCAGAACAAAATATCTTCTGGACTGACACAAGTTCTACACCAAACTGACTGATGCAACTGGTGTTATGTTGGCTAAGATGAAAGTGCTATGCAGAGAGCAAAGGAATACAAAGATTGCCATCTGCTGGCCTTGCAGTCGGTGTTACCCAGCCACAGGCTGGGGGGAGTGGTAAGGACACTGCAGTGTAGCATTCAGAAAACCACAGGAGCAGTCTCAGAATAGTTACAGACAGACAGACAATCACAGGAATCCTTCTTGAGATGATAAGGAGAAGGAGGCTTAAATTACCTTAAATTGTCTGTGGGTGAGACCAGCACCGCTCTGTGGCAGGGGTATAGCCCTGCTGGGAAGCTGTCTGTACTACAGGCATCTCACAATGCTGATGTTGAAGACTGTCCCATGAAGTGCTGTTAGTTACAGGTCCCAAGTCACGTGCCTGCAAAGCTAAATGAATTTGGCCCCAGCAGTGAAGTCACCAGCTGCAAGGGCTTGGATTCCCATCTCAATTTCACACCTCTGTAGCAGAGGGCTTTATGCTAGCACAGGTCTGAACACTGATCCGTGCCACGTCCTTTCTCTGGTGTGCTTTCTTTGTCCTTCCCCCTTTGTCTGGGGGTCTGCCAGCTGATGTTGAGCCTTTCTGAACAAGAGGAGAAATTGTGTCCTGGCTCTTGCAGCCCCACTTTGCAGTACAAAGCTGATTCAAGCAGGGTAGAAGCTGGTGCTCCTGCAGCTTCTCTCTGCACCAATGCTAGGACTCAGTTCCTTAATGCAGAGCTCCCAGGTCTGATCTCTTCTACAGCTGTTTTGCCCAAATACAATCACTTATGGCTTTGCACACTTGGAATAAGATCAAGTAGAAATTGTCCTGCAATACAATCAGCTCATTCATGTACCAGGGAAGACTCAGCTCTCCTCTCCATTGGTAGAGGAACTTCAGTGAGATTCTTCCAGAAAACAGAGCCCACCGATTCAGTAGGGATTGTTCCTTATGTATTTCTGGGACTCATTATCTATCCTAAAATACCCTGCCTTACAAACTTTTCCTTGCACCCTGTAATTTAAATTTTTAAAATGTTGGTTTGTTTGGTTTTTTTTTTTTTAAAGGCTTGTTTTGATTATGAAATTGAAGGGGTGGGAATGGAGGAGTATCATGTTTAAAAAACAGACTGTGCCACAGTCCATCTGTAGAAGAGTCTTCCAAAACAGGGCAGTGCACAGTGATTCCTCTCAGGGACTACATGTCAGAATGCCTTGGGGATGAATATAAAAAATTACTGGTTACATGACTGCACACATTTTACCCTAACATTCATTGATAGTCAATGGAGAAGATTCAAATTCTCTGATGGTTTTAAGTCAGAAAAGCAATTAAGCATATACTGAAGTACCAACTCACTTTGCTGCATGCATGGCTCAGTGGAAGGAAGGCAAGGCAAGGCAAGGCAAGGCAAGGCAAGGCAAAAGATTGAGGTAGAAAGAGATTTAACATTTATGTCCTGTTACCTCAGGTCAGACTAAAGACAGTACAAGTCTGAAAGTGACAACAGGAAATATCATGTGTGGATAATGTACCACTCTTCAGGCTGTTTATTTTCACTTGTCTTTATTTATATTTATTTATATTTATTTATATTTATTTATATTTATTTATATTATTTATGGCTCTTGTCTTTATTTATAAGTTATCAGGTACATCACAGCATTCAATCTTCAGTAGAGCCACTCTTTTCTCTTTCCTTCATGTAAATAGGCACTCCTGTGTCTCACTCAGGGGCAACCTTTGGCTCTCCCTCATCTCCTCTGGCCTGAACCAGATCTTCTCCACCAGACAGTTTTGGAATCTTTCCTTGATGGATGGCAGAAGAGGGGGGCACCCATTCCAGTAAGTGCTCTGTCAGGTGCTCCACAGGCCAGGTGTCTGCAGGTGGAATCATAAAATTGGGGAAAAGGAATACAAGTAGTTAGAAGCTCAGGGCTCTTTAGTTCTTTTCTTGAAGTAGTTTTCAGCAGCAGTGTCTACTATTCAATACCCATTGGGAGACAGAGAAGAAGGGGACAAATATAATCTGAAACTCGAGTATTTAGAAAATCAAGTCAGAAGCTCTCTGATTTAGAGTGAGATAAAGATCCTTGTCTTTCTTTCAGGGGTTTCATTTGCTTCAGGAAGGCCCATGTCAACCTCCTGAATACTCTCTTTGGCTGGTGAATACAGTTATTCCTATTTTCTTACAGAATTTTGTTTCCCTTCTGTGGCTGTGTAGGGGCAGAATCTACTCACTTGGGAAAGGGGGAGAATGGCTAATCTGGTTGGTGTCACCATTCTACAGACAGGAACATGAATCCTGTAACCTTCTGGGAACAGAAGTAGCACAGAACAATGTAGGTAGCTGGTTCTTAAACCATAATTGATGAGATGATGGCGAGTGGTCAGCAGCTGCCAATAGAACAGTGATGACTACTCTGGTGCTTTCAGCTGATAACATATGAAGAGTGTGAAAAATAGTGTGGAAAATGTGGGAAGTCATGACACTGGCCCAAAGGGTTGGGAATTAGGAGTCCTCTTGTCTGTTTTTTTAAGGTGTTTGACACAATCTCAGCTCAGGTTAGAACTGAACCCTGGTGTCATGTGGATAGATTCCCACCAGGCCAAAACCTACAGTTGAATCCTAATGGTTTCCATAGCAGAAAAAAGCAAAGAATAAAAAAGACTCATGGTCTGTGATAGAGTACATCACACTGACAAGATGTACATATGCATCTCCTTCCTATTGATAACACTAGTGCTACTTTTTAATCAAACAATAATAGAAAATCTGGGTTTTTTTGGTGTTATTGATGTAGTTACTTCACAGGCAATAAATTCACATGAACAAAATTGGTGCAGAAGGGATTAAGATATACAGCAGAGGTAGGGAGTGGTCTCTGCCAGGCACAATCAGTGTCAGTATTTTCATTCAAGATAAAATACTTTTAAAGGGTGGAAGAACTTACACACATAAATTCCACAGCACTGCAGGGTAAGAGACATTTTTCACAGTTATTGACAGAGGACATTCCAGCAACTAGTGAGATCTGGATTTCATTATGTATTTTGGGCTACAGTGCAAAAGTACTATCTGCCAAAAAAATGTGGTCAAAGCATGTTTTATGAATATATTGCTGCTGTTCTTGGATTATACCCCTGTAGAGGCTCACATCTGAAATGACACATCTGATAGTCTATATATTAGATAGCATTTCAAGGTTTATTTTTTGGATGAGTTTCCCTTACAACATACAGAGGCCATGCATATTCCTATTTTTAAGCATTCAGAGACAAACCCTCACTGCCCTTCTCCAAAGGATCATTGCTGTGGGCTGTTGATGGAGCACATTAGTGCTAGAAGCACAAGTATAACTACAGTGCAGCTAATTAGTACCATGCAGTTTGGTACCTCTGCATGCATTTTATGACTAGAAAATGACTTTCTAGTCCAGGCAGCTTCTGTCTAAATACATGGAATAAAGCAGTTCAATGCTGCCAGCATTTCTGTCCAATGAATGGGCTGAGTCACTGGAAGTGTCAGGAGGCCCAAGAAGACCTGGAAGATTGTCACCTCAGTGTCACCTCACCTTAGAGAGTTATGCTAATGATAAAAACTCCCTGACAATTCACAATCTCCAAAAATAACAAAAAAAAAGAGAGAAATCTGTATAACAGATTTCTTCAGAGAAATACACAGTAAGGACTGGTATTTCCATTGCTGGTTTTGCTTTCTTATCTTCATGTTAAAGGCAGTCTTGTATGTGAAACCACATGTGTTCCTGATATATGGAACCCACCTGCCTTGAAATCAATGGCAAGGTTCCTGTGTTCAGTAAAGACTCTTGGATTTTGCTCATATTTATAGGATACAATTAAGCTGAAAAGTTAAGAGAGACCACAGCCTTCCAAAAATTAAAGAGGAGAGAGAAAGAAATGAGAAAGCAAATATGTGGTGAAAGAGATCCCAGGTGAAATAATTGGTCCAAGATTTCATGTCTGGATGTTGTTATTTTTTCCATAATTACTATAACAAACTCCTGCTTCCACCAAGGGGAGGTGACCTGAGATTTTTCCAGTAGCAATGGAAATTTAACACATGAATGACTAGAACTGTTGAAGGTTTTTTACTCATGTATGTCAGCACTGGGAGATTCAAGATATAGCAGACATTGTTTAGTCAAAAGCAAAATTTTGTGAGAGTATTTGTGTGCCCATGCACTCTAAATGGAGACCAAGGAACTGAAAACTTCTATCTACCAAGAAGAGATGGTCTTAAGTACCAAGTAATGCACAGTAATTTAGGCATGGGTAAAACATGATTTAGCTATCTTATTTCATTCTGTTATCTTTGAAAGTCACATTGTTGGAGTAAGAGAGTCTAATTTACACTGATAGTACCTTCAGCTGACTCTGATTTTCATTGTGTCACTAGGATTATAGTTCCTAACTCTTTCAGAGGAAAGAAAAATACCAAAAAACCAGAGAAAGCAACCCAGTCCTATTATGGACAAACAAGACTGCAATTTATCAAAAACTACCTACTGAAAAATACTGTTTCACTCATCTGCTAATGCTCCTCACCCCACCTTGAAAACTGTCTGCAAACATCTATTGCCAATACTTGTCTAGTGCTAAAACTGTGACCAGCACTCTGAGCCTATTTGTCCTTAATCTCACCCTCAGAAATATACTATTACATCTGAAAAAACCTTATTCTTGTTAACTGCTAAGAAGTGGAGGTTTATGGTTTCATCCATGGTGGCTATTAGTAGCCTGGCTGTGATTCTGTTGTACCTGCAGTCTAAAACTCAGGACATGAAGAAAATCTCCTCTTCAGGGAGATTATAATCTCTGTTATAACAAGGTGGAGAGATGGATGCAGGGACAATGAGAGTATGGAGGGAGGAGTGCCAGGCTGTTGTGGTGGGACACCAGTGGCCAAAGTTTTGTCAATTAACTCAGTGGCTGTGGTGTGGGGGCATTTTGGCTAAAAAGAGATTTTAGGGATTTTTAAGGAACAGCATGAAGGAGAAGAATGAGCACTATTTTTCCCAAATGTAAGTGGCAAAATGTGATGCTATTGATCAACAAAAAGAAGCAAAGGGAGCCCAGTACAGTGCTAGCCTTTCATTATTTAGTTCATTTAAGGCAAGATCTCAAGTTTTTATGTTAGAAAAAAATTTCTTTATTGCTGTACTGGTAGCCAAAAATGCCTGACATCTGCATGCCTAACATCTGCATGCCATCACGCACAGCCAGACGGTGGGCTATAAAATGTCAAGAAATTTTGGTAATGGAAAGATCAGCAGCAGACTGAAACATACACCAGAACTATTTATAGAGGGAGAGATTTCGTTTTCTTTGAGAAGAACAGCACAAGTGTTTGAGAGACTGAGAGAATGACTTATGAAGAGGTAGTGAAAAAAGTAGATATGTTAAGCTGGGGCAAACGACCAGCCAGCAGCCTGTGATGTGAAGAATCAAAGGGCAGGAGATTTCCTGCTGGGAAGCCTAGAGCGATGGGATCACTGGTCAAAGACAAGTCCAGGGTGAAGCTTTGGAGGCTAAGGAGGAGTTGTATTAAAACTTTCCAAGTAACTTTCTGAGGGAGATAGAAAGAGCTTGTTGTGAATCAGGTAAATCTGAGCTGGCCAGAGCACCACAGGATGTTTTGTTGGCAGGGGATTGAGTCCCAGGTCACTGTATTGGCCTTTTGTGTCCTATCCATCTCTATCTGGTGTTCCAGTCCTGGAGAGTGTTGGGTATGTACACACATCCCGTGCAGAAAGAAGAAGGAAAACAGGAAGTGCCCACCCAAGCTACAGGTGTGACGTGACCTTTTGTAAACATGAGCCTGCTGACTCCACAGAGCAGGCACAGTTCTCCACAAGGGAGCTGGGCTGTGCCAGGCTCACACATCATCAGCAGACTCGTGAGCTAAACTGTAAAGGGAGGACCAAATTGTTCTCCGTTTTAATATCTGCCAAATCTAATGCCTCCAGAGCAGCTACACAGCTGTAACTGAGCACAGACCTCAGAGGCAAGTGGCAGTGCAGTTGTAATTCGGAACCAAGTTCAGCTGACAGCCCTGGTCCAGGTGAAGTGAGAGACAGGATACTGACTTGATTCCCAAAGCTCTCAGCAGAGTGGGAAGCTAACTGCTAGCTTTTATTTTTCAAATTGTTAGGGTTCCATGAGCTAATCTTAAGTATTAGTAGACATATGACCTCTCCATATAATTTTTGGAAAATCTGCTACACCACAAGCTTTAAGGGAAGGTGGTGACTGAATTGGCTGCTTGACGTTAGAAATGTGCCTGAGAAATTTCCCAAGTTATGGCCATATTCAGAATGGAAACAGCCCCAACTTTGCCACTGTCCCTGTTTTCAGTGGATTAGCTTGGTATGAGTGAGTGTGTGGCTACGTTTGCAGGAGCAGTGTATAGGGGCTGTGGTGGATAAAGAAAATGGATGAGTTCTATGTGTTGATTCATTCAGTTTTTTCACGTGGGAGTTAAATATGCTTAAAAGAGATAGGAGCTGGTAACCAAGCCTGTTTTAGTGGCCGGGTAGACATCAACGGGTTCTCTGGGGTGTGCCACAGTAAAACACAGCAGCCTCTTACAGAACCTCCTCAGCCCTGTAGTTTGCCACTGACCTGTCCCGTAACTGTTTTGCAACGCCATCTAGTGCTTCACAGGGATCCTCGGAGCGCTCAGGGAACTGCTTTTCCCGGATTTTATCGCACCGAGTTGAACAGCCAATGGCTCTGCAAGAAGAAATGTTTGCGTTTAACAGCAGTGACAGTTAAACCAACAGATAGGAGAGGAGCGTTTGATCCGTAGGATTTGAGCAGTTAGTTTATTCTAAATGGAAAAAAAATCGTGTACTGAAGCAATAACTATTTCCCAGGCAATACTCAGAGTCTACCCCAGCTTCAAGTCTTGGTGTGAGGCTTCGTGATATACAAATGTCCCTTTGCTTTAATGTCAATACAAAAAACTACTTCAATTTATGTTGCATGGAAACAGAGTCCCCAGATAAGCATAGTATGTAAATTATGCTGGTGCTCTTTTAGAGCCAATTAAAATACCTTTCCCTTAATCATAGGCCTATTGAAATGGAAGCTTTGCTGAGAAGTTGCTGATGAGTTCCCCACTTGATGAACCTGCTACATAGCAAGCCTCCAACATTTCTAAATCTCTGAGGAATGAGAGGGGAGAAGAGTGATACAGTCCCAGAAAAAACAGTAATCTCCTTCTATAATCTTTAGCTGTCTAGAAAGCCACAAACCATTTTTCTCCCCTGCTTTTTAAAACTTTAATATTTTGGAAAGTGTTGGATTATTGCTGGATTTTTTTGGAACCGATATTTTTTTCTCAACTTATTAAAAAGAAAAGGATTAATGGAAACCTTATGCTTGAAAAATGTAGTAATTTGGAGGAATGGTGAAGCCCTTTTTATCCTGTAACAAGTTCATATCTGAATTCTCTGCCTTTCTAATGGTAATTCTTACTCTAGTTCTCCATTTGCCATTCTTGCACAGGACATAACAAGAAGTTACTTTGCATCTGCTAAATTCTTTCCATCCCATCCCTTTTGAAGGGTTCTGGCCATTTCACAGCACAGTTTGTTGGTGTGTTTTTTGCATTGAACAGAAAGTTTTGGAACAATCCTTAATCTAAACCAGACATCTCTTCCCTCATCCTTCTCTCTAGCTGACTCTCTAGCCAGTCTTAAGGGATACACTCTTTCAGCAACACCCAGCATAGGCCAAACTCACTTATAGGAGGAAAAATGGTACTTAGAACTTCCCATTCCGTGTGTGTGGGGAAAAAAATGAACACATTCTGACCAGGGGAATTCTCCATCATCCATCTGTGCTGAATACTGGGTGCCCTCTAGAAGGCAGCCTGTAGTTTGAGCAGTGTGTGATGCAGTGATAACCAGAAGCTGTGTTTTTTGTGGGATAAACCTGTTTTACTTATAAAATCTCTGCCCATGTCTATAGGAGGCAAGCTCCCTTTCTGTTATTCCAGAAGCAAGTGTAATAACCCACTATGTAACAGGTCAGAAATACATGTGTCTAAGCATTGCTAAGTGTTTTTATTGGAATCAAACGAGACAATGCTGAACAATGCCGTGGTGCCCTCATTTAGAACATTCACTGACCCATCTCAGGCCAGTGTTTTTATGTGGATCTGTGGAGACTCATATAAATACAAGCCTCAGTCCCTGTCGCGCCATTCACAAAGGAGATATTATGGCAGTGCTGTGGGCTTTTTCCTGTTTCACACATTGTGGCCTACCTTGGAGGATAATGCTGTCCATATCTATTATTTCCTATTTGAGTTCCTAAACTGGAAACTGACATTTAGCAATATGTAAATCTCTGCAAGGCACTTTTGAAATAAAGCCTTTGTCTCATGACACTCTTTCTGTCAGCCACAGTCTGCAAATACAGAAACAAAGACTGTAAGAAATTCAGTGGTTTTCTCTGACACTCCTTCTATTTGGAATAGACTTCAACAATGTCATCTTCTACTCCCTTTTAGCCTGCACAGGACATGGACTTAGACCTGCTGTTCTTGGAAGTGGGTTTATCTCTCATCAGTGCTTCTAGTCAATAAAACTATGCAGAAGAGGAGGAAAAAGTATATGAACAAACATGTAGATGACCCTTCATTCTTATGTAGCTCTTGAACAGCTTCCTAAGGATATGACATAAGTTCCATCATTGCAGTTTGGAAGTTCATGGCCTATAAATGTCCTGTTAAAGCAGCCAGTCTTAAGAAAATGCATATTTTTAACTCTGGCATGCATGATTCATTTTTTTAAATGTATTTTTTCTGTTGCTGCTACTAGTGGGCCTCTCATCATCTCCTCTGTGTATTTCTGCTTTTTCTGTCCTTAGTGACAAAAGATAGGATTCCCATTAATGTAGCTTTTCCATCTCATAAAATGCTGCAGTGTTAGCTGTGGGTTTGTTTAAACACCCCAAAGTGTCCTGCTCCCATTTACTGAGCCTGTTGCATGGATAGCAATGGCTATGCAGCCCTGATGTCAAGGAAGGTTTTTACAGTTTAGCAAGCCTGGCAGGCAGCTGTGCATATAAAAGGAAACCTAAAAAGGATGGAGATCCAGAATCACACTAGGAGAGCAACAGGCAGAGCACAGGGCAGGCTTCAAAGCCAGGCAGCAACTTCTAGGCTCAGCCAGGCCAAGTGGACTGAGAGAGCACGGCCTTGCCGACCAGAGCATAAACACACTGGATGATGGACTGATGGAGTCAGTAGCTGATGGCAGGATGGAGGCTATAAATTGTAACTCACCACTAACCTTCCCTTCTGCCTTGATCATGGTTGGGAAACTTTCTCCTTTGGTTTTAAAAGTAGCTCTGTACGCACTACTGTGCTAACTCTTCACACATGCCTCTATTTCTGAATGTGTGGTCATGTCTCCTTTCTTCCATAGGGTGTGACCCTCTTCTCCCTTTCTCTCCTCCTCCCCTGGCTGGGAGATTGGAGTTAAACCTGTTTATGAATGACTTGCTTATGATTGCTGCTCCTTGCCCATTTGATTTCCCCTTTGGCAGTGGCCAGGTCTTAAGTCGTTGCCTGCAGCACCCAATGTCAGCATGACAAATCTGAGATGGCAATGACAGTGAGTCAAGGATGAGGACATGGACTGTGTACTGCACTATGTGAACTCCAGATATAAGTGAAGAAGCTACACACCCAGCCTTCCTCTAGAGCTCAGACATCCCAGGTGTCTTCCTGCAGAGCAGGCACAGCATGCTGCACTGCTGGGGTTCTCTGTACAGCAACAGCTTGTTACATTTTCCCTGGTTTCTGAACACTGTGCAGAGGGTGCAGAGGGTGAGGGAACCTGTTACCCCAGGGAATGCTGTCATTCCTGTAAAATACTGGGATGTCAATGTCTATGAAGCTCTGTGGTCCCAGAGGGTTTGAGAGGAAAGAATTTTGTTTCATCCTCAAAACCAGAGCAGGGATAAGGAATTTGTAAGGTACATTATGTTACAATATGCAGCCTTGGTGGCCACAGATACATTTTCAGACATAGCGATTCTCTAATTAAAGGGAAGGTGGTTTGAGGATTATGTGATTCCAGCTTGTTTGAAAGACTATGAGAGAACAAAGCTAACCATTAAAAAAGAAACCACCAAAATACCACTGAAATGAGCAGAATTGTTCAGGGGAGGGAGCAAATATACTAGTAGATATTTGAGTAGATATTTGAGTAGATATTTGTCACAGATCAGCCACTGCACTGGTTCAAGATGAAGGAAAGGAGAAGGAAATGCAAAGCCTGTAAGGAATAGCCCTACATTTCTCGAAATATAGGCTATTGCAGCCTGTAAACAGTGAGGTAAACAGAGGATCTTCACTGAGTTAACACTGAATCTGGCATAATTCATTACTGCTGATGGGAAATACAGCTCCTTGATTTACCAGGAACAAAAGTGAAAGTCCTCTGTGATGTTTTCACTGGGTTGAGACTGCCTTTGTCAGAATATTTGCAGATGCCAGTTAGGACAAATGCTTACAGACATCATCCACCTCCAGTGCTATTCCTCTGTCAATTGAACCAGCTGCTGGAGGGATTCCCAAGCATTCATAATACTGTTTATAAAGAGATTGTAAGAGGCAAACAGGAAGGGTGCAGAATGCCACTAACCAATAATCCAAGAAGATTCTGTGGCTCCTCTTTGAAGGAACATTTTGAGAGCTTCTCCTCTTTGGAGGAACCACTAAAGATACATATTCACAGCCCAGATCTCCTAGTTTGGGACAGTGTCAATTAGCTCCTTGAGTGATGGAAGTGAGAATAAGCAAGAATAGAGTAGCTTCTCATTTGTGCTGTGTGCTGCCCAATTGAACCTGCTAGCCAAAACAACTCAGACATATCTGAGAACCTCTTTCATTTTACTCATTCTTTTCAGAATAAGGGGGAGTTGTGGAGGAAATTGAACCATCTGTTGAATCATGATATCTTATAGAAAATCCAGAAATCCAGCCTTTTTCTTGGTTTACTACCTGGGTAAAAAGTTTATTTATATGAAATGCTGGATTGCTTTGTGAACTACTCCAGCAGGCCAAGCCAAGTTGGTCTTCCAGCACCATGAATTTATGTCCTTGCTGTGGCTTCCTGCCAGCATCCTCTCCACTGAACTGTATTTACATTAGCTCTGTAAAACATTACTTCATTCAAGTGTCTGAAGTGAAGCACTCACTTACTCTGTGCACTTGGTTGCCAGCTGGTGAGAAGGTAGCTGGTTGCCTTTCCCAGCTGGGCCCTGCCATTCTGAATGTGATGAGAATTAAAGCCACTGATTCACTTGGGCTGCTCAGCTTCCAGTTTTGAATTAAGTTGTCTTAGCTAGTATAAATGCAAAATGTCGGACAATTAATTTCCTCAAATAAGATTGAAAGATAAATCCTTTGTTTGAAAAATAGATGCCTCCAGCAGGCATTACCTTTGGCATCAGATTTCGGCATCTTTCAGTCTGTATACTGGTAAAGTAATCTGGTTGATGGTTCACTGCATTTCAGTTTGGTTTTTTTTTCTTCTGTAATTTTCAAAGCTCTTTACAAAGTGGAAGAGTTTTCATTTTATGGGAGGCAGAAATGGAGGGAGGAAGAGGCAGATTGTATTGTCTAACCTGGTATAAATCCTCATATGAAGCATCTTGAGTTTGATGAACCAATGGGATGGTCCCAAGGTCTCTTTCTGCCAGAATCAAGACAACATCTCTAGGGATGAAAGAAAAAGGAGGTTTGACTCTTTGCTCTGGTCCAAAAATGTTCATAATGGAATTAAAGTCGTAAGTTCTCCTGCATGTTCTAAAAGGCCTTGCTGGAGGCCAAGATTTGCTCCCTCTAGTTCAAGAAAATATTTGAATTAGAATTTTTCATTTTTAAATTTGTTAAATAGTTTGGAAATGAGATTTCTCAAAGAAGTGTCTCTGTTTTGGAACATGTCACTATTTCAGCATTAATATGTAGATTGGGGTATAGTAAAACTTTTCTCATCTCAAACACAGATCTGCACGTCAGGAGACTTCATTTCACTTTCTGGCTTAGTGCTCCTTCCTTTGAAAAGAACAATAGCACTTACCCCTCAACTCCAGGGTGCCAGGGCTGTGTGAAGTGTCTCAAGATGCTTGGATGCAAGGTTTGAAGGAGCTAGTAAATACTGCTACAACTCTGAGTATTATTGTTTCAATTTTATTCCTTCCTCATTCTTAACTTGCTCAGATTTTATCTTCAGTCTGTGGAAACCACAAGCAGAGAATAAGGAAATGTTTTCTTGGCTTTGTGGGAGGCAAGCAAAAGAAATATGTTGTAGGGCCGTAAGGATGGTCAGCAATGAGAACTACTGGCACTACATTCTTCCCTAGGGGTAAAAAAATCCCCAAGCAAACAAAAGTAAATTTCTCCATTACTGCTATGGTACCTACCAATGGAGCACTGATATTCATCAGGGCATCTGTGCAACAGTCCCAGGGTTTGAAAGATAAATTAAGATAAATTAATGAAAAATTGTTTGTTTAAATTTGCTATACAGGTGTTTGCACCTTCATGGGAAGAAACCACTTCCACAAGCCAAACCACTGTAGAACTGCAGTTTTCCTGGAGGTACCTCATTTCCCCCTCCTGGGCATACAGGCAGCTGTTGCCCTCTCTCATATCCAAACAGTTTCCCAGTACTGTAAGCCTGGGATCTGTCTGAAGCAGATCTCTCTTTCTGAATCTTAAATGTACTGGCTCTCCTACACCCTGGCAAAAAATACATCCTGCCTTCCAGTTAACTGATACACACCTGGAAGGATTTTCTTGGAGAAGGTGCAGGTGACACCAGTGAAGATGCATTTAAACTTGCCTGGGAACTTGGACTTATTTCTAATGAAGAAAGTATTGACTATTTTCTCTATGGGGTCATGGCTGGTCGGCAATGAAGGAATTTAAAACACTCTGGGAGCCCACTTTGGACCTCTCAAAGAGCACCGTGAGCACTTCTGTTTATTTATTCTCCCCTCCCTTCTCTTTGGTGTAGATTAGAGGTAAAATTCTCCAGAGAGCAGATTCCTCATTAAGATTTCCAATACCTCCCAGTCTGCAGAGGCTGGGATTACCACATGAAGGGCATCCTGCTATTTTTGCCTCTGGTCCAGGCCCTTTGAAGGGACCCTGGAACACTTTACAATAGCACAGATTTATGAGCTCTGTGCAGCTTGCCAGAGCCTTTCTGAGATAGTCCTGTAAACTAATTATGGGAAACTGCCCCAGGCTTCTGTCATTAAAAATACATTCTTAGCATTTCATGAACAAAGCTTAGTTTCCTCCTTCTGTTCCTATAGGATATGATCTGTTTCCTGACAGATGTTTATTCTAAAACATCAAGTGATTGTTGCTGAGGAAAGTAAGTGAAAAATAGCATGTCACCTATGATGAGTCACAATGTGAATCCTGAAATCCCAGAGTGATCTTAACTTCTCCAATGCCCAAGGAAATTGCTTTTTAAGATTTTTAGCTTGTTTAAATTCATCTAATTAGAGACTGGGCATTTGGAGTTCTGTAGTTTGTTGTTAAGCCTTCCTTTTCAACGCTGTCTTAGCATGGCTTTTGACCAAAAGCCATTACCCACCCACTGGCTACTTGGGCACCTGAACAAAATGAATTGATCCATCCAAGTGCTTGCATCTTGCTGGCTCTTAGATGCTACCATGCAGGGTGCCAGGAAAGGCAGACAGATACAGAAAAACCCAGAGTGGCTGTTGGCAGGAGTGGAGGGCTGGCTCAGGAGGGTGGGGGACACAGGGAGTGTGTGATCCCAGCGCACGGACCACGTGTGCCTGCACGCAGATGTGCATGTTCTCCATGTGCTCATCATAAACACTATCCTTGGAGACACTTGTTCCCTGGCTAGGCAAGAGCAGGGAGGCAAGGTGGAATAGAGACACCAAATTCAATTCATCCCTGTGGAGAAGACTGAGGCACCTTCTGGTTCAGACAGGTGGTGAGGTTATCACCACTTACCTTGATTATCTCAGGCCAATTGAGCTGCCAGCACAGATTGCCTAGCCTGTAATTACTGTATCATTAATTACTTTCATTACCTCAATGAAAGGCCTGGCATATGCCAAGTCATTCACCTGAGCTGTAACTTAAACTTGCATTTTGCCAGTGACCAGGGTACTTGAAAGCACTTCAGCTTGTTGCTGCTATTGCATGTGGAGGGTATCAACTGGCATCCTAATTCCTCTTGAGACCTGACCTCCTGTGTGTGCTTTAGATGCAATGTGCATGTGCACAGAGATCACACAGATCTTGATTTTAAAGGAGCTGGAGAGTCCAGGGTGGAGTCCTTCCCAAGGCTTTCAGCTGGTGTATAGGTCAAGCACCAGATGATCTGCTACAGCA
The DNA here is from genome assembly GCA_013398075.1 of Notiomystis cincta. NCBI lineage: Eukaryota > Metazoa > Chordata > Aves > Passeriformes > Notiomystidae > Notiomystis > Notiomystis cincta. The sequence goes on along the minus strand of VZRX01011693.1, from coordinate 2,546 downwards.
GAAGGCTTTGAACTGATCCCTGAAATTCTACAACCATCTTCCTGCTATAAGGTTTTGAGCTGCCAAGTAAAGTGCACTGGGAAAAGTAATATGCAGAAGGACGTTCATATTTTCCATCTGTAAATTCTTAAGACCAAAGATTCCAGAAGAACAGATATATCTGTTTTGGGATAGTATTATTGCTGAAGTTCTGATTCAAATTAGCCCCCTGAAGTTCTGATTTAAATTAGCCTTCCCTTCATCTCCTCCTTTATTTTTAGTGGGTTTTTTGGTTGGTTTGTTCATTTAGATTTGTTTTTCAGGGAGGTTTTTTTTTTTTTTTGTGGGTGTAGGGTTTTGTTTTGGTTTTTTTTTTAAATTTTTAATCTCTTGCAAGGCATCTAGGTTAGTAATACAGGCTGGGCCACAACAGGATGTTTACAATGCAGTCTTCTGCTGTGCAGATAATTTTTCCCCCTGCAAGTGATGGGTCTGGAATTCTTCCTTAGAGAGATAGAGGCAGGAAGAGAATCTGAAGAACACCCTCCAACCCCTGCCACACATGCACAGAAGAGGAAATACTGAGAAGATTTTCTGTGGGGTGATGTTTTTAGGAGGCAGAAGGCCTCTTACAAGTGCTGCTGGAGACAACAGGAGCTGCAGAGGAGTCAGTGAGGAAAAGAGTATTGAGAGATGAGGTGAAGAGACATGCAGGAAGGTGCTGGGACATGCTAGACCATCTGGGGTGGGTTAGAGAGGAATTGCAGGGTTTTCTTCTTGTATCTCATCCCATGAAGAGGTGTGCAGGCAGGGTGAGTCCCGTGCTAACATGGATGGTGTTTAACTGATTTCCATTAGCTGAAGCTCTGTCTCTTGACCTGATAGTTTTCTAATCATTCTTGACATTGGTGTAAATGATTTTTTAAAAATGGGGAATCAGAGAAACAGGCTGTGAGCCCCTGGGAATACTGGAGAAGCAGCACAGCACAAGCTCCAGTTTGAAGTGGCTGTAGGTGAGGCAGTAATTGGGGTGTACAGGGTGGGGAATGACTTGGTCAAGCAAAGAATTGGTGGACTTAGCTGTCTTTTTACACATGTGACTCTTCTGATTATTTTTCCTTTTCTCAGCAGCATAGTTTGGATCTAAGCCTATTCCAGACAACCTTAACCTTCCCCTTCCTTATTTCCCATAGTAAAGGTTAAAAGAAATCAAACAATAAACAAATTGTAGGCTCAAACTTTCCTTTAGGACTTAGAGGAAAAATTCCCTCCCTTCCCTCCCCAGTGAGTTTCTCACACTCTTCCAGCCTGTTTTGGAAAGATTCTCAGTCTTTCAACCTGAAAGCTAATGTTGATTGATGGTTCCAGCAAGGGAGATAGTGAATTCCCACAGAAGAATGGGGCAGAGGGGTGTGCATCCCTGTGATTCTTCTGGAAGGGGAAAATGAGGGAGGCGGGGTAGGCTGTTTGCAGCTGAGGTCCACCACAGTGTGACACAGTGCCAAACAAAAACCTCAGCTAAGACAGAGCCCAGAAAAAAGTCAGGGATTTGGATGGCCTTTGGACTGGCTGATAAACATGCTGCAGGGGCTTCATTCTGCTACAAGGCTTTTAATTAACCCTGCCTTCCAAACCCATCACCTGCAGCACAACAATACTGCCTCGTGTTCCAGAGCCAGCAGACACCAGCTTGAAGGGCAGTTCCACCGTGTTGCTTTGCCCAGCATGGACAGGCTTTTCTGATATACACAGGGCTTTGCTTCACAGGGCATCTGTGTGTCTGTGATCTGATATCATCATGCCCCTGCTTCAGCAGCAGGAAACAAAAGCATTTAGTGCCCATGAACCACAGGCTCCTCCACTCTAGCTTTTCCACTCATAAGGTACTGACTGCTATCCGGACCCAGGGGAAGAGCTGTCTTATTAATGATGTTTTTGTGAAGGCATGAGTTGATACAGCCCTGGCTGTTTCAGTTTTTTCCATCTACTTCCACTCAAGAAGAAACCAAAGGTAGAAGCAATATATTTGGTCTCACCTAATCAACCTCTGGCAATATGGAGTAACTCCTACTGTAATGCTGATATTTGTTTTGTTGTACTTCTTACAGTGTAAGTGCTCTCCTTTCCTTGTAAGCCTATTCCACGCTTTGACAGAATTATCTATTTTATGTCAGTAAGAAAGAGACACTTCTGGAGTTAAAAGAGTGATAAGAGGCTTAGACAATATGAACTGGGACTCAAGCCTGAGAGAACCAGTTTTGTTTAGTCTAGGAAAAAGAACATGGCAGGAGCAGAGGTGGGAAATGTGATACTGTTTGGACATTTCAAGGGTGCCGCACTTTGATCAATTCAACAGGTCAAGAGGAGGTAAAGCAAAGAGATATCAGCCTAAGTTCAGCAAAGAAGACTTACATTAGATGTTGTCGAGGGTTAAGTTGTCTCCTTTTGTTAGGGAATTTTGTCCCATAAGCTCCTAAGAAAATGGTACTGACTGATACTTAAGGAGAATAAAAGAAGTGGGCAAGCCCAGGGAACATCTGTCTGCACCTCTCTGAGGGTTTCTTGGA
>VZRX01011692.1:36173-61201 GCA_013398075.1 Notiomystis cincta | reverse complement strand
GGGGGCTATCAGTGCCCACTGCCACGACCAGGGCTGAGCAGCACACCAGGGTCACAGGCAGCTTGGGCGGGGCCATGCACACACTGAACAATGGATTTGCAGAGCACAGAGCATTCCTTTGGGCCTATGGATCTGAATGGAAAAAGTGAAATTTGAATATGAGGATCTTATACCTGCCTGATTTCATTCTATGACATTCATTCCCAGCCCCCGTGAAATTCCCTCCCCTCCATGAATCCACTAATTAAATTGCCAGTGGCTTTGATACTGATGCTACCTCACTCCAGGGAGAATTTTGTCTGGCTCTCCAGAGATTATTTTAATGTGTTCCATGTTAAATTGGTAGGCACTTTTTAACCTGTTCCTTCCTGATTCCATCTCACCTCTCTGTTATTACTAATAGCACATTAAGCTTTTAACTACTATCTTTTCAGTGAAGGGCTAACACAAAATAGCTATTAAGCTTTTCAGCTCTCTACATACTTCTTTTCTTCTACTTACATTTCTCTTAACCAGAGGACTGACAATTCCTTTGGTTATTCCCTGGCCTCTTATGCATTTTAAAGCATGTTCTTCCTGCCTTTTACATGGTTTACTAATGGTACCTCATTTAGAGCCTTTACCTTTCTGACTCTTCCTTCAGATTCAGCCCCTACATCCAGTCCTCCCTCCTGTAATTTTACTCTCTTCTAATGCAGTTACAGCTTTATTATTCCAATGCTGCCAAAAATTTTTCTCAGGTCTTATTTGTGGGATTTTGTAGTGGTTTTTTTTTTGTTTTGTTTTTTTTGGTCTCTTTTTTGTTTTGGTTTGGTTTTTTTTTTTTTTTTTTTTTTTTTTTTTTTTTTCTTTTTTTTTTTTTTTGTGTGTTTTTTTTTTTTTTTTTTTGTTTTTTTTTTTTTGTTTTTTTGTTTTTTTTGCTTTGATTTCATTTGTTTTGGGTTTTCTTTCTTGTTTTTTTGGGGGGTTATTTTTTTTTGTTTGTTTGGGTTATTTTGTGTTTGTTTGTTTGTTTGCTTTTTTGGGGGGGAACAGAAGATTAAAGAAGGCAGTTTAGAAAGGTTCAAGTACAGAACACTGATTCTGTGCACCCTTACCCTAAACAGAGCTTCTTTCCTTTTTTTCCCTGTAGCTGTTGAAGCTCTGTGGTGAAAAGCATTAATTACAAATGTATCCTTCTTTTGTCACTCTCATAAATTGCTTATGATTTTCCAAACTATGGATGCTTGTTTTTCAATTGCCAGTCACTGCTGTTATATCTTTATTTTTTTTAAAGCATGTGATTAAATAATAAATAGCCCAAGGTCAAGGCTGCTGTACACTTTCAGTTTAGTAACCATGCTAAAATTTAGGGTGCTTTTAGGATCAGGAGACCTCTCTCATCAAAAATGAAAAGTATTTGGGAACATCTGTACATTAACAGACACAGCACTGCTGCAATTTGTATCTCAGGCAGAATTTGTGAATTAATCACTGGGTTTCCATTATGTACTCAGCTCTTCAGTGGAAAGTTGCACCTTAATAATTATGTTGCCTGTAGAAATGGGCAACAGAGGCTGATTAACAAGCCTCTGCATCATATTATCATATGGAATAATTCAGACTACAAAGAGCCTCTGGAAATCATCTGGCTGAGACCTTCAGTGAAAGCAGGGCCAGCCTCAAGGGTAAATCCAAGCTCAGTAGAAGATAACCTGATCCTTCAGGACTTCAAGGCCATCAATGCAAACCCTGCTCTGCTCCTGGAAAAGGTGAATAAAGGACTAAGTGGTGCTGTGGTCCAGCACTGACCTGCTCCCACCTTCCAGCTCCTGGAGAAGCTGGACAGGAATTAATGTGCACACAGGGGCTCTGGGGGTTCTCTCCAGGCCAATCTACCAAGGCTTCAGAAGGACAAGTCCTGAACACTCTTTCCATGTGCCTGCTGTTTCTCAGGCTTCCTGCCACAGCTGTAGATCACATCCGCTCCTCCAACTATAAACACTTTTGCTTCTTCTTAAGGAAAAGTATGCAATAGTTTTTAATTATTTATGCACAAATGTACTATTTACATTTTGCACCAACTTCAGAATCTTAAGAAAATTGCACAGAGCTCTCTTTCTAAGTCCCTGTTGAGAGAGCATTCTTTCAGAAAAGTACAATTATGTTTTTATTTAACTATATTTGTATTACATTCTATCTTTTCCAGCACATTAGACCACACCTGTTCAAGTCCCCAACTCTACTCTCATCAATCAGAATGCCTGATGTATGTTGAGAATAAAATTCTTTGCTCAAAGAATTTTAAAAATAAATATATTTAAAATCTCAAGCCTTACAGGAAACAAAAAGGATGAAAACTAAATCATAATATAAAGAAGCCTCTAGTATAAAGAAAAACCACTCTGTTATAACAGATAATATTTTAGTTAGTTTAAATATGTGATTATGATTTGAACAATATGTAGATCAATATTAAAAATCCAATATATACATTTTAGGCTGATAAAACACAAGATGAATCACATACAATAGTATAGTTTAAGAAAATTATTTTCTCCTACATTACACTGATACAAATGAAGAGTGATTCTGTGAAACTCCACTTTCTGTGAAAGTAGAGATGTGGTGCAGGAGAAATGAATCAAGTTCAACATTTCTTTAATCTAGTCAGCATTTCTTTCCCCATACCAGACTTACCCTGCATTATCCCCAAACAGAAGGGACAAAGCAGGAAATTATCACCTGTCTGTGATAATGGTGACTAATAGCATCCCCATCACACCAATTATTTTAAATGTTTTAATGCAATCCTTCATAAGTCCGCATATAATTAACAGATGGAGAGGAAAAAACCTGCAGGCAAAATGCTGAGAAGAAATACCTACACAGAGTCACTGCTGAACTTGTTTGACCCAGTGTGACATTTCTTGTTAAGAGAACAAAGTAATCCCAGAAAGACCTGGTAAAGAATCTTCCATGGATCCAGGCAAAGGATCATAAAAGAATGTAACAAAAAGAAGAGGAAAACAATAGAGAAGCAGAGGTACTTAGAATAAAGCATGGGAATGGGTCCAAGTGATGCCTTTTGACTAAATCATGTGTGTGCTCCCTGTTCTGGGAGCTTGGCTGGCTCCTTGGCCTCCTCAGCTGAGCTCAGGCAAAGTACAACTAAAATTGCCCATAAACCAGTTAGCAGATAAAAAACCTGTACATTTTTTACAGTAAGAAAAATGCAAGATTTGTCTTTTTTTGGGCTTTCATGTCTGCAACATGCAAAACCAGCATAAAAGATACTGATTGTGCTTACAGGGCTGTTAAAGAACTGGAATCTTTGGGTTTAAAAAATGGAGACAAATCATACAATCTTCCCACAGACCACTGATGACAGCTGTGCTGGTGTGTTGTGTCAGCCCAGCTCCTTTGCTGTACAGACCCAGTTACTGCTATGGTTCACCAGAAAAATCAGATTTTTCTTGCCTCACTTTTTATTTGAACCAGAATAACTGTTCTGGGAAGTTGCTACATAAATTCAGAGAACAGCATCTTTCTGGACACACCACTGAAGTAATGTCCTCAGAGTATTAGAGGTATTTGTCATTAGAGATTACATCTCCTGTAGGTGTTGCACAAAGTGTCCATGCTAACACTGCCATAATTAGAAAACAAGGCCTCATCTCCTTTGTTTTGCTGCAGAAAAGCTCACCTGCTACTCATGGCATCCAGCTAAATCTTGCTGACATATCCTCCACTTTATTTTTCTTCTAAATTGCCATTTTACTGCTGCTAAATAGAGCACTTGCCCTCTGCCTTTATTTCAATAATCTATGGAAGAAGATGGAAAATAGTAAAATATTAAACCTCTAGACACTTTTTTTTTTCTAAAGCTGTAATAAATTGCTTTAATAACATTACAGAAATATATCTTGTGGTTTAAAAAGTAAAAATTATTCTATTGCTTTCTAAGGGTGTTACAAACATTTCTAGAATACTTCAAATGCATTTTGTCAAATTCTATTTGCTTAAGAAGTGATAACTTCCATTGGATTGGAAGAAGCAGCTTGTCTGCTGGTGTAGCATCCCTTAATCAGGGCCACCCTGACTAACACAGCACCAGCCTGTGGAGTTCAGCCCCTGGGCTGCTTCCACACCCCAGACCTTGTGCTTGTGAGGCTCCTCTGAACCAAGAAGAGGGACAGAGCTCCTTGCTGCTGACAGCTCCACACACTAAGCACACATGCAAAAAGTCTTTTTGTCCCCCTATATTGGTTTGAATTCTGCTCTCAGGAGGGACAGAAAATGAATTAATCTCTCTCTCCCCTATCTGACTTTGTGCCAGTTTTACTGGCCCATTCCTACATTTCCTTTAACAGAACCCAACTCACTGGGCCTTTTAAAGCCATGTTCCCATTCTCTGTTCATTTTACTTACCTCACTTGTGAAAGGGGATTGTAATGAGAAGGAGGAGTGAAAATGAAAACCAAAAGGAGATTAATACAGCTGCTGCCTCTACAGGAGCAGAGCCCTGAAGACTGCACATCCCCAGTCCTTGATGTAATGTTATAAGATGCTTTGACCTATCACACCACATTATTTATAAATTATAATGAATATGCACTATGATATATTTGAAAAGATGCCATTAAAGGAACTTCACACCTGGGAAGGACACATAGGCCTTTTGATCAGAAAGAGAGGACATATGCATTAAAATAAAAAAGTCTCAAATCTTAGTTGGAGATGTAAAAAAAAAAGTTGCAGTTTCATAAGGTTTTTCTTCCAGTATCATGATCAGAATTTTAAAGGAGGCCTATCCTGTGTGATCATATTTCTGATTAGGTACCCATACTTTTGATAAAGGCAGTTTTCTTGTGGTCTCTCTGAACTTTTGAATTTTCCACATTAAAAAGTCCAATATAAATACAGTAGAACCTTGATGTTATCAATTTTAACTCTTAGTGATTTTGAAAACACTTTGCATTATATGATACTTCTCATTCACGGAACTAGAATTTTTTTAATGAATAAAGCAATAAATGCAAACTTTAAGAGGTCAATGGTGTAATAGCAAAGGGAAAGGGAATTCAGAGGAAAAATAATTAAAGCAGTTCTACAAAAACAATACAAAGTTTCCAGGAGCTTTGCAATATACTGGGGGAGGAAGGAAATAAAGCACTGCCAACAAGTCACAGGTAAACAGCTTGACAGAGAGAGAAAATGTTGCCAAGAGGAAGTGATAATGGCTTTGTATCCATAATTCATTCATCTCGAGGGATGTGAGATTACGTAATGGAGGGGCACTGCTGTATCCTGATTCATTAGTGAGTTCTACAGAGCATTTTCTGCAGTCATAATCTGGGGAAGTGCATGAGACACAGAGCCACTTTGTAAATTGCTGCCTCCCGTTCTCCTGACAGTGCTGGGTGCTCTCAGGGTTTGAAGCTCAGCCCGAGAGCAGTGGTGAGACAGGGTGAGAGTCTGAGCGACAGCTCAATCATCCTGGCACGGGCCAATCAGGAGGAGCAGGATTAATCACACTGGTGTTGAAAGAAGGAGAAATGAAAGAGCAGATACACTTCCCACCTGATCATTAGTTTGCAGTAACACAAAGGGTGATGGAAGCTTGAAGGAGACACAGATAAAAGTGGCAGTAATAAAAATTGGCACAGATGAAATATAGGACTCAGAGCAGGGAGGTGAGAATTGGAAGAGTTCAGAAGGAATAGCAATTAAACAAGGTGAGAGTGTGAGCATGAGCGTGTTAAAGAACATTGGGCATAGACATGGCAAGTGAAGGGAAAAAGGATGGTGAGAAACCAAAAATAAGGGCAACAAAGTAAGTGTTGCACTGTAATAAAAAAAAAAAAAGAAGAAAGAAAAATCAATTGGAAAATGACAGATTATTGGAGGGGGGTGTAATACTTCAGAAGAGAGAATGAATCCTAAAATTTTAAACAGGGAAGTTTGACATGAGTGAGAAAGAAGGAAATGAAGTACAAAGTGGCCAAGAAAAATTAGTTATAACTAATCCAAATTAAAACACACCTTTGATTCCAACTGAGCATAAGGCCTTGGAAGATTTTTTTCCTATGCATAGTCTCACATTTTCCAGTGAGAGAAGTGCAAAGGTAATTCATCATGTAAACTGCTCTGCCTTCCCTTCCCTTCATCCCAACCATGGGAAAACGTGTGGGATACCCCAACTTCTAAGATGTATCTATATGACTTTTATGCCCCAACAAGAACTGGGAAATGTGTGATCTTTGGCTTTGAAGCTGGGCTGGGTCCAGGCTGTGACATCAGGAATGCCTCCTGAAGAGCTGCTCTGCAGAGGGGCTCCAGGGAGAAGGTATTTGTGCTGTCCCTGGCTGTCCTGCCTCTCAGGATCAGCTGCAAAGGCCACAGGAGGCACAATGGACTCCTGCCCTTCCTCAGGCTGCCACCCTGACTTGACTTCTCACTCCATCCCAATTCCCCCAAGCCCAGGGGTGCAGCTGTGAGGCTCCAGGAGGGCACTCCACACCCCAGGGCAGGAGGGCTGATGGCCTCAGAAAGCCTTGGGGCCAGCAGGGAGCCCAGAGGGGCTGAGGACAGCTGTGCCCCAGCTGTGCCCCAGCTGTGCTGGGTACCATGGCCCTGGGGAAGGTGCTGAGCTGAGATCCTTTGTGCCAGTCTCAGTTTGTCAGCACAGCACTGTACAAACAGTCAGCAGACAGCACACTCTTCACATTCATGTTTCTGGAAATTACCAAAATCAAAGCAATGCTAATATTTTGATAGGCTAAACAAGTACATGTAGATGCTTGGAAGCCTTTATTTTTATTCATTTTATTTTTAACAGTGCCAAGAAAAGTGACTTTCTCCAAGTTCCATGTACTTTCTAGTAACAGATGCTCCTGACCTGAGTCTGCCACCCCACAGAAAAGCAGTTAGTGGCTCTCCAAGTCTGGGGTAATAAGAGTAACTCAGACACCAGGAAACAAAAATCTATTCAGTGCTTTGAAAACAACTAAAGCTAGGAATAATTAATTCCAGATACTCTATTTTCTCATCCAAGTCTGGCAAGCTATGTACATGTATTCTATAATATGGAAGTTGGAAAAAAAACCCCAAGAATCTCATGAGATGGAGGCTCAGATAGCAGGTGATGAACACCTCCAAGAAGCACAGAAAGAAAATGCATTCTCAGAAACATAAAGAAGCTGCTTGCACTGTGCTAACATCTCATGGCCAGCCAGAGGTCTGGGAAAGCTCCTTTGCCCATCAATCTGAGACTGCCTTCAAACTGCTTCCAGCTTTGCTTAATTGCTCTCTTCCTGTAAGTGCTTGACAGTTTGACAGAGACTGCATTCCTGAGCAATGTGGCCTTTTTGTTTGGTTACAATGAGCTTTAGGGTGTGGTTAATAAAGGGAAATTATGAAGGGGTATTTTGCTTTGAAATACTGGCACACAATGACACAGAAAGGAATTATTAATTAGTACAAATAACTGACACGAATTCTTAGTGGCAGCACTTTATAGCTGTGTCTATGAAATTAAAGCCTAAAATTTCACCTCACAGAAAAATAACCTGGTTTGCACAATGGGCTTGAACCTAGTGAAAAGAAAAAAAAATCTTTTGGTATCATCATTTTTCATGGACAAAAGAGGAAATACAAAGGACTGAACTGAAACTTAAGGACAAAGGACTGGGCTCCCTTTCATTCTCTCGTATTTAACTGTCTCTCTGACCCACTGAAGTGCCTGGAATGTTTACAGCACTTCAGGTTCCCCTGCCTGTCACTGTGTCCTGGCCAAGGACCACCAGGCACACCAGTGCTCCCAGTTACCTTCCCACCACAGACACACCAGTGTTCCCAGTGTTCCCAGTTACCCTCCTCACCAGACACACCAGTGCTCCCAGTTACAATCCTCACCAGTGCTCCCAGTGCTCCCAGTTACAGTTCCACCACAGACACACCAGTGCTCCCAGCTACACTCCTCACCAGTGCNGACACACCAGTGCTCCCAGTTACCCTCCTCACCAGTGCTCCCAGTGCTCCCAGTTACAGTCCCACCACAGACACACCAATGCTCCCAGTGTTCCCAGTTACAGTCCCACCACAGACACACCAGTGCTCCCAGTTACAGTCCCACCACAGACACACCAATGCTCCCAGTGTTCCCAGTTACAGTCCCACCACAGACACACCAGTGCTCCCAGTTACAGTCCCACCACAGACACACCAATGCTCCCAGTGTTCCCAGTTACAGTCCCACCACAGACACACCAGTGCTCCCAGTTACAGTCCCACCACAGACACACCAATGCTCCCAGTGTTCCCAGTTACAGTCCCACCACAGACACACCAGTGCTCCCAGTTACAGTCCCACCACAGACACACCAGTGCTCCCAGTGCTCCCAGTTACAGTCCCACCACAGACACACCAGTGCTCCCAGTTACAGTCCCACCACAGACACACCAGTGCTCCCAGTTACCCTCCTCACCAGTGCTCCCAGTGCTCCCAGTTACAGTCCCACCACAGACACACCAATGCTCCCAGTGTTCCCAGTTACAGTCCCACCACAGACACACCAGTGCTCCCAGTTACAGTCCCACCACAGACACACCAGTGCTCCCAGTGGTCCCAGTTACCCTCCCACCACAGACACACCAGTGCTCCCAGTTACACTCCCACCACAGACACACCAGTGCTCCCAGTGGTCCCAGTTACCCTCTCACCACAGACACACCAGTGCTCCCAGTGCTCCCAGTTACCCTCCTGATCTGACTGCTGAGCAGGCCTGCAAAGTCCTGCAGAAATATTGTACTCAAAGCACGGGAGGCTCAGCAGGTGTCAGCACCAGGAGTGAGGCTCTGCTAATTGAGCACTTGCCAATAACTTATTGATGTTAATCAAGTCTCCCTGAAGAAGGATGGCAGCAGCAGCACTGACAGCTATGGACACAAGAAACAACGAGAGGCAACAGAGCAGCAGGGCTGGGACAAATATTAATGACACTGCTTTGCTCTGAACTGCTCTGAACACAGACCATGCACAGCATTTGTCCAAACACTCAGATGACAAGACACCTTAAATTACAAGAAGGAGAATCAGATTTTTCAAATTGCTACGATTTGAAGTGTCTGGTTCTATTAAAAATAAGCAAAGCTCAAGGGAAACCTATTACTAAATGTCCATGTATTGGGGTCAATGATAAGCTCTCATAGGAAATTTAAGCTATCACTTTCCCTTTAGACAGAGGGTGTTAACATAAGAATGCTTAAAGAGTTTTTTGATCAACTTTTTCCCCTCAGATAAGGGAAAGCTACACAGAAGTTCATTGACATGATAAGATAATATGTAATGGTCAAAAATGAACACTTTCAGAAAGTCCTGTTTTATACAGAAATAGATCATTATAGTAAGTTTTGGCTGTTGAATTGCTAATAATTTTAAATTCATCTCTGACACCTATTAGGGTACTTTCCTGTGTGTATTTCCTGCAATTTGGATACATGATTGCTGGTGGCATAAAAACAAAACCACTGTATGCAAGAGATCCTCAAAGAGCACAGCACTGAAGTACTACACTGGATTTTAGAGCTGGTGCCCTTTTTGGTTTGTGCCTGGATCTGTGACTGTGGTGTGTTCAAATATGCTCTTTGGTCTTGGAGAAAATGATCTAAACTGCCTTTAACTGAGTTTCTGGAGAAACTGTCACTCTGGGAATTTTGCCCATCTTGGAATTAAGGACAGGTTTTTTTTAAGCCACTGCCATCTTGACTGGTGGGTTCAATTGTTATTTCCTGGAAATTCTCATGGACTTGTTTGGTTATTATAATTCTTGACTGTAGCTCTTTCTTTTAGAGCATGGCAATTCATTGTTTGCCCAGTAAAACTGGGAAGTTTCCCAAAACTCCACAGATGCCACCATGAATCTATTGTATGCAAATCCTATGGGTTTATAAAGTCAGACTTTGAGAGTTAATGGATAGAAATGGATAGAATAATCCAAATATGAGAAATGTCAAAAAAATCTTTTTAGCATCTTTATCAGTAGAAGAGACTCCAGTGTTTTTAAGTGGAATGACTCAGTCCTGTCAGCCTCTGCCTGTTATTTTGGGATCACAGCACTGCCCAGTGTCTTCCCAGAAGTCACTTGCTGGTTTCCAACAAGGCTGTCTTCACTCCAGTAGCAAATCAAAAGAACTTTGCAATACAATACCAAGGCATTGGGCCCTCAGTGGCTGCTGGAGCCCAGTGTCCACCAGAAGCTGCTCATCAGTCTGCTTTGCAGGCAGTCTGTGTTCTAAGCTCCTGCATTATGTATTCAGTGCAAAGCATATTTGTGGTTATCCTGACCACACATTTGGATTACAAAGGATGTTCCCTTGCCATGCTTGGATTACTTCAATTTACCAGTGAATTTACCCAACTCAAGCTTTTGAATTTATACCCTGCAAGCACACAGCCTGCAAGAGCAGGCTGCCTGGAGCTGGTCAAGATGACCACGGTTCAACATTTCCAAGTTGTTACTGCACATAATCTCATGCTCTTTTACAACCAGATGCTCAGCACCCTGAAATGCAGATGCCAGGGCGAAGGCTCAGCCGAGGCTCATGGAGAGGCTGGAGCTGGGGCTGAGCAGCTGCTGCTGCAGGCTCCCACTGCAGCCAGGGGATGATGCTGATCCACTCACCAACCTACTCCTGTGTAAGGCAGCCTTCCTCACACCTGCTAAATGTCCTTAGAGCACACTTCATGTCTGGGAAAGAAAGCTGTGCTCTGGCACTGCTCTTGGGTGGCTGGAAACCCCACTTGGCTGCAGCCCCTGCCAGGGGCTCCTCAGTGATCCAGGCAGTGAGATGACAGACCTGAGGACTCTATTTGCTGGCTCTCCTACCTACAGTGGATAGCCAGGAAAGAACATTGTTCCCTGCCTGGTAAACAGTCTGAGATCTTCCAGCTTGGTCACAAAAAGAAAATCTCTCCACTTAGGTATTGGGGACCAACAGGAATAAGGTTTTAGGCATCAATAGTTACTAGATTATTTATTTATTTGGAATATTAATTAATAATACTGGTTATACAACCATGTCATCATTTTAGTAAAGCATTAGTGCTGTTACTGTACTGGCTCTTCTATTGCTGCTTCAAATTCAATTGTAGTTCTGAACTAAATTTTAAAAGTTTTCCACCTGCTAAGAAAACCTGGCATGGGGGAACATCTCATGGCACTCTCACCTCACTCTCCCCAAATTCTCCTCATCTTCAAATTCTCCAAGCCCTTCACTCCTTGCATTTACTGTCACAGCACAGAAGAGGTGTCAGCACTCAGGGTTTAGCCATCCCTTTCTGAGTCAGTAGCCCTGAAGAATGTTCTCTCACATGAAGGCCATGCTCACTTGTGCCATGTCACTTCTCATTTCACCACCACAGGGGACACATTTAGAAAAGTAAAGCAAGCTAGAGTTGCAAAGATCAGTGTCAAGCAAAGTGTGTGGCTTATCACATCCACTCATGCCAGCCAGTAAAACCAGCAGCAGCACAGGCTATGATTGATTCATGAGGATCAGTCTTCATTCACAGCAGGAAGGTGTTGCCTAAGCAAACACCAGTCCTACACTCACCAAATGCACTCTTTTCCACATACAGGAAAATGTAGACTGTAGCTGAGCCAGTACTAAGGAAAGAAAAACATTAAGTGAAGCTGTAAGCCTGAAAGAAAATTAGGCAGAACTGTAAATATCACTTGGGAATTCTTTCTTCCACAAAAAACCCCCCAATGTGTTTATGTCATCTAGACACTAAGTAGATTTCTTTGAGGAAAAACTGTTACTTTATCTGAGTAAACATGTCAGTCAAAAACAACAACCAGCAATTTAGAAAAATGATGCTCCATTATTTAACGCTGAAAGAGTAACATTCCACAGGGAGAAATGTTTTTATTTACATGCTGTACTGAGAACTGGTTTAGGCTGGGATGGAGTAACCACAACAAATACTGCAGGTTTTGCTAATTCAGCAAAACTCCCCAGGCCTGGGACTGCCTTTTAAAGTATTTTGGCTGCAGTTTCTCTGTGTGGCTCACTGCCACATCCAACTCCTCACTTCGTGTATCTTCCAACACATCTTCTTATGAGCAAGAGGTTTCCTCAAAGGAAAAGAGAGGTTCCCCCATTTTTAGTGGAATAAGGCAAACCCTTACAGTAAGCTAGGCTTTAGCTTTACAGATCCTTGGGAACTCCTATGTATTTCACTGTGCTCAGCCCATCACCTGATTAGGTTTCAAATCATTAAAAATAGCTGCACACAAAAGGAAATGATGGAATTACACATTGCTTCCCTGTTATTGAGGTTTTGATTACTGCAGGCTAATTTTCTCATTGTACTTTCGTGGGGTTTCTCCTAACTTAACATTCTTTTAAGGTAGCCTGTGTTGAGGGAATTATCTTGTTTTTCAAAGCAAATTTCAGCTGATTACTAAGTATTTACATACTGTAATTTGAATGTCTAATTATACAATTAGTGTAAATACATGTAATATGGTTTATTTTTCACAAAAGCTGATAAGGTACATTGCTTTTTGCATTCCAGTGTTACGAGATTTTCATTGCTTGTAATACACAATCCAAAAATTCACATTAAAAGCTGCCAGTAAAAGCTGTTTATTTATCAGTTAGCAGTTTTCAAGTGACTTGAAACTCAGTTCATACAATAAACCAAGAAAAGACACCTGCTTTCTTCCTGCAGACTAGGGCTCACAAACACACCTTCCATTCCTAAATGTAAGAGTAGCCCTAAGTCTCTCTATTTTTCCCTGCAGGACTTCATGGTACATTTCTGTCCACTCTAAAGTCCCCAGCACTGTGCAAGAATTTACCTTTTGAGTGCAGATCCACAGCAGTGCTGGCCCAACAGACAGTTCCCTGTAACTTGTGCTGATATTTATGGTGATGAAATAAGGAAAAGTGCACTTGGGAAGATGAATGGAGACAATGCTCCTTCAGCCCTCGAGCTGCTCCCTCTTTAAGCAGCTATAGATAATAACTTCCTAATGAGAGGGCAGCAAAGTGCTCCTTTGCTCTCAGCTGCTGAAGCAGCAACGCCCCAGCTCCGAGCTGCAAAGAGCTGCCAGCCTCTTTTGCTCCTCCTCAAAAATCTCTAACCATCAAAGTTTACTAAATCCAGGCTTCAAATGCAATGGTATTTCCTTAAGTTTTATAAAATATAATCTATTAGCAGAGAAAAAAAATGAAGTCAGTGTGTCTGAGGGCAGACATTTGCACTCCATTGGCACATCCATTCCCCATCCAAGCAGGACACACTTCCAATTTTTTTTTCTTTTTCAGAAATTGACTTTATTTTAATTAATTATAAAAGGATCATTTTTAAACCATTTGGAAAAACCAACTATGTAAGAAATATTTCTGAATTATATGTCATAAAAAGATTTCTTTGTCTATATTTTCTCAACAAAGTATTTACTTCACAGTGGAAAATGACTTCAACAGGATATTGGATTTTACAGCACCTTAGAAAATAGCATCAAGGCTAAATCTCACATAGCCAAAGTGAAGCTTGAACTTTAGCAGCCACTGCCATTCCTTCATGTGTTTTATGGAAACTTCCTTCACAGAAATGAATTTTTAAATGAAAATTAAACCCACAGATCTGGGCACTGACCTCCACACCAGCACTGAGAGCTATGAGCCCTGTCCTGATCTGAGCGCTGGAGCAGCCTCTTCCTAAGGCACCCGAGCTAAAACTCTGCAAGCACACAGGATTTTCCTGATGGATACACCACATTCTGCTCTCCTCAATTACACTGCAAAATATCTTATAACCTGAAAATAAGATAAAAGATGGGACTACTTTACATTTACTTTCTATTCTTATTAAAAAATAGGACATCATTAAACCACAGGAAAAATCTCAGTCTTTCCTATGGCTAAATCTAACCTGTGAAATTGGTTTACTGTGGGGAAAAAAAAAAAAAAAGAAAGAAAAAGAAAAAGGATGTTTATTTCATAAATGCATTGCACCACATCTGAATAATTTCAAAAATACATTTCCTAAAATTCTGGGCCCAGCAACAGAATATAGTCAAGTTATTAAAGATGCTGAACATACACTTAATTTTCAGCTTATTTTTAAGCCCCTCTGGCCTCAGTGAGATTTAAAGACACGTATAAATTTTCTTTTTAATCAAGACCTCATTTATGAGGATAATAATGCCTTTACAGTGTGTATTTTTCTACTGTAAGATGCAACACACAAACCAAATGTGAGGAATATCATCTTTGGCAGCATTCCCTAAGGGAGTCTGGATCTATAAACACATGGATGTAATGCGTTTGTTAAGGCAATTCTTCTTCCATTCTCTGACAGTTATAATATAAATAACATTTTCTCCTTAGGAAGAAATCCAAATACAATCAAACCAGTGTATTAATATCCATTAAAGTAATCCCCAACTTTGCCACTGGTTTAGAAGTCTGTTTTGTGAGAGGCTCTGAGAAGCTGGGCACAAACATGAGGTAGGAGCCCCCACACATCCCATCCCATCCGCATCCCATCCCATCCCATCCCATCCCATCCCATCCCAGCACTGGGACAGCTCTGTCACATCTCCAGTTCCCTTGCCATGGAAGGCAGAACCACCCCTCTGCTTACACATGACTCTCTAGCTCTAACCTCCCCTTTCCTCCTTGAGCTGAATCCCAGGCAGCCCTCCCCAGGTGAGTAGGAGCCTGATCCCAAAGCCTGGCCAGAGGGGTGGCAGGATCTGAGCTGTTCTCCAGGGAAATTCACTGCTGAGAACGTGGAACAGGGGCCATGTCCAGCTCAGGTGGGAAAGTCACATCAGCTTCCATCACCTGCCACTTAAAAGCACTTCAACCCCTCAGAAAACCTAAGTCAGGCTCTCAGGTCTAGCCAAGTGAGCTGGAAAAATCTCTGGTGTATCAGCCAGAATGAATTGATTCAGTCTGTATCAAAATGAAATAACTCACAAATACACACAGTCGTAGCAGTCACTCATTTGCACGTGCTGGACTAATGAGCAGATATTCAAAAGAGCATGACAAAAGAGCCAGAAATCAGCCTGGGTTCAGAGGAACACAAGGAATCCCTGAGATGGCTTTCTTTCCAAAACTTGCCAGTTAATCAGGAAATACACAGAAGCACAGAATCAACAGATTGGAAAATTCAGCAAAAGATCCAGAAGTTGGAAAAAAATGTGGGTTGTGAATGTTTTGTTCAAATTAATACTCTGGCAGCTACATTTTGAACAAGATGTAATTTGTATAAGGCACCTTCTGTTAAATTTGTGGCAGAGAATTTCAAGGACCAATCCAACTTGAAATCAAACCATGGATTTGCATCAGTACATCTATTTACCCTAACTCCCAGGCCTAAACTACTGAGAATTAGATTTTCAAAATTAGAGACTGCAGATAAACACTTAAAAATATCTTTCCTTCAAAAATGAAAGGTACATTTGATCTCTCCAAAGAAACTAAAGTAAAAGGAGCTGCTTAAGCCTTGAACCATGCTCTGACAGCCATTGTTCTACGTGTTAATTTTGTACAACACATAAATTCCTAGCTAGAAATGAGGTTTTAGGAGCAGACTTAAGAAAAGGGCTAATCTATCAGCTATGTTGTCAACTTTATATTTAGAGAGATGAAGGCAGAGGTATTCATCTGTCAAAATCAAAGCCAAGGATGATGCTCACTGCTGCAGGATGGCTGAATCAAATTTTTTCAGCCATGCATATTATTTTTGAGTACTTACTACAAAGTTAAATCACTTTAAGAAGGGTATGCAGCACAGCAGTGACAAAATAACCTGGTGGGGAAATACAGCTGGAAAACTGTAACTTAAAGGAAAATGAATGACCAACTGTCCTTGATAGAATATGAAAACTTCTGGAAACACAAGACACATTAATTTTTAAAATTAAACAATAGACTCCCCGCCAAATTATTTTCACTTTATTGCAGCACTTATGCATGCTGCAAATGTTATTTCAGTTCTGATCCAATGTTTTACATATCCCAATTTTTGCCCCTGTTGTTCTTTCTAACAACATCAGCCACACTGGTTATGCTCAATACAAATGGCCAATACCTGGGAATTTAAGCAGCTTTTTCCTTTCCCATCAGTGATGTTGATTTTTCAGAGCTATCCTCAGCTGTTCGTGGCACAAACATTATTCTCCAAACACCATGAGCCAGGGTGGTTATTACAAGCAGAGATTTAGACAACAACATTTCTAATTTCTAATTTCCAATGTCAGGCAGGTTTTGTCAGGCATTAGCTGGGGTGTGTGAGCTCTCGGGAGCAGCACCTCCAGTCCCAGCCACACCACTGGGCACTTCACAGCTCAATCCCCAGCACAGGCTGCCCAAACTCGTATTTTAGCTATTCACTGAGGTCATACCTTGGCAACTGGATGGCAGCAGTGGGTGTGCACCTGCTCTGTAATTCAAAACAGCAAAACACATCTCAGCCTTGATGGAAATTGTGCTGTATATCTGATATTTGCTTCTTCTCCCTCAGTAGAAATAGCTCCATTAGCCAGTGCCACATGATCGTGATCCAAGCAGCTTTTATATTTTAACAATCATATGGTCTGATTATTATAAGATTAGAGGGAAAATCTTTCCAGGTCACTGCAGCAGACGAATTTGTATAATCCTAAAGATTCCTCTGAAAGTTATACCAAAAAGATCAACAAGGCTGGGACTCGTGAAGAGTGTGTAGGAAACCAGGCTTTGGAAGAACTCTGTTCATCCTCCTCTTGCTTAACAGAAATTTAATCATTCTACAAGCAGTAGGAATTATCCAGTCACTTCAAGTGACTTTAAGTAGGGAAGGGGTGCCCAGATCAATTTGATTTTAACTAACTTTATCTTAAAAATCCCTCAGACTCATCAAATCTGTGCTGCAGTCAAACAAGATGTTCTATTTTCCAAGCATGTGATTCTTTTCTACTACACATGAAACCTTTTTCTATCTCATCAAGGAGCATAAAGAAAAAAAACACTTATGGACGGAAGATAAATTGTGAAGGATATGAAGTTGCATAAATGACTTTAGAAAAAATTGCTTTATGTTGTTCTGTTTGACATATAATTCTTTTTCCTCTTCATGGGTAAATTGTAAAAGTATTTCTAAACAAAGTTTTATCACGAGCTCATCAGTATGCACATTCTGTGCTCACATTTAGTATCTATTTATAAAATCAATTCTGTTCTGGGCTTTGACAAACAAAACTGAAATGCAGCTGTGCGACATGTTGATAATTTTCATTAGTTCTAAAAAGCCTCAACAGAAATTACAATCGTACTTGTTATGACCAAATAACCCCAGGGAACCCAGGGGAAAGGTGATTTTTCTATATGATCTTATTTGTTAATGGAAAAAAAGAAGGGGGAGGAAAGAAGTGGATAAAAATTGAAAGTAAAGTGATGAAAACTTAAAAATCACAGATGTACACACTTGAAGCTGTGCTGACTACAGAGTCTTCAGCATCGCTGTAGAGACAAATATATATTGAATTACCCTTGCATTATTTGCACATCCTTTATTACACTGGAGGAGTATTTGCTCAAATTTTGAATAAGCTTCTTGCTTGAAAATCTGAAAACCTCATGGTATTTAATATAAAGAGCCAAAATTCAGCAAGTACCTTTCTGAACAAACATATCCGTATTTGGCATGTAAAAAATTAAACAGCAAAAAGGAATTTACAACGACTCCTTTTTGAGAATTATGTCATAGCAAAGAAAATCACAAATGCTTGAAAACTAAATCTTCAGACAAGATAAAACAAATTAATTTCATCATTAAATTGTCTTTAAATAATGGTCTACAAAGTAACAGAATAAAATCAATTTTTTATCCCTTTTTCCTATGTTTGATGGCTGTTCTAAATTTCCCTGACTAATATTTGGGGGTAAGGGTGTGGTAATTTTGTTCCCTTGTAATTCAATGCTTTTTAAATTCTGCAGAAGAACTACCTGTATTTCCTTTTTGTCCTAGGAATATTTGTTGATTAAAGAAGATCAGTCTGAAATATTGCTAGGCATCATAATTACAGAAAAGCTGCCAAAAACTCAGTAATAAAAATGTCCTAATTAAACAATCCTTCTAATTTAAATTATTAAATTTTCTGTCTTTTGGTTTTTGTTTTTTTTTTTTTTCTAGGGTTTTATTTCATTAATTCCCCTGGCTAAACAAAGTCCCAGAGCAGGCAAACATCAAGTCTCTGAGTGGAAAATAGAAGCAGGGTCTTCTAAACATGCACAGAGCAGTATTTTTGAAAAGCAGGCTGGCAATCACAGGTTCCAGGGTAGATTACCTTCAATGAATGTATGAGAACTCAGAGAATCCACCAACCAATCATTTACACTGAGTAGTAACTTTTTATAGAAGTCACTTTTGAAAATGAAACACAGTTCCATAAAAGTAAATAAATATTATTCCATTTTCTTAATTTTCTAAGCATAATGATATACAGGAATCTGGTTGGCTTCTCCCTTTTTGATCCATTTTAAATGCCCCTTAAATTTGTATGTTTTTGTGCAAACTGCTATTTCTTTAATTCCCTAAGAGAGATAATGAGGACTGGTTTCTCTGTAATTCTAGTGTGATATTTTTCTGGGTGGTTTTCAAAGTACACAGTATGTAATTAGGGATAATGCAGAAAGTTCCTTTGTTTTCTGAAGAATACTCAATTTATTTTTTGATTTTTTTTTTTAAATTAGAGGCTTTGGGTTTGTTTTTGTTTTTTGGTTTGTTGTTTTGTTTTTAAGTAAATGCTGTGTGATTGGACATGAAGTGGAGAATGAATTGATGCTTTTTCACCTGAGGGCATTTACACTGTAACAACTCTGACAATATTGGATTTTTAACCGAGTCCTACAGAATATTTAGAGAGAGCAAAGATTTCCTCAACCCAGATGCAAATGATTTAGAGAAGAATGGCAATTAGGAAACTGATCACTGCTCAACTCTTCCTCCAGGACAGCTGACATAAGGCAGCAAGAGCCACTTATGAGCTGCAAAAAGCAAACTCTGAGTAAAAAGCTCCCTCTTGTACAGCAGTGTGACTGCACTGTGTATCCGGCCACACTTTGGAAGATAAGGAAAACAGATCATTCTCTTCAGTTTCAGTGAAAAAATGACTGTGTTCAGCAGCTCTGAAAATCAGGATAACACTAAATGAATGCTTCTGACATAATTATTGGGTATAAAAAGCCTACACTGAATAGCAAAATATGCTTTTGTGAAAAAAATATCACAACATCATGCTCATGTGATTTCTTTTTGCACAACAGAATGGCAACAAGTGCCTGTGAGCAACTCTGGAGTGCAGACCCAAGTACTGTGCTGCCAATGCTTTAAATGCATTTCTACCAAACAGGTCTAATCCTTGAATGTTTGTACTCAGAGAGCAGCAGAAAGCAGAACACATGATATGTGAAATAATAACATATTGATTTACAATCTCCTCCTGACTGCAGTTGTACTTCAAGATTTACTGTGAAGAAAAAGTACTAGAAAATTCCACCCTTCTTCATTCTGTGCAAATCATTACATGAACATTTAATCAGCAAACGTGAGAGAAGCCTGTAAAAAACTGCACCAAATTAACATGCACACAGTTATTTGGGAAACATCCTCCAGATCACTCATCACACATAAGGACCTTTGGCCCCCTCTTTTCCCTCCATTGTCTTTCTTTTGCCTCAGTTTGCTTTGCTTTGTGTTTGCTGCCTTCTTGCTTGAAATCTGTGTTCAGTGACTACCCAAGCACACAATAAAGGAACTTCTCTGAAAAGTTCAGACTCCTATAGACTTCCTGCCCATTTTCTCTGAGGCTGCAAATGCTGACATTTTAGCCTACATATTTCTCAAGTTAAACTTTCAGATAAAAGAGGAGCATTCATAGTTGGACCAGTGACTCATTCTCTTAAATGCAGTGTAATCAAATCAAATCAAATTTTCATCATTCATCCACCATCTAGATTAAAAGATTCACTTGCACAAGATCTTAAATTGCTGCCATGGATCAGATCACTGGGGAAAAGACCATACACTTTTAACCACTGCTGATTGTTATTTTTAAAAAGTTTGCCAAAGGCTTTTTTCCATTTTCCAGTAGTCCCACAATATTATGGACTCTCATGCCCACATTTAATATCAGTACACTTTCCCTCAATAATAAATCTGCCTCTTTCAAGAGGTTTATCACCTATTTGGGCACAGGTTATATAGCACAGCACTCATTCAGAGGAAAAGAGTTGAGATTGTTTTAGGATTTAAACAAAGCACCTACAGGTCCATATTTTACATCTGTAGGTTTTGCACAAACAGTTACTGGTTGTAACTTCCAGTGAGAGGGTCTGAAAGTCAGAGCTGGACCCAAGACTGTGGGAACAGGGCCTGAAGCTGACTCTGCCCATGTGCTGCTGACACCACAAATCCCACAAACTAAATCAAAGCTCAACAGTTCATCCAGAGAGTGAAATTAATGAGATACTCTTTAAACTTGTTGTAATAAAAATGCAAGGATCCTGAGAAGGGGAGAATGGCTCATCACCAGGAATGGGGGCACTGGTGCCCACACAGGTTATTTCTCTGGACAAAAGGCACATGTACACAAGGGGACTGGCAAAAGCAGGGCTGCTGGCATGGAACTTACATAAAATAAAGTTTGTAGCAAGCACACTGAGCTGAATCCAAGTCCTCTTGTATTTAAGATAAATACAGATAAATTTAAGATAAATAAACCTCTTGGCCATTAAAGAAGTCATGAAGCCCTGTGATTTTTGCCATACAAATCTCCCATTTGTCATCACAACATGAACAATTTGGCACATATATTTATGGTACTTTTTAGCTGGGATGTCACTGTCTCAACACCAGATAAGAAATTAAAACAGTGACCTATGGTATGCACTTTCACCATGTGGTAAATCCAAAGCTAAAAACAAACATCCAAAACCTTGCTAAGTTCTTTAGGCTTACAGGAAACCACCCCTGGAAATGCAGCAAGAGACATCTTGTTTGCAGTTGAGATATCCATGCAGGATGAAATCCAGGTTTTGGGAGGAGTCTGACAGAGCTGGCTATGAGCAGAACACATGTACTTCACAAAGCAACAATCAGAATGCTGTGTGCATGGATTAATTGCTTTGGGGCCAGGACACCACCCACAGGTTGAAACAAGAGTCAGATAATGCATTGAGAATATCATCAATGGAGAACAGGCTCAAGTCCCTCAGGAATATACTCAGTGAAATACATGAGTTTCTATTCCAAAATTCAGGCTAACTTCAAGTCAGTTATTAACAGAGTACTGCAGATCAAAAAAATGCCAAGGTTTGCTTCATTATAAAGAAAGTTAACTTTTCCAATCAGTTCACAGTACAGGTTTCTGTTCTATGATCACCCTTGTCATACTGACAATGACAAAAGAAAAGGACACATCAGAAATTTAAAGAAGGATACTGTTTCTAGAAAAGCAAACACAAGGAATAAGAAAAGGAGGGGGAAAAGGGGGGGGCAAGTAAAAGGGAATAGGGAAAAGGAAAAAAGGAGGGGGGGGGGAAGGAGAATAAGAGGGAACTATCCTGGTATTGTAAAACTTAAAAAGCTTAATGTTAAAGCCCTCAACAAATCCACAGTCCTCTCAGAGGTTTGTGACTTGGAGATATCTTTATGACAGCCAGGAAGCTCGTGGGGAAACAAATCAGACAGGCAGCAAAGGCTGAAGTGTGCAGTTGTCTCAGCTGCTGGAAAGGGGGACTGGCCATTAGTGCAAGTATTTGGGTGAAAGAAACAGATAGGCATGCAGATACTCTGAGCAGAGCAATTAGATAAGGCTCCCACTGATATGAGAGCTGTAAACCACTAGGAAAACACTTTGCTGAGATGAAGTGTCATCACCACACACAGCTCCACGGCTGGCTGATTCTGGAGAGGCTCAATCTCGTTGAGCTGCTGCTCTCCTGAGCTGTCTATCCATTATCTGCCACACAGCTCCAAGGGCTCTGAGATTTGCACACTCTGGGGAAACAGAGCAGAGCCAGTCATAGCAGAAGATGGAAGTGTCCAGAGGTGGTGAGCTAAACTGAAGTCATGAATGCCAAAAGTGAAGTGAGTGATAATACATTTACACCAACATCTGCATAAACTTCTGTAACACTTTCACTTGTGCTCGTTCAGTGCCATGAGAAAATTGAGACTCATAACAGGTATGGCAGAGGCACAGTAAGGGGTGTAGGATAAAACAGAAATAGAAGAAAGCACCTGAAACTGTTTTTCAACATTGGTTTGACTGACATTTTTTGTAACTTGGAGAAACATAAATATTGATTTGTTCCCCAATATGATTTGGTTTGCAAACTCCAAAGCCATTTGTTTGTGTTTTAAGAGATCAGTGTATTTCAGTACTATCTGTGAGAAAAGATGGCAAACAGAAAGAGCAAATGGGAAAAACTCTACCACCTGGAATACAAACCAGATTTAAAAGGACTTACAGAGAGGCTTAATGGGTGTGTAAATATAAGTCTAGTGAACAACTTCTGGTCCTGGAAAGTCTGTAACCTCTCTGAGAAGACCCCACACCTTCCCAGAGGGAGCTCAAGCTGACCTCCCCAGCTCCTGCTGCAGATACCACCGTGGCTCAGAGCTTCAGCAGCTGCTCTGCCCCCAGACACCCAGAGACCCCAGAACTGGGTTGAGGACTGCACATCCCCCCTGATTCTGCAGAGGACATTCCACTCCTTACAACACAACCCACGTGCCACAGAAACCATCACTGCACTGAGTAGCCCTGCACAAATCACTGGAGCATCTGTGGGCTCACTTAGCGTGATTGAAATGTAAATAAAATATATGACTTTGAAGCATTCAGCACAAAGGTGTGATAGGTAAGGCAGCAAAACATAATCTGAGGTGGCTTCCCAAAATGGTAGCAACATTAGATTAATGAAAAAAAAAATCTCTTTCCTCAATATTAAATAAAAGGCACATTTGATATTAATAAACCAAAAAGTATCTTGGGATTTGGACTACATTCCTAAACTCTGCCAGAATAAGAATACCATAAGGATAAAAAAAATATTAAAAAATCTTGTGTTTATTCATCTTTAGGAGATGCCCATGTATTGACAAAAATATGAATAATCACAAAACTCACCATCCACTATCAGAATTAGAATACCATATAGTGCTATGGATTAATTATGTTTTTTCCATGCCATTCAGATAATTAGACATACTAAGTTCAGAGCTATTTTTGCAATGATAATGGACTTGTTTTGTTGTGGTCTATTTAACAAACTGTTGGATGCTTTTCCTAAAGCTTGTTTACATTCCTGTACATTCTAGCTTGATTGATATTCTGTCCTTTGGATTACAGTGTCATGCCAGCAACACCACTGAAACAACTCAAGACAATATAAACCTCATTTTTCAGAGCTTCTACAAAAAAATCAGGCTACAGTAACTCTTTAGATCCTTTCTAAATTGAAATGCAGCATACTGTGCCAAATAATTCTTTTTAATTTTATACACACAAACACACACCCTCATGTGTGAGAGAACTCCAGACACAAAGGATTCCATTCAGCAAAGTATTTCAGAGCTGCTCCTTTAGAATAGTTAGAGTTGTTCAAAACTGCATGTAGCCTCACCAAGAAACAGAACAAAATTTAGATATTTTCCATTTCAAGGCTTGTAAGAGACACATTTAAACTTAGGCACACACATGAAGCACCCTGACCCAAAGGCAAGTTCTTCCCTTTTACAGAGCCAGCTGTTTGGGGTGCAGTGTTTGCTGAGTCCCACCAAGCCCAGAAATGTCTTGTACCACATCAGCCCATCAGCCTTTGCATTCCTGCTGCCAAAGGAGGAGCAGGTGAGGCACCAGCCTGCAGCACAGCTGGCCACACTCTGCACCTCGTGCTGCCAAACACTGCAGCAGTGCCATCCTGAAACCCAGCACTGGCTGTCCTGAAACGTGGCACACTTGAAATACGAATTCACACAGCTCCAAACCTTCTCGTGTTGTTCAAAATCTGATTAAACCGAAGAGCTGCCCTGCCTGTATCAAGAAATTTTGCCTGCCACAGAGATCTCAAGCACAACAAATATGTATATACAGGCACAATTTTATTTAAAACACACACATGTGTATTTGTTGTCATTTGTGTTGTCTGGCTGCAACAAAAACAAACAAAAATTGCACCTCTGAAAGACCACAAACACTTAACACCAGTATTCTTCAAAGTGAAAGTGTCTATTAGCCCACACATATCTCAAAACATGGCTTTGTTGTTAAACTGCTGCAAATGAATAGAAACAAAATATTAAAGTTAGCAGAAAGAATTCTAGAATTATAAAATTAAACACTGCTTCTTTCCTTCTGGGTACCATGACTCACAATGTGCAAATGTATTATGCAAAATAAGATTAAAACAGAATCTGCATTTTACCCTTGGGTTCATTCAATAGTCAAGAGGAGTTAGAGAAGAAGAAGTTAATTTAGAATGAAAATAAAGCATTTAAAAAAAAATTAAATTCATATTGTCCTTCAAAGATCAATCCACATAGAGACTTAAAAAGAACAGTATGTCCCTTGCAATGGAGGGACAGTTAAACCTACACTTTCATTTGTATCACACATCCCTCCCTAGAGTCCTGCAAAGACTGTTTGCTTGCTTTGTTTAAAATAAAAAGGGAAGAAAAAGAAAAATAAAAGAGGACTTATTAAATGCATTATTGCATAGAAGAGATCATATACTAACATATTACATGTAAGAGATCTGGATACTAATGTGCAAATCTTAGCCCTGTGAGTATGGTATTTCCAAAGTCACAATTACTGGGTTGGAAGGGGTTACACAGCACAGAATCACCTTATGCAAGCAAAATCTTAGATGAATATCCATTGTGTATCTTATTTTATAATCCCAAGATAAAAAAATTGCATCTATGCCTCATCTTTTTTAAGTTGTTTGTTTTTTTTTTTTTTTTTTTTAAT
>VZRX01011692.1:0-30505 GCA_013398075.1 Notiomystis cincta | reverse complement strand
ATTTTCTGGACTTAAAAAAAAAAAAAAAGGAAAGGGGAAAAAAAAAGAAAAAAGGACAAAGCTATACCCCTTTTAGGTTTTTCTTTTAGTGCCATTTTCTTAATGAGAAATTGATGAATGATGACATCTGGCAAGAGAAAAAAAGCATATGGTCTAACTAGCTGTTTCTAGAGAGGTTAAAATCAGCTTTGCAATTTTCTGTGGTTGCCATTATGATTGACAGATCATCAAATAAATCACTCTTCTCCCCCTCTGTGCTGGTCCTCTGTACCATCAAAGACACCAGGGGGTAAATTTGCACTGTACTATATGAGGAATTAGACACACAAGATCCATTAACATAAATGGGATTTTTGCACCTAATTCCCCACACATCATGCTGAAAAATGTCGCCGTAGGATATAATATTCATGTTTTCTTCTTTATTCTATTTATAATTTTTAATTATTAATTTCTAGCATAATTGGGTTCTTCTAAAGAAAATTAAATGCTTAGTATGTTACCTAAAATTATTGTTTAAGACCCCTTGGGCTTGATGTGGAAGATGACAGGGAGTGTGCACTCAGGCAAGTCCAAACCTCAGAGAAATGAGGGTGGAAAGGATTGTTGATCACACATTCAAAAATTGGCTCCTCAACAGCCACATCTCAAACCTTCCCTGTTCCAGCCCACCCATCTCATCCTTACCTCTTTCAAAAAGTAATCAAAATGGATGTAATAGCTGAGAACTATAAGGAAGTAAAGGGTGTTTAAAGCTAACTAGAGCATCTCTGGATCAATGGAATAGGACAAAAGGGTGTTGAATTTGAGACTTTTTCCTTCATAATGCTCAAACTGTTAGATAAAGGCAGGGTTTCTGGATTACTTAAATGCAGTCTGCTGCCATTCCTTTGCTTTCATTGGAAATCCTGAAACAGATTCATCCAATTTCGATCTGCAGCAGTTTTAAATCTTTCATTTTGATAAATGTGAAAAGGATCCATTTGGGTTGCTCCATTCTAGGTTGGTTTTTTTTTTTTTTTTTTTTCCCCCAGGGGCTTAATGACTACAGTGAAAAAAGTTGAATTCCCCTGCTTGGCACAGAAATGAGATATGAACAGTTGGTGCTGAGGAAATGATTTGCTATCCCAAAACACTTCTGTACAGAACAGAGAACCTTTCTGTGAAGAGACAATGTCCTTTTTAACTTTTCTCTCTTAAACTGGCAAAGACACCAGAGCTGTTGAGACTGGCATTGCTGATACTCAACTCTTTGTCTACATTAAATCTGGGTGGCATTGTCCAAAGCTCCAAAAAGAAGTGGTCCTCTATACCAAGGGCTCAAAAAGAAAAGACAATGGACAAAGCTTCAGGAACAAACAGAACTAACTAAAAAAGTTTTATGCAGGAGTGTGGGGCAGGTTCAAGGGAGAAAAAACTTACATGAACAACACAGAATTGAGGCTGGGTTTGCTATCACAAAGATCTGAAAACTGAGATAATATCAACAGATTGCCAGGTCAGACAAGGAATTTGTTGCATTTCTTAGAGACTGAAGAGAAACCAAGGCAAGAATGCTGTATCAGTAAAGATGATGCCAGTGAAGGTGAAGCAAGTCAGGTAGACATTCCACTGAGAGATTTTAACACAGACAAAAGGACAAGTCCCAAACTGGCTTGCAGATCTGAACAAGAATTGTCTTTTTGAAAGGGGTGAGGAAGAAGAAAGAAGAGTGCTGAGATATTAACTGCCTTATTTGTTTTTGCTGTTTGATACTGAAAACAAAAGCCAATGAAAGGCAGCAGAGACAGAAAAACCCTAGGTGAAAGAAGAAAGATTGGGATGGGAGTGTTAAGTTTTACAACCCATTCAACACATTTCAATGTGAAAGATACCATTTAAAACTATAAGATACTACTTGGATCTTTATTTCCAGTGTTTGCTACCACCTTTTCTCCTATACTATCAGAATTCACATTTTTAAAAAGTGTAAATTCAAACTCTAGACAAAGAATGTTCCTGTAAGAATGGTGTGAACACAGAGCTTATTTGCTGTCTTGGTCCTTTTCTGACAAAGCCTGACAGTCCCTCTGTTCCTAACAAGTCTTTTATATAACAAGCTTGTTTGGAACAAGTATTTTTGTAAGAAACACCTATGCCTGTAATGATTTCTTGAAACTGTTCTGCTTACTGGTTAATCTAACAGCTTTGCACATCACTTCAGCAAACAGAGAAAGGAAACCTGTGCCCTTTGGCTTCTCGTATGACACTTTTTTATACAATCTATTTTCACATAATATAACGGGGCTTGCCATACTTTCTTAAGATTTTAATTTCCTTTTACTTTTCAGGAGCATTGATTGAGGGGAAAAAAAATCAAAGATATAGTTCTTGCTTACAGCATATACAGTCCCCTCATATCTGACACAAGCAATTATCCAAACAATGCTACCACCACCTTCATTTCTGCTGAACTATACATACTTCTTTCAATCACTCCTGAAATTACTGAGTAGGAGCTTTTCTGGATGACTTTTAAAATGGACATGCTCGTATTCGTCATCATTTCTCTCGGTTCCATTAGTCTGCATTTTCCTGTGAGGAACAGGACTCGAATTGACAGCTACATTTTTAATGCTTCCTGAACTCTGTTGTTTTCATTTACCTAACAGCTTATGGGACTCCAGCTGAAGCTGAATTCCCTGTGAATGTGCTTTCTGTGTGCTACTGCTGGATGACAATGAACATAATTAATAAAAGAGCACTAGGCAACCCAAACAGTGTGTCAAACATGGGACACGACAAACTGAGTCAAATAGATCCACTTTTATATCTATTGCTTGATGAAATGTCCAACAAGTTACCAGAGATGGTGCCAAGAGATTAAATCTTATTCTTAATAGCATAGAAAAATCAATGTTACCTTCAAGAGATTGCTGAGGAAAGATTATAGAAATATTTTCTTTTCTGGTTAACAACTATGCCTGTTGCCCTTATATTTTAAATTCTTTATTAGGAGATTCAAAATACTCTCAGTGATGTAAATGCTGTATTTTTTTTTTATTTTTATGGATTCAAGTTTAAGAGTTTGTGCCTGTTCCTTTGGCACTTGGAAAAATTTGATTTCCAAAAAGGGCATGAAATACATATTGCATGTAGGAAGAATGATTAGTTTAATTTGCATGTAGGTATGTAAAATATATATGTGTGTGTGTGTGTGATCTGAGTTGCCTTCGTTGTGGTTTCCATTTACTTTCTTCTGAACAAAACCAGGTAAATCACCCAGATAGTCAGTCAGCACTAAATGTGTGTTTAGTCCCTTTTAAAACACCAAAGGAAAACTGTGAAGTGTGTAACTGCACTCTGAGGGCACTGTATGAAAATGGAATATATCAGGCAGCTCACCTTACACAGCTCAAGGAAACTGCCTGTAAAGTTTAGGAAAATGTGGCCTTCAGCATCTTTGTGCTGGAATAACAAAGCTTGGAGTTTTATTGCAGTGTAGGTGAGTAGATGAACAATACATCCCTTAAAATGTCAAATGAAGCTGCTATTTCCCAAGCATTGTTGTTCTCTAAATCTGAATCCAGCTCCCTTATCTACTGTGCTTTTCTCTAAGCAGATTATAATTGATCAGACTTATCAGTAATGTGGTATCTTGAGTTTATTATTTCATGAGCTCATGCTGAAAGGGTTCTTCCCCTGCCCCAGACTGAGAACATTTTCTGTGTGCTGCTCATGGCAGCCCTGACCACTTCTCAGCTATCTCGGGGCAGATTAACATCTCATTTCTTCTCCCACTTTCGCCTCAAGGTCTCTCAGTGCTGTTACTCCACACTCATTTCCTCCCAGTTGTATGAGCTGCCATTTTCCCCTGACGAACCTTCCTGTGTTCATTATGAAATTTTACTAAGATAATCTTTTGACAAGATAAACAAAGCAATAAATAATCTTTTTTTTTTTTTTTAAATTCCTGAACAGGGATGCTGAAAAGGAAGGGCCTAAAAATCACCATGTGAACTCTGTAATAGCATTTCTTTCTCTTTATCAGAGGAAGCACATTTTTGACAAGCTGCTTAAGTAGTTTCATAAATATTTTTGTCATAATTTATATTGGTAAAACACCCAAAACAATTTTCTTCAAATGAATTGCAGCCAATGCAGTAATTACAGCCAGTCAGAAGGGGCAAGTAGAATTTATTGTTGTTTTCATTACAGTGACATGAGAGATACTATTCCTCATTGTTCAGCATAATTTTGTCTCCATATTTAGATTTACATCGTAGAATATTCCTACCTCACAAAAACCCCGAAGCCAAACTAATCCACTTAAAAGATATTTAACAAAAAAATTTAATTGTCAGCATGATTATGCTGATTTTGTGAATATCATATATCTATTTCCTTATAAGACTGATGAAGAACCTTGATAGAGCTGATGAAGATAGCTAAAGATTCAAAATCTGTTAATTGCTAATGGACATTAATTCATCAATTTCCTACAAATTGGGTACTGACTAATGGATGAAGGAATCTTCCTGCATCCCATGGGCAGTGACCACCCTGAAAATACTCAGTCCTTCATCCTTGCTTTGATAATCTGAAACTGCAAGGCTTGCATAGGAAAGGGCCATTTTATGGCTCTAAGTTATAGACATTAACTATTGAGAGTTTTTTTGCAGGAAAACTGTGGAAGAAACCTATCATGAAGTTAAAATTATTGGAGAAATTCAGCTTCTCTTTTGTGGTTTGTTGCTTTATTCTTCAACAGAATACAGAGAAAACAGCATCAGATGAAGACCTGTGCATAAAATTCAGCAGCTTAAAATGGACAGAGACTTCTTTGGAATAGTTATCAAGGATGCTGAAAATCCAACCAATCATCAAAAAGCACCCCAACAAAACCAAGCCAAAAGGCAAACAGTAGTAATTGACTTTAAATGGATTTTTAAAGGGGAGATATTTAAATACCCCGCTTAGTTATAGATTATTTCTTTCTAGACCAATAAACAGAAGAAATATGGCTAAATTATTTTAAATATTCAAGTTTTGCAAAAATATGTTACATAAATAATCATGTTGTGTTTAAGATTTTACAGTAAATGTAATTTCTCTTCATTTCATTTATAATCATATTTTCATTTCTGAACTGAATATAAAACCCACAGATAATAAAAGAAGCAGTTTTGTGTTTAATTTGTGAGTAAAAAATAATAATGATTAAGAAAAAAAAAATCTAAAAACTCTAGTGTGGTGCTGACCAAAACATGAGGTAAGTTTAGAATGAGTGTACAAATTTACTCAAGACAGAGATCTGCCTATGTTGTTAATTTTGTAAACCAAAAAATCCACAACCCAGTGTAGGACAGAACCTGCTTCCTGTTCCACATAAGGGTATTGGGAGTTCATAAAGTGGATGGTTTTTTTATTTCTTAGACTCTCCTAAACAACAGCTGTGCCAGACTGAAACTTGCACGACAGAACCAGAAGTTGTTTTGCTCTCATGGTTGTGAAAACAGAATTGGAAATGTGAACATCTATGTCTCAAACAACTAAAAGGAAATAAACCCATAGTATTCAAATCATAATTTCATACCTCTTATACTTCACAGTCATTTGTTTCCTGTTTGAGTACACAGGATTATCTGTGCTGAGGCAGTATCTGATTTTGTCTCACTAAATCCTGTACTTAAAAAAAGAGGAAAGAAGGAAAGATTCTGATCCAAAAATATGGAGAATATTACCTTAAATGTGTTAGTAGTCCCTGACCTTTCAGACTTGGTTAAGGAATGGACAAAATGTCAAGCAACATTTAAAGGAAGCTGAGAACTCCAGGCAGGGCAGCTGGCAAGGATAAATCCAACATCAATGATAAAGACAAAGGTCAGGGGGCAAACATATGAAAATTACTTTGTACAAGTGAGGACAGCAATACTGTCACATCTGTCAGTTCTCCAGAGCATCTGAATAGTAATTTCCCTTGGATCAGGACCCAAATGAGCCTTCTAATATGAGACTGTAATTCCCCTTTGGGTAAAAACCTCTTTAAACACAATGATAGCCTAAAGATTACTGGAACAGGAATAAACAACCTCCCTTGGTCACACAGAGGAGCCTCACTGCAGGCAGCTCACGGTGACGATACATTCCTTGTTACCAGAACACCCCCAAAATGAAATGGGCAATGCAGGACAGACAGACACAAAGAGCTTCAGCAAATAAATGATCCAAAGCCATGAGAATTGGAAGACTAAAGTATTTCCTCTCTGAGTTTGGGTATATACAGGCAGGTTGAAAGGTTCTCTGCTGTGACAGAAGCTTTTAGCTCATGACTAGCTGAAGTGTCATCCCCCTGCTCTGCAGCAGACCGTAAGCACAAGAGAAGGGAGAGGTGTGTAATCTGCATCTGTGCTCAGAAGATAAAAAAGCAGAAGCCTGGAAAGCTTAAAGCATTACTGTCGTGCAGCTAGCACGAGATGCACGGCAGCAAACACCTCTCGGAGCGCCGTGACGCAGGGGCCCGGCTGAGGGCCCGGCCCCACGGGCTGGGGAAGGCAAAGTGCTGTGGATGTGAGTCTGCTCCCTGGGAAAACAGCCCAGCAGCCCTTGATCCTTCACAGCACTGCTGGGATCTTCACCAAAGGAGAGAGGCATCAAGCTTTAAACACATGCCATTTAAAAAGCTGTGCACACGTTCGGGGCTTGGATGATAAAACTGGCCACTGACCGAAGTGGAAACATATCAAAATAAGGACATGAATTACAATAACAAAAATTACCTTTTTCCTGAACTTCTTAGCAAGATAAAAGCTCTATATCTGATACATTTGCCCTTCTACATTTGTTTTTGCATTTATCATATCTGATGGCAAAGCACAAACACACTTTGCAGCAATGCAATCCATATTCATATCTAGAGTGCATTATGTAATCTCGTCTTCAGATAATATAATTGTAATGTGAAGTGAAAAGTACTGAATAAATTACATATCCTGATAAGTGTTTCTCTGTAAATGAAAGTCTAAAGGCACCACAACAGTAGGGGTAACATTCAGGCTGAAATAGGAATTGTACAGAGTATTTTCACTGTCCTGGTGACATGAAATGGGACTGGTCAATGTACAACACATCCTTAATATTGTTTCCAAAAGGAAAAAAACCTGACAATCTAAGATTCCTGTGTGAGTGTGTAGTATTCAGCCAGGATTAATCACAGCCATAATGGATGGTAACATACTCACAATGATTCTGTTATGAAACTCTGCCTTCAGAGTCATCACACTTCCCATGCAGCAGCAGTGCAATTCATGAATTAGGGGAAAGCGTTTGAAATTCATTTGTTAAATAACCTGTTTCTGCAGTGGAACAATGGGTCAAGATAAGTCAATTACTATTTACACATTTACCCAGCTGTATGACAGCTGCAGCCACAGGTAGAGCACACACTTGTGTGAGGGAAAAAGGCTGCTGAGAGTGGAAAAACAACCCGAGAGTTGCCACAGCCACGTCCCTTCCCAGCTTTGCTCGGTGCCATCCTCAACCCTGCTGGCCCCAGCCTCCACCCCCATGTCAGGGAGCTCGAGCAGCGTGGCAGAGTGTTATTATTTCAGTGAGTAAAGCAGTGGACTGCTGAACTCGCCCTCCCCAGAGCCACAGAGGCTGAGAAGAGGCTTGAATTTCCTGTGACCGCTGCACGCTGCCCTCGGCTCAGGTTGTAAGGAGCTTTCTCTCTGGAGAGGGGCAAATCCCCACGGCTTGGGGCAGAAAGGTGAACAGAGGAGGATGTTACTTCGTTTTCATATTAGTACAGGGGTGTGTTTTGAGCAGAGGGCTGCAAAATTAAAGAGATATTGAGAGGTAGAAGGGGAAATTAAAAGAAGAGGGAAAAGAGAAGACAAACTGTGGATCTGAGTGAGAAGCAACACGAAAAAAAAAATCAAGGAATGAAATACTTGCAGTAGCAAGGAAGCAATAGGATAAGAAAATTACTCTTCAGTTACTGTTTTACATGGTTCTGTTTACCCAAAGCACAGAGATGAAACATAAAATGATTAACAGCCAACAGAGTAAAAATATTTATAACCATCTATCAATGTGGAAAGTAAATATAAGTTCATGTAGAAAGAAACATCAAACTTTCTAGCATTTAAAAAATCAAGATTAGATTATTTTAAATTAAATTTTAGATTCAGGTGAAATTTATAATTTGTCGTACAGCTGCTGACATTTTTGTTTTTCCCCAGACTCTCAGGGAAGCTAGAAGGCTTTATCTCAAAGAAGAGAGGGAGGACAGGAATCAAATTCTTCCTGAAAAGATGAATACATAAAAACATTCAACCTGTGATGTCTCTTGGTTCTGATCTCAATCTCAGCCCTTAAATCAGCACAGCTCATTGTCACTGAGGAGAAGATATGGAACAGGAAGACAAATCATACAGGTATGTGTGGGGAAGCAGCAAACCTAGCAAAGGACATTTCTAGATGAACTAACAACCTTTCATGAATAATAAACACCAGGATGCAGCCATACAGGTTATTTCTATCGCCACTCCTCTGTGTAGTGCTTTATATCAACAGAAAGTTATTTTTAAATACTTGCACAGTATTAGTCTGTTTAGTCTTGCACACTTTAGTCTGTTTTACACTGCTGCAGGATTAAACAAACCAGGTAGGGAAAAGGACAGGAAAGTCTCTGGCCACAAATAGGTCTGATGGTTTTAAATAATATTTTAATTTGAATTATAGTAAGGTTTAGAGAGGGATTGTGAAAAGTTCATGATAAACAACTGTCACAGCTGTGATCATTTCATGTCAATGTCGGGGAAATTTTGTCCTAATGATTCAAATTTCTTTTTGCTTTAACACCTGTGTGTTTCTTTAAGTCAAATCACTGCTCCAAAACCAGCCTCTGAGCCCTGGGGTGAGGCTCTGAAAGTTACCTCCAGATCACAGCAGACAAGATTTACACAAACATTAAGTGTTGGACTGCATGAAAAAAATTATTATTACAAATAATCAAAGGCAGGATAAAAATAAGTATTCATGGGCAAGTTTGTCACCCAATGTCAGAGTTGCCCATTCTCCCTTCTTGTGCACCAAGTCACAGCTGTAGCTGCAGCACAGGTTTTATTGTCATGTTGACATTTCCTTTCCTTTCCTTACCCAACAGAACAATCAACTACCTCAGAAAAACCTTGTTCAGTCAGATCCCTGGTCCTGGATTTTGCACTAACCCTCACAGAATGCCAGTGGGTCAAACAGCACCAACAGTTTCCTACAAACAACTGATTAAACACCAACCATACTCTGCTATTACACCTGAAGCCAGGTAATTCGTTTGTTTCTTGCATTCTTCCACCAATCCTAAAATGGAAGATCTGCTTGGGGCAAACTGTTTCAGGCACCAGCCCCATCTCCAGCGCTGGCAGTCCCTGTTAATCACTCTAAGTGCATCCCTGATTTGTTTACCAGCGGAACTGCCACTTGTCACACAGCTCTCAGTGCTGTTGTTTACACGCTGCAGATGTAAATCATGATGCCACCATGGCAATGTGACAGCAGCAAAATGTCCGAGCTCCTCTGAGGAGACAAGATGACAGGGAGCAGAACAGAGCTGCTCAGCTGATAATCCCTGACACCAAACACAGGTTGCTGATTTTAGCCACTATGTTTTCAGTTTTACAGAAAATCGCTTCAGTGATTTACAAACACAATGGAAGAGGAGAACCCCCCTCACTTCACAGAGCTGTGGGTCACTCAACAAAACCTGCCACAGGAGAGACAAAGGAAGAGGACCTTTGGAGATGACATTTAGCCCTGCCTGGTGATTTCACGAGTCCACCATGCCGTTTGGCAGGGAAAAGATGTGTTACTACTAAAATAGGGAGTAGACAAGAAGACAAAGATGTCTTTGATTTCTCTTCACCTAGTCTTCATTAAGGAAAAATTATTTAAAAGCAAACATACTGACTTAGATAATTTCTCAAACTTACATGCCACCAGCCTTTCAAAATTTTGCAAGAACAGACTCCTATTTGAACCAGGGCCACTGCAAACAGGAAAAAAAGAGAGATGCAGAAGAGAACATAAAACTGCTACAATAATTTTCTCAGGGCTACACAATGGATTGAAAAAGAAACAGCAATTAACATTCATTTTCCCTCTGTACAATTACCTTCTGTTACCACTTAAACAGCTTGTTGATACTTATTGTGACAGCAGCTTGATCCCAACCCTTTGTTGCCAATCAGAAAATCCTGTCCTAGGAAGGCCCTGCTGAGGAGTGGGGCACAGCTGGTTCTGACACCCAGCTAAACTCCAGTGACCCCAGCTTGGCCTTCACTGAAAATTACAGCTGGGGGAAAGGAGCAGTGGGAGGTGATGACCCTTCAGTCCCCATTTTGAACCACACCTAACCTGCAGAGATCAAGGGAAAGGTTGCTGATATTTTACTTTCTCCAGCTGTATTTCAAAGCCTGTTGACTTTTTGTACTTTTTTTAAGGGAATTTGCATACATGCTAAACTCAGCATACAGACAAGAATGCCAGGAATAAGCCTAATGGCTTTTCCCCAGCTGCCCACAGTCTTCCATTACTAATTACAAGTTAGTCTAACTTGTGTCCCTGCCCATGGCAGAAGGCTTAGAACTAAATGATTTTTAAGGTCTTTTCCAACCCAAACCATTCTCTGATTTTAATCCACCATTCCAATTTCAGTTAAACAAAAACCAAAAAAGTATATGCTTTTAAAATAGCTTAAAAATTGCCACTAGAGAACATCCAGAAACTTGACACCCAGATATATATGGAAAACACAGCCATGAAGCCATACTGAGTTCATTTTATTTCCTTCAGTCCTCTTAACACGAGGGCATCAGCAGAACTCAGTTTAACTGCATCTAGATTGGATAGTAGATTACAAAATTCTCCACCTCATCTTAAACTTTCCGCTGCTGAGAGGGCCAGAAAAGATAAAAAGGCTTGAGAAGCCACCTGAGGTACCAGAGCAAGCCTAAAGCAGTGTTAACTGGAGGATTTTGTTGAGGTTTGTCTTGGCTCCCATCATCCCACTCCCTACAGGCATTTTCTGTGAGTGCTCAGCAGTTGTGCTGGTTTCTTTAGCACGTGCACAGAGCACAGAGATGGGTCCTGCACTCTGCTGGGGCTCAGGAACATCTGCTGTGTGAGTTCTTTGTGGTTGTATCCAGAGAACCCAGAGGGGAATTGGGCACCTCTGGGTCTCTGTTCTGTGCTGCTCGAGCCGATCACCAACGAGCAGAGCACAGACATCACATCAGAGCTGCTCTGCAAGTGCTCCTGTCTGGAGAGGCAGACACCCACCTCTACCTCTACCACTGCCTGTCCCAGGCCAGCTACAAGTCAAACAGGAGACTGCTTCTCCCAGCTTTTGGCGCTGCTGAGGTCACAAACTGAGTTGCTGGGGTAAGCATTTGAGTTGGGAAGAGATGTCAAAGACCACCTTGCTCCACCAAGTCTCTCAGGGAGGAAAGCTTGCCTGCAGAACGTTTCCTTCCATGAAAGTATGAGTAATGCAGCAGGGAGGAAAAATGAAGAACAGAAGGCAACCTCTCACTCTCTAAACGGGGGCACCGTGTTGTCATTAATGACTAACACCAGAAAGTGTCTAGAAAAGCTGCAACAATAAGCATAAGGGAAACTGAAGCAATAACATCACACTTTCACAGTTATAAAATCTCTCTGACATGCTTGGCAAGGAAGTTTAGTGTGAAGGGACTAGTCTATGCAGGATGTAGCAGCAGCAGAAAAAGAATGAAAAAAAGCCTCATTTGTTGACTAATCACAAGAGTGTCCTTGAGTTCCCTTCAAACTTTTGACCATGATAAAAAAAGAAAAAAAAAAACAACAAAAAAAAATCCAAGGAAGGAGAATGACACCATGTTTTGAGAGCAAAACATCAACAAGGCACCATCAGAGTTGACAAATCTATAGCAATACAATGTGTATTGGCCTGCATGGCTGGATGAAACTAGGGGCTGTCAAAGTC
Source organism: Notiomystis cincta (assembly GCA_013398075.1). Taxonomy (NCBI): domain Eukaryota; kingdom Metazoa; phylum Chordata; class Aves; order Passeriformes; family Notiomystidae; genus Notiomystis; species Notiomystis cincta. The sequence continues at coordinate 18,501 of VZRX01011692.1, read as the reverse complement.
AGCAGAAGTCTAGTAGGGTTTTGAGACACACAGGACTTGTAGAGAAAACCTGAGCATCCTCAAAATACTCTCCTTTATCCATGAGTTTCTTCCAGCAGTTAGGTTGTTATAGCTGGGAATTTAGATTTAAAAAAAACGGAATAAACTTTCATTTGAGGAAGCTGGAAATCTTAACTAAAAGTCTGGAATGCCAAATGCAACATTTTTTTGCTTAAAACTGATAAGAATTTTGGTACCTATGGATAAAACCTGACTTTTCCCATGTGCATTGTGACACTTTTGTATGGTGTGGCAATAATTTTCAGCTTTGGAATTCTGATTCTGCACCTAAAAGAAAGCCATTCTCCACATAAAGCCAGATTTTGAGATGTCTGTACTTAATGATACCTTGCTTGCAGCTGGACAAATTTCCATGAAGAAAACAGATATTTTGGGTAACTGATGGCTGCACTGAAAGAAATGCCAGGGCAGGAACTCACTGTACATTAAGAGGGTGCTTCAGGCTGGGGAACACCTTATTTCTGTTTGCTTCAGTCCTCACACGAGCAAATTGGGCAAAATTATCAAGAAATCGAGTGGGGTTTTTTCCCCATTTATTTTTTTGTTTCTTTTCTGTACTGCAGCTCGTTTAGAAAGACATTTTCTAAGGTATGCCCTAAAATTTCTCAGAGCTATCAGGGAGTAATTTCCTCAGCCTAATCTCCTCCACAAGATTGTAAAAACTGTAGGATAAAAGGGGAACTGTGGCGATTTACCTACTAATTAGTTGCTCTTATTAAGAAGAGCGAGATAATTGATTTTAGGATGCACTACCCCTTATTAAGACCTAATTTAACTGTATATCAAAGACTAATTAAATGGCATTACTCCATCTCACTGATGAGTTTTGATGCTTGGTGAATAGATTTGGGTGAAAAATGAACACTCAGTAATAGATTTCTAATTCACACAGATAACTATGAACTAAGAAGCTGAGCAAAGGGAATTCTGGATTATCTGAAACTAACACATTTTTTGGTATTCCTTTACACTGATAGTTGGAAGCAAAAAAAACATTTAAACACCTGCTGAGAACCACAGGGAAAGGGAAAGACAATGAAAAAGCTCTCTGTGTACAGTGCTTATTTAAACATTTAGGTAATTTTCTTACAGTGAGGAATTAAATTTGTGAAAAGGCTATGTGCTTTCATATGTATTTATCTGTTTATTCTGCAGAGATGTGTAGCCACATAAAGAGATGACAAATAAATACTATCTATTTGTGCCATTTTTCAAAAGCATTTAAAGAAAACAGACTTAAGAATTATTTGGATTTCTGATTATTCCAATACCTTGCAGTATTCCAAGTTTATTTAGTGCTGAAAAGGAATGAAGAGACAGAATTAAGTGCCTCCAATTCTTTGAAATAGTCTGCGAGTTAAAATAAATATGAAATAAGAAAAGATTAAGTTGCTTTTGTGCAAAGGAATAGCAGGGACTGAGTCTACTAATAAATTCTTAGGGTTTTGATCCTTCAGTATTCATTTAAATGAAATCATCTGTCCTAAAATAATTCCTTTAGCAATCCAGTGTCTGGTTTAATAAAAACCAACGTACAGTAAATTTGAGTGTGTAAAGGAAATAAATGCGAAGCTTTAATCCCATCAATCTACCCTCTAAATAAAATGTTTTGTCCTCTAGACAGAATTGCTCTAACAATACAAACTCATGGTTCTATTTAATCTGTTAGGTCATGGCCCCAGAGATTATGATGAGCTGTCTCTCAAAGCCACACTGAGCTGCAGTACAACCTCTCTGGGATAAATCACAGCATCCTCACCCAAAAAATGCCTTCACTACAGCTCTGGGGTGTATTTCCCTGTTTCTGTTGGTTTCTTTCACTGGCAGGAACATAATTGCATATGGGAGCATCAGTCATGTGTCACTTTTCCATTCATTTTTGGCCAAGGTGTAGCCATACAGAAGCCACACTCTATAGATTTTAGACATTTAAAGAAACTGTACTGACTGAAGGTTATTCCTTTGAAACTAAAATTTGAAGGTATAAAGTTATGCTGTATTAGCTGAAGGATATTTACACATTAATTATTCTTCTACTAATTCAAACAGAAATAGCAGTACTGTAAGGGAAAACAAATATTTATTTCAGCATTCACACAAAACGTATTTATAAATAGATATGTGAGCAAACTATTTATGTAAACATTCCCTAAAGAACCCTGGGTATGACCAGCCTTGCAGCCAAGCTATACATAGAAGATTTTTGAGCAAATAATTACAACAGAGTTTACTCTTCAATATGTAGAAAGTGAGGGGGATTTTATATATTAAGACATTTATATCCAAGTATGTAAGTGCTGAGAAAACTTGCAGCTTTCTAAAAAAGAATTAAAATGCAAATAACCTTAAACATAACATTAAGAACATAATGCTTTCCCTTCTTATTTAGCACATGTCCTTTCTAAGGATGTGAAAGTTGCTGGCTGGATTTAGAAATCCACATCCCCTGCCCTTCTCTACATTTGCACCTTGGTGAATGCAGGTGCTCTCTGGATGCAGAAATACTCACACTGAAGCTGCTGTGCAAATAACCATCATTTTATTCATGTTTTTGTCTAGCACTCAGTCCCACTACCATTGATACCTGCTAGATCAGCAGGTGGGGGTGTTCAGTAATGGGGGGTCTAAGTGCAGATTTACAGCTGCTGATGCAACATAACAGGCAAAGCAATGCTGCTCTAAGACCTTTTCCCAAAAATCCACCCAGAACTTAAAATAGGAATGTAAAATATCCCACAGTCCTCTGGTACTTTTACACAACTCTCTCTCTTTTGTTTATTTGCATTTTGCTCTTTCAAGATTTCTGCTGGCACTTTCTGATTAACACCTTGAGAGATGACAGTACCATCAGAGCACTTTCATATTCTACTTCAGGTCTCTCCTCTTTATACTTAAAACAGAGACTAATATTAAGTGAATGCAACCTTTGATCATAAAGTTCCCATTCTACTGACATGAAAAAGATACCTCACAATGGCATAAGAAAACTACAGGGAGAAAAGTGAACAGTTTGGAGACTCCACTTTAATGTGAGAACATTGTCCCTTGATGGACTACTTGCTGTGATAATCATTGCAGGCTTTGGTACAGGAGTCACAGAGATTCTATTCCTCAACAATTTTTTTTAAAGATGCCCATTGGTTTATTGGCAAAAATTAATATCAGTGCTCAATATTCTGCTACAAGGATGGCCCCCTTTTCTGTTTTGCTAAAGACATTGGCACAAGGATGTATTTGGCATTAAAATGCAGGATGTAATACTGGAGAGAAGAACAACTATTTCAATTAATTTCCCTTCACTGATAAAAAGGTTAAAATTGGAGAAGTTAAAATATCAAGTTGGATTTTTTGTTGTTTACTCAGTGAGCAAGAAGAACACCAGGCAGCTGAATAAAAAAAACCAAAACTATTACTGCCTTACCCTCTCCAATTAACATTTACAAAAAGGAAAATCTGACAGTATTCAGTAGCCAAATCTTAGCAATTATTAAAAAGCACAACTCAAGTAATCGAGTAAGTCAGCTCTTACTAAAGAAAGAACCAATGCTGGAACATGCTAAATGGCCAGACAAGTTCTATATAAACAAGAATTCTGGAATGCCAGCAACAATATATGGTAATAAGTTAGTTATAATTAGTACCACAAGCCTTAAAATATCTCCATCCTCCCATGTCTGCTGTATCCTGCATATGATAAAACCTTTCTTTTTTTTTTTCCCCAGTGTAACTAAAATGGTAATTGAAAGTTGATTTAGGATCAAAGACAACCTCAAGTTTATAAATAGTTGTAGCTGGCTGTGAAATACTCTCATCACAATTTCTTGAAAGTGGATGGCCTGCTACAATGGTAGTACACTTGCAGGAGCTAAACTGAAATGAGATGTTTTCTGAAAGACTTGTAGAGAGGAGAAAAGCTCTGAGGAGGAAAAAACCCACAAATGCTTTATCACAGAATCTACACCACTAAGTACTGTTAGATGAAGATCACTACAAAACAGTCTATTTGAATTATCTGAAAATAACAAAAATAAAAACCAAACCCCACCAAAAAATGAAAGAAACAGTCCCCCTCACTAGTGAGTAAATACTGATTACCACTGAGAAGCCTGAATTACTTGAGTAATTCTTTATTCTTTTCATCCAGTGTTTTCACAGGACACCAGCAATTACAGGAGCTTTGGGTTTTATTCATGACTGGCAAAATCCTAGTTTATAATCCCTCTAGGTACTGACTTCAATATTTGCATTTGTATTTAAATTATTTTCTGCTATTTTACCATAGTTTCTGAAACAATGTACTTTAAGTTTCTAAAGCAGTTCCACAAATATGCACTTCTGGAAGAGTTCTTTTTTGCATTACATGAGGCAGCAAAGCAAGACAGAAGCAGTGGAAACTTTTAGAGACAAAAGAAACTGTCTACCCAATATCCCTTCCTCAACTGACCTCCAAGGCTGTTTGTGGACCTAAAAAACCTGAATAACTCCGGGGCTGAAACAGAAGCATCAGTTCCAAACTGAACTGATCACATTTAGCAATACTCAAGATGCAGAGAAAGAACTCCCAAGCAGAAGAAAGGTAGGAAGTAACAATTCTGCATAAACCATGAGCTCTCCTATTAACTGAATCTCAACAAAAAACCCACAGAGAATGTGGCTTTGAATTGAGGAAATTTATGTTACATTTTCATTAAGTGTAATTACCATCTCATGAGAAGCTGGATTAATATGCCCCATTGATACACAGTGTGTAAAAATATCCCCTGTGAATTGCTACTCTATATTCTAATCCAGTTGTTTGGGGCACATCTGGATTGCATTAATTTCCTTTTAATACACTTATTATTAAAAAACTACTAGTAAAACTCTTTATTGCAAATTGTTGTCCTCTTGAGCAATCTGACCAATTCATTTAGGGATCTGAAGGAATAAATATAATTAATACAATTGAAGAGATGACCTATGATACAAATATCAATTTCCCAAGCTGTTTTTCTCCCCTTCTTATCAGTGCTGACTAATTAACACAGGCACAAAGCCTGAGTTCATAGCTGGAAAGTGCACTTGAATATTTGAGACCTGCTTAGAGACTGCTGACCTTTCAGGTAAGAAAGTGAGAGATCAGATCCAACAACTTGCTTACAGGCTGGAGTGCATTAGCATTACAAATTCCAGAGCCTTTGGGGCCAGGCTGGCAGTCACTGGGATGAGGCAACAAGGCAACATACAATGACAAAATGGAACGTGCCAGGTGAAAGGATCTGGAATTTCCATTGTCAATTTATGCAACTCTTATGTCTCTCTTGGTTGCTGACCACATCTTCCCCTGACAAATAGGCTAATTTTCTCTGATTTGACTGCTACTTTCCCAGAAGAATCAGTTGAAATTTTTCTCTCTACCTAGCACAGCATTTTGCCTGGCTGTGCCATATATGTGCTCCAGATTTTTCATCTGGCAGTTCTGTGTAACCTGCATGCACCAACAACCCTGTGATCACTTGTAACTATCCAAACAGGGAAATCATGGAAGTAGCATCCCTGAGTGCTGCTATGTTGACTCTCAAAATGCAGAAATAGGCTTTCAGTGTGTCTCTGACTTGCAAGGGGAAAGGGAAGCTGTAGACAGACACAACCCCTCATGTCGCCAGTTTACATGTGCCATAATCTGCTGACAAGATCTTTCTGCTGTGAAAAAGGACCATATTGTAAAACAGGCCTCTAAACACCTAGAGAAATAAATAATTAAGAAGTGCTAGGGTAGCCACAGGAAGAGAGAAAGCCCTCCCCAGTCATTCCTTACAACAGCAGACTACAAACCTGTGAGAGGGGTGAGGAACTGATCCCCCCTGCTGCACCCAAACCTGAGCGAGACAGTGACAGCAATCACTGCAAAAACGCTCCTGATCACATCCTAGGGCTTGAATTTTCACCAGGGAGCCAAAGCACTGGGGATGACATCCACATTTTTATTTTCCCAAATAATAGGACTTCCTGATAAAAGAAGCCCAAGAAGAGGGAAGCAGGCTGCTGCAAGGGTCAGGAGGAAACTCCAAACCCCACGACTGCAGCCCAAATCCAATGGATATTGTTCATTCTGCAGAGCACAACACTATCACCACAGCTCAGGAAGCTGATCAAGAGATTATAAGCAACCTTACAGTCATCACAATGTCCTCCCTTCTCAAAAGACAATCTCATTCAGTGATACAGGCATATATTATATATGGTTTGTTTTCACTGCAGGAGTGACAGTTGCAGGTGTATATATACAAATATGAATACATACACATATATTTTTATATGTGCATACAGAACTGGGTATTCAGACGCATTCACATGTTTGTACACAGACAGAGTCTTAAAGATTTGAACATATAAACCTTCCACTAAAGAATCCATTACACTGGAAATCCTTTTGAAATCCACACACTGAGTTTATATAAAAGCCACACTGGAACTAGACTGAGACCTATTTCAGAAATAAAGTGCACAAGTTCGTGACAATGAATGCCAGATGCATTTTTAACAGAGAAATAGACTAAATACTGGAGCAGATGTGGCAAAAAATTAAGAGCAGTTAAAGGCGATAATCAAGTTGACTTCTCAGAGAGAATAGAGAAAAAATCAAGCAGATATAGAGATAGCACAGAGATATGAAACTGCAAAATTTGCACAACAGCATGGAAAGTGAAAGTATGATTAGAAAAATTAACCCAAAATAATGTAAACAAGGACAATTACGGATATTTAAGCAGCAAGACTGCTGCTGGTGCTGAGAGGAATAACAAAATCTATAGAATTCACAAGCTCTCTGGAGGAGCGAGAAGCATTTTTCAAAAATTTAGTTTACAATAGGCCTGCTGTCATTCACAGCCATTACCTTGAGGAGACTTTCAGCAGGGGATAAACTCTGAAAATACTTCAGAGAGAGGTGTTTGGATTTCTGCGTTGAGTCTGAAAAACAGAAAATCACTGGTTAAAGCCATCAGCTTATGACACAGAGGCAGTACTGGCAAAAGTGACAGAAAATATCCATATAAGAAATCTGCCCACTGAACAGAGAATGTGTCAAGGAGAGAGGTGGATTAGTGGCTTTATCTCAGAAGTGACAGATTTCTGCATTTCAGAAGTGCCGTGCTGGAGTGGGTGATGGAAGGACTTACCTGATCAAGGAGAACCTGTGGTTCACCAATAGCCCAGGGTTTTGATCTGATCTAAACTCTTTTGTAAAATCCCAAGATTAACCCCATACAGCCACTTTTCCCCTTTGAATTCCAGGGAGATGTATTTCAGGGAGATTGAACAACACTGGAAATATATCCCAATAATATAACCTGAGGACAGGTTAGGAGAAAGTCTGGTTTTAACCTTCCTTCTACACCTCCCCACCCACCCAAGGAATAAAAAGCAATTTCAGGTGGCAATAAACTTTGTTGTATATGCAGCTAGAAGGCAGCATATTCTTTTCATTTATCATTTAAAGACAGATCATCAGGAAGTCATTACATGGTGAAGATTGGATCTCTGCACTGTTGTGGTGTAATTGAGCACTGCTGTACACAAATATTGTAGATAATAAAACATAAAAAGGCCTGCAGTATTGGACTTGTCCTTCTCCTACACTGTGGTGTAAGGTTTAATTCAGCCAGCAAAAAATAAATAAAGGAAAGTTTTCTAAAACTTAGAGAATTTGATGTATTGGAACCTATTTTCTTGACAATTAACTGTTTAAAAATTAGATAACCTAGCTATGATTCTGGCTATTTTGTGGCTATGATCTGAACCTCACCTCTGTCTGACAGAGGGCTGCAAACAGGACAGGGGACTATTACCAGCACACAAAGGAGCAGTGGGGAAGGAGGAAAAGCAGGCAGCCTGTTTTAATCGACATGTCTCAATTCACAGGTCAGGAGTGCCTATGCTTTTAAGCCAGTACCAATGCCCTGATGATATTTTTAAGCTGCTCCTTGCAACATCAGGATCACCGTGGATGACAGACTTGCTGCAGGCTAAATTCAAGGAATATGCAGAGATCCTGTAGCGGTTACAGATACTTCAATATCTTGTGTCTGTTTTGGCAGGGGATAATATTAGTGCTATTGAGATAAGGGTACAGTAGTGGTGTTTGGAGGTATCTGTATCCTGCCTGCTGGGCTGTGATAAACAGCACACTGGGGGAGGCAGTGACAGTCCTGGGCAGCACTCGAGAGCAGCACGGAGCACAAGCAGCCAGTGCTGTGCTGGCAGGAGGAGCAATTCTGCACAAGGGAACCTGTGCTGCTTCACTTCTGTCTCACTGCAGCATCTCAGCTCAACTGAGCTCAACTCAGCTGTTACAGGGCTCAGGTTCTGATTAGAAAATATGATAAAGGCTTGAGGAGCAGGGGCAGAGAGCAGAAATTCACCACAGAAGAATGGAGCCAAGTGAGGACCACATGGCTGCATTTACTCTGTGACAGAAGAGGGCCAGACAGAATTGCTCCACAGAGGTGTGAAAACCACATTTCCATTCTACCTACAGCCACAACATGACACACAACCACTTTGAAACGTGTTGGTTTCTAACACATGGCAAAGAATTCTCATCTCCCACAAAAGACACTTTTGTTTCAGTGACTTTTTGAAGATAGGAGAATACTCAGCAATTGCTTAAGGTTGAAAAATGAGTTTCAGCTCTGGCAACTTCAGAATTATTTTTTAAGAAAGTTAAGTTGTAAGAGGTTCTCACAGATTTGTAGTCATGGAGAGTTGCTCCTGTAACTTCAGTTCAGCAGAACTGCTTAGGAATTATTGGAAGACAGAACATTTCCTTCACAATACTTTTTCTACAAACAATAAAAGTAACTACCTGAAAGCAATTTCCTCTCCTACACTATGTCTTAATATTAACATAATCATAAACACTTAAGACAGCATTCCTCTCACATCTCCATTATTAATTTCTTAAAGCTGAGTTATGAACAACATAAAACGTTAATGCATCATGCCCTAATAATTGTTGTCTTATTAGAACATTTACCCCATATGCCTTCTTAGATGGCTTGTGTTCATAAGGAGGATAAGTTTCCATTTACCAGAAGATATTAAAAAACCCCAGCATCCAAAACAAAAAACACACCCTGTCAATATTACTTCCATCAACAGCATTTTCATAAATTAATAAAAAATTAATGAAGCAGACAAAATGTAGTAATCTGGTTAAATATTAATTTAAGAGCACGTCTGCTGAACTTTGAGCAGTATTTACTGACAGCACCTGAGCCCCCACCCCAGCCTGTTCAGAGCAGCTCTCTTTGCTCCCACAGGAACAGAGGGATGCCCTCACCCTGCTGGGGAGCAGCTCCAGCCCAGCAGTGGGCAGACAGAGAGAGCTGAAGCCATGGCACCAACCATTCCAACATCTGCTCACCAACCCCAGCCCTTGCTCTACACCCAGGCAGCTGTTCCTGCAAACAGTCCCTCAAATGCAAGTGCTGCCACAGACATCAAAGAAATGCAGCCAAGTTCATCAGCCTCTGAGATGGTTATAAACACACCCCTAAAGGAGTTGGGAGTGGTCTCAACCACACCTCAAACCTCTGTCTGTCCTCTGGACTGTCAAAACTTAAGCCTTCTGGCGTGTAGATTATTTCCTTACAGCAGCAGGGTAAATTTGCACGTTTTCATGTTAAATTCTATGATACTAAGTAGTCTGATAAACAAGCCACTAAATTCAGACTAGAGGAATGAGGCTTGTTTTTCAATTTGTGCTTCCTGCCTAAACATCATGACTGCTTGCTCTTTAATTGTGAAGTTTGCAGTCAGCAGACAGTGATCCTACAGGAGAGATTTATCTTTCAACAAACTTGGAGCAGTCAGAAAACACTGCAAAGAGGGATTTAAAAAGATAATAGCCTGACTGACTATAAATAAATTTCCCATCAAAGCCATTCCTAACAGGGTTTCATTAACAGAAACTGTATAACCAATACCGGTAGGTACATTTCTCAAGAGAGGAATGGTGGGGCAGTTTGGCCAGAGAACCTGGACATCCAGGTCTGTGCATTCTCATTCCATCTCTGTCACCAAGTGCCTTGGTGCTCAGGAGCTACTCACAAAGTGTTTGCTTCAATTCCTCCATCTGTATAATGGCAATGATATCTAATTCAGAGGGATGCTGTGAGGATTAATTAGTTAATGTTGGTAAGTGCTTTGAAGATGAAAAGAGCTACAGAAGAGATAATCAGTTTTACAGTCTCTAAAAGCTTTTACCATGTCTGCAGAATTATTTTGGAGTACCACAGGAATATCATCGGAGAGAATCTGTCATTTATCACGTACAGCCAGGGAAGGGGAGGGGGGGCTGGAGGGTTGGAAGGAGCAGGTATGGAAATATTTCAGTGTTAAATCTCATATCCTGTTCTGAAATCTGCAGACAAACAGCACAAAGCTCAGACTTCCTCTGTACAATCTACCTGTACATTGCTACCATTTTCTTAAGAAAACAAACACCAAATGGCTTTGTTGACTTAACTCTTCCCTTCTTCCTAATTTGAAATTCAGAAACTACAGTGACTTTTAGAGTTCTTTTCTCTGTGTTTGAATATCCTGGCTTTTTCTCAGTAAATATATTATAAAGGAGTGCAAGATAACATCCCATTCTCTGAAGAAATGTCTTTAAGGTAAACTACATATATTTAGCTTTGGAATATTTACTTTTGGTTGCCTAGAAAGTTTTCAATATCTATAGCCCAGCTGCATTTCCTGCCTTAAATGGTTTTCATTCCAAATAATCAAATAGAATTTGTAATGAAATAGTCAGAGCCCTCAAATTTTGCTAAGTCAGACAGGATACAGAAGCATACATGGTTGACAATTTCAGAATTTAAAACCAAAAAAAGTCAGTACTAACTCTACATTACTCAGATACTTTCACATCCCACATAAGAACAGCCATATCTTCTCTTTGATTTTTAAGTAGAGCATTTTTCATGGATGGTTTGAAGCACATTAAAACAATGTCAACTGCTGATGCAACTGCTTCACAGCTTGTGTGTCTTCCTGGACAAATTGCTTCCAATATAATTATTACTTTCAGCATTTTGATCAAAATATATTCTTGAATACACATTGTACAAATGACCATCTGAAAAAAGAAAAATAATTTGATTTGATCTGACAGATGCTCTCTACATAGAGCACAACCAGATGAGTACAGGTGAGTGATGTGTTAGTGTGCAGAGGTGGCAGGGTGTGTAACTGTTAACTGCTACAAGGTAAATGCAACACTGACTGGTACCAGCTTCAGATAAAATTCCTACAATAATCAAACACAAAACTTCAAAAAGCCATGCTTCCCTCTTTAAAAAACAGTGTCCAGTGGCAGTCCTACTGAGAATCAGTAGAGTACCACTAACACATGAGGAGAAAACCAACATTCAACACTGTTGTGCAATTAAATATATTTTGCTGCTGCTTACAATCATCATGTTTTGCTCACAGCCTTTCCCCTACCTCAAGATTGACAGGGCTGAAGAAAAAAAAAAAGGTAAATATTTCAGCTCACTCTTCTTTCTTCAGTCCTTTGAGGTTCATGAGGCAGTAATGATTATTTCCAGCCCCTCTCTGCTCCCCAAGATGCCACCCTCTACTCTCCACCACATTTAGCTCTGCAAAGCTACACTTCTGTTTTGTGAAAGGAGGTAGAATATCTTGACTTAGAGGCATTCTTGTATAAGGGAAAAGATGAAACGGTCTGGGAAAGATTCTGGATAGCTGGACAATCCTTTGCTATTACAAATACTCTCATTTTGCAGTCTTTGCCAACTGCCATCACTCTGCCTTGAAATAAGTCAGCTCTGCTGACCCCACGGAACTTTTCAAAGGCGAATCTCAATCCCTGGTAAGCTGGACAGATCCACTTTGATCATGGCCAGATGGTACCTTCCAGGGTTTTTTATTCACATTTTCCTTCAGGTTAAATAGTTCTTTTCCCTTTCCCAGTATTTATTCTTAATGCATTTATAACAAGTAGTTATAAATTCAGATCCTTTCTCCTGCGGGCCCAATGATTAAAGGCCTTTTAGACTCATTTGCATGACAGGTTACCCATTATCCTAATTGTCATTGTACAGCATCTGACCCATCCTTCCCCCCCCTCCCCCCATTTATTTAACATGAAAGAGCAGATTTTAAACACTACTCCAGTGCAAGGTCATTTTAACACTTCCCTGTGGATAGCAAATCCTCTGCCAGCTGCACATCCTGGGCAGGCTGCTGTGGGTGGGAGCAGCCCCAGAGCCCCAGGCTCTGTGTCCAGCTGACACACAGGGCAGTCTCAAGGTCCTCAAGTCCATATCCCAGAGTTCACATCACTGGGCTGAAATTTCGTGTTCATCCAGTCATTCTGTACCCTGGGATGGCCACGTTCCCATGCTGGGTGTTCTTTCCAGTGAACACAGGAGGAGGAGGTGCTGTGGGTACCACCCCAGAGACTGCCCACATCCCAGAGGAGAGGAGACATGCTGGCTTTCTCTTTAGAAACAACCAAACTCGTACATACCATGTGCATCAAGACTCAGGGATACCTCTGTTGTTTGTTTTCTTTTTCTTTCCTTTTACAAAAATAAATTCCTCAAACCCTTCTTATTGTTCCATATACAGCACTGCCTCCTGTGCCTCCTACTAAACCAACACATGATTTCCAAAGAGTATCTAAAACCTGCCACTGAATGCCCAGGACTTGGTGAACTAAGCACACAAACACTGATCAATAATTTTCACATTGCTACAGAGTAACCAATACTAGAAAAGAAAACCAAAAACAAACCAAACAAAAAACAAACCAAAATAATAAAAAAAGATCCCAAGCATGAAAAATTAAACAGCTGCTAATTGCTGGGGAAACTGCTGCAGGCCAGTACTGAGCCTTCAAGGAGCACTGCTGTGAGCTCACAGGACTCCTGCTCGTGCCTGAATTTTCCACAGAGTAATTGAACCTGACAGGAAGCAATCCTGACACAATTAGAAATGCACACCTTGCCAGCACAGCTCCATCAGTCACCATGCCACATACCCCAGCAATATTCCTGAGTCCTCCACAAAGACACAACCCTACGTTAAATATATAATTTAACTCATCTGAATTCAGAGAGTCAATAAAAGGACAACGATCCTCTTAAAAGAACCATCATCTCTGATCTCTCACTGTTGGTAATCAAGGAGCAACACACTTGCATTCTGGGGAATTACCAACATCTTTCCCTTTACAGGTGTTTCCATTCTTTCTGTCTGCACTAATATGCTTCTCATCCAACCAAACTTCAAAAATGAAAAATTTACCTCATGTTGTCTACCTGATCAACATCATCACAGCACACACTAATCTATTACAGGCTCAGGAAGTTTTTCTGGTTTTGTGTTCATACTGGTCCTGATGAACTGTTTGAATGCCATCTTTACTCAGCCTTTCTAGGGTCCAATAAAATGTTCCACAACTCAGAAGGATGATAAGAGCATGCTGGGCTCTCTGAGATTTTCATACTGCAGAACTGGGGAACAGAGACTGTTATGGGTGTTTCTGCTGCCACCTTTTATCCTTCTTTCTATTTTACATTCTACTTTAGCTCCAATTCTGGCCATTTTATACAACAAGTCATATCATATTGCCTGAGTTCAGAACAGAAAGATTTAATTGAGGTGGGTTTGCCTCTTTAAGAGATAACCAGCAATATCTGTGCATGAGGCTATGTGGCTAAACATGAGGAGGAAAGAAGGCAAAAGAGAGAGAATTGTACACCTCACACAGCATGGCAAAAGGCATGTTTTTCCCACAACAACTTTTGAAGAGACAGAATGCATTTTGATCAATTTCCTACTCTCCTCATTTGTTTAATAAACAAAATGTTCAGAATTGTATTTATAGTTTATCTTGCTTGAAGTGTTTACAAGAGATGAACTAAAAAATAAGTGAATTATCTTTCTCTGTTCTTAATTTCACATTATTTTAAACTACATATATTTCTTTCTTTACAGAATTCCAGGGAGTGAGAGAAAGCATGTCTGTAGGAGTGTGACATACAGACATTGCTTCTGAGCAAGCAGCTCAAGCACTGCTAAAATGAACACAGCAGCTACACAAAAGTGTAGAAAAGGACAGAAAACAACAAACCCCCAGATAATCAGGGAAAACACTCAGATAGTTAATTGTACTGAAGTGCAGGAGTCAGGTTTAGTGAACTAGTCTGCCTGCATTGTAACTAAGAATTGTCACTGCAGCAGTGTAGACACACACTGTAACTACCTCTGTTTGGCATAATAACAATTAGTGCAGAAAACCCACAAAAGACAAATTAGAAGAAAACAAAAAGCAAAGAGACACTTTAGTTAATTAAACTTTGTTTGTTCTATGAATAAATAGTTCCTTACCTGATCAAAACGCAGAAATCTCTTCCATCTCAGATCTACTAAGGAAATAACAATGCTCACAGCAGCCATTCATTAGCTGCAGCCAGCTCAGCTGTGGCTAATTTAAAGAATCACAAGCACAGCAGTACCAAATCAAGTGAACTTGGGCAGCTGAAAGTACTTTAACTGTGCAAGAGCTCAGGTACCCCTTAGTTTCACCTGTGCTGTGTGTTCCAGCTGTGAGGTAGAAGCTGGAAGGACTGCTACAATGCAGCCCCAAGAAGTTTAATTAGAAACCCCATGTATTTCCAGAATTCAGGTTTCAAAATAGATGTTATTTTTTGCCTAATATAAAATCACTTTAGTTCCTTTCAAGTCACTCTGTTTCTTATAGAGGAGAAAATATTACAACAAGTGTTCTGATCTCCTGAATCACAACCTACTAAGCCACAAGCTTTGTTTTCAAACCTGAAATGGTTTTCTTTATGTAATTCAATTCTCATATTTAGCAAAACATATTACCAGCCCCTAGAAAGGGAATATGGAGAGTAACTGGGTAAAAATGACAGGAACACAGCTGAGTCTGAAGCTGAATTGACTTTGCACACTCTAGCAGGGCTGTGTAACACAGGAAGGCAGCTCAGCTACATCGAGTTAAGCTGCACTATCATCTCTCACTGGCAGGCTGCTGACTTGATGAAGTTATTGCCAACATCCACAGAACTCTGCCTGACCAGGTTCTCCTGCCTCTTACAGGCTCTCAGAGCACTATGGACATGGTCCCTAAGCTCTTCCCTCCCAGAACATATTCCTCCTCGAGTCCCAGCTCCTCTCATGGTATAAAGTACAAGAACAATGTTATAATATTTTAAAGCATGCAATAAGGAAACATTACCTACTGAAATGCAAGCTCTGGCAGTTCCTAGGGTGGCAATATAAACATACAGCAGGTATTTCAGGAGCAGACCTGCTGGTTTGCAGAAATGCCCTCCTGCTCAGGTCAGCCTGGTTGGTCACACCTGCACCTGGGATGGAAACCACAGCAGGGGAGGGGGTGTGCAGTCTCCCTGTGCCACAGAGCCACAGGATGTGTCTCAACACAGCCATGGCTGGGTCATCATCAATTACACAAAAGGGATTTAGTTCTGAGGGAAAGGCTCATCCCAAAATGCTGCCCTAGGAAGAGGGGATGTTTCTCTCAAATATTTCAATCACTACAGCATTTTTCAAGAATTAAGTGGCCCTTGAGATCCTGCTCCCAGACATGATCTGCCTAATAAGAACAATAATGGTAAAATTATTGTACTGAGAAGACAGTTCTGCTGCAGCCAAGTTGGAGAATTTTACATGGCTATTGAATCTTGACATTAGGCTGGAAATCAGAAAGAATGTGAATTCAGGAGCTGATCTTAGGGATGGATTGCTCAGAGTGGGGTCGAAGTGCATTTTTCATTGAGGAGCTGGGCCTGGGCTGCCAGTCTTCAGCCAGTTAACAAAGTTCAAAATGAGCTCGACTTCACACAAGTATTCTTTTTACCTTTTACATCACATGATATTATTCCCAGTGGTGTAGAAGCCCCAGGTATAAGATTGTGCTCAAAAATCAGAGGCTGCTTTATATTAAGTCTTTGTATCAGGGCAACATTTCACAAGTGATTTTGGCACAATCAATCATATCTAAAACTAAGCTGAAGCGCTTCAGAAAGCTGCCCATCATGGGCTGTTGGCTGAAGAGGCTGAAGAACCTCCCCAAGACGACTTTGACTTCAGCATAATAAATGTGTGCTATCCCAGGGAGGTGGTGGAGGTTTATTTGATTTCAAATGCTGTGTTGGTTGCTCAGTACTAATACCCCAGACTGGAAATGAAAACCATCTAGCACTATTGCCACTAAATAATTTATGCAGACCTTAATGTTGTCTATGCAACATTACTCAAAACAGACTTGCTGCAGTGCCAGCAAGTATTGAAATATTCCCAATAGGAACTGATCATATCAATCTGACCTTGCTCTTTATAACAAGTCAATGTAAAGAGAGGAAGGAGAACAATCTAAACAGCATTTAGCACCTTCAGCATCTGTTTGAGAACAAAAAGACCAGCATTTTCCTAGAAAACTCATTCCCTGTTTATCTTAATGAAGGCAAAACAAGCACCAGAACAACTGTTGAATGGAATTACGATAAAATATAATTATTTTTTATTTTTTTTCAGACAAAAGGGCACAAAATCAGTTTTCATTTGGCTCAGTGACTATCCTGTGTTTGAAAAGAATGTTACATATTCATTTCATTTATCATTTAAAGTCAGATAATCAGGAAGTCATTATATGGCCTACACTGGGCAGCTATTCGATTAGAGCATAATTGAACACTCTGTAAGGCAGCCAAAGCTGACAGGTTGGGAATGCATAATATCCTTCCCATGGTATTTTGAAGCAGGGGATAACTGTAGGAAAATCACTGTCAATCAAAACCTGACAACCAAGTGAGAGATGCTGGAATCTCTGCTGCTTTGAAAACAGAAACTCAGCTTTATTTCTTAAGCTTTTGAGGCATGTTATGCTTTGTGTGTTTATCAAATTATAAGGCATTGTTTTAAAAGATCATAACTGAAATCAGAAAACTTTATTTGGCCCTCTTGTCTTTGTCATTTTTCTGCAGGGAAACAGTGACCAAAAAAGAAAATGAGAGGAAAGGTGGGGCTCCCTTGCCCAATGTTTTAAACCTGGCTTTGAAATGTGCTGATTGCTGAGAACAACTATTAACAACAAACAGACACTCACACAAACCCCATGTCCTTGCAAAGACATTGGCCTTCCAGTTGCTGAATATTAAAATTACTGTTTAACTCTGTAAGAGGCTTGAGATTAAAAAGTTATTTTGACTAAGAGACTTGAAACTCTATTTCCAGCTGGTAAAAATGCAAGTCTTCTAATTAAAGGCCTGTTTGTTTCTCAGCATTATCAGTGTGTATTTTAGTAGAAACTTACAACTCTCTTGGTAGGCACCTATGCATTGTTTGGGTTTCTCAAATGTGCCCACACACAGAGATCGGTAATGTGCACATCACTGTTCTAGCAAACATCAAGGAAGTGCCTTACAGTTGTAGATTTTTACTTGTGTAAGTATCTTTATCACTAGCAAGCAGAATACTAGGGCTAGGAGATGATGTCCAATGCCACTGAAATGCATCAACACATGTTCCAGCTACTCACTAAAAGCTCTTTTCAGAACCCAGCATCATTGAGCAGCTGTAGTTGACATCATGGCAAGCTTTTCAAAGTGTTCTTGAAGGCTGTGCTTCTCAGCCTCACTGTCTGCACAGCATCACTTGCCAGAAGATGTCAGAAGGTGGTCATCAGCTGGTTTTTTATATATATATACATATATATATTTACCTGCAGTATATTTCTACTGTGCCTGATTAAACAAAATGGAGGCAAATAACAACTGACCACTGAAAGATTGCTCTCATTTCCACCAGGTTGCCACGATGGATTTCCTTTTCCTTTCTTTCCTGAAAGCTCAGTCTATGTGCCCTGCAGATAAAAGGTTGAGAAAACTGCATGAGTGGGAAACACAGGCAGAAATCTCCTCACGTTATCCAGACAACACAATAACCTCTGATAGCCTCCATCCTAAATCATAAAGCCTGGGAATATAATGGAGCCTTTCAGCATGAACTGTAAATCACTGGAGGTAATTCCAAGCCCAAGGGGAGCTGTATCCCAGGCCAGGATAAATCCAAGCACTGGATGGCTTCCTTTAAAACAAAGGTGACGTCTTGAGCACTTCTGTGGTACCTGGAGGGCAGAAATGTCCTGCTTCAGTCTGTGCTCCATTCATTCCCCATCGCTCCAAAGCCCCTGGGCTTGACAGAGAAATTTCCATGTACATGAAATTTCCTCAGTTCACTCCATGGAATCGATCTGTCCAACACCTCACTGGCTGGACACTGGCACAGCAACCAGGGGGGCTGGCATCATGGGAGAGCCCTTTGTGCCAGGGAGGAAAAGCTCCAGAGGGAGGGAGGAAAAGAAAGGAAAGGAAGGAAGGA
>VZRX01011688.1:21490-43146 GCA_013398075.1 Notiomystis cincta | reverse complement strand
TGGGAAGCTCGGAGACGCTGCTGTGTGGATTGCGAGTGCCGGGGGTTTGGGGCGCAGGTCGCTTGCCTGGGGCGCGTTCCTTGGAGCCGGCCAGCCCTGCCCAGGGGTGGCGGCTCTCGGTGGCCGCGCCGCCGCTCCGTGCGCTTTGTGCCGGCGGGTGGCGGCCAGGCAGGGCGGCGGCGGAGGGCGCGGGAGACGCTCGCAGGGCAGCGGGACAGGCCTTGAGACCCATTAGCATGAAGTGTCTGTGCTCTTTGCACGTGTTTTTTCCAGCTGCTGTACTTCGAATACCAGTTTTTTTTGGGTGTATTGTGGTTACCAGCAGAAGTTGCCAGGCCATTTTCTTACGGCTCCATGCCAACCTTGAAAAGCTTCAGTAGTGTATTGCATGGGTCACTTGTTAGATGCTAATTAAATCTTCAAAGAGCGTAGTTTAAATCCTCATGAAGGGTTCAGATGCGTTCTCTCCCACAAGTACGTGGTTTATAATATTGTGTTGCCATTAACTGCTTTGTACTCCTCTTTTGGTGGTAGTGTTTCAGCTCTCTGTGTTTGACAGAGAAGGAATAGAACGTTAAATGATTATTTATAAATTCACGGTGTTAGTTGCGTGGGTGGGTTTGGTCTCTTCCCACAGTTACTATTGCAGCAGGCATGCTGGATGCACATGAAGAAAGATGTCCAGTGCAGTTAGGAAAAAAACACTAAGGATGGACTGATATGGTAACACAAGAAAACTACCGCATGATCAGTTTTCTGTCTTCTTTTTGATGCATAAAATAAAATGATACCCAAGTAAGTTCAATAAAAAATTATCGTTATATTGCTGGATTTTATTCTTTATAGTCACTGAATGTAAAGGAAGTTCTAGTGAGTACTCTGGCTGGTAGGAATGTATTTTATGGCATTTCACTGACATATTAGTTTTCACTCTTGAGACTCTCTTGCAAAACGGTATGTCAGGGTTGGATCTAGAGGAGGTAATTGTATCTGTTTAGTAAAATTATGAAATGTTTCTAAGCAAGTTCCTTCTTTTTTTTTTAAAGGTAATGTATTGTTTTAAAATTCAAAAACTTGCTGTGTTTTCCAGAACATACTCTGTCTGTGAAGTATATCCAGGGCCAAACTTGAACGTGGTTCTAGGTGCTAATGGCACAGGCAAGTCAAGCATTGTTTGTGCCATCTGCCTGGGACTGGCTGGAAAAGCGTCTTTCCTAGGGCGAGCTGATAAGGTAACTATGACCTTTTGTGATTTTCTTTATTGATCTGAATTTCACTCACAGTGCTGCCCAGCAGAGGAGGGGGGGAAGACTGTGTTCCTTGATTTGCTTTACTTTTATAAGAAGTAAGGTGTCTGAATTGAAGAGTAACCTGGCCCAGGGACAGAGGGGGGTTGTCTTAATTAACTACTTGCTGTTTTGTGTTAATTATAAAATGAAAACACCTGAATTGTAGTGCAGCCTGAATGGACTAGATGGTTTTTTTGAAGATGGCTAAGCATCCACAGTGGGGTAGAAAAATGCCACATAATGGCCTAAACATTGGATAAAAAGTACCAACTAAAGGAGAAATAGACAAAGTCTAAAATAAATTCCCAAATACATAGTACCTTTAGAAATAATGTACTCCTAATGTGTCTTGAGAACTCAGCTAAAAGCATGGAGGCACTGATCTTTGATTTAAATGGAATTTGGATTAGTCTATTTTCACTTTTTACTATCAAGATACCGTGCATTGACACTATAGTAGGAAGTTTATATTTTAAATTTTTTGAAGTTTTGCACTTGCTTCCTTGGATATTCTCATTGGATGCAATTTCTCTGAGTAGATTTGAACAGTGAATCTGGGTGCCTAAATGATTGTACATATTCTTTTGTGGCTGCTCAGTCATAAAGCAAATGTGAATATGGGAATTGACTGCATGGCTATGATGTGTGTTGGTATTTCTCTTTACTTTTCATGATTTATTTTCATACTGTTAGAATTTGCAGTTCTACTACAGATATTCAGCAGTGTCTTTTCACTTGCCTTGCCTTTGTTCCCCAAATTCATGAGAACTTCTTCCTGTCTGTGGATCTGCTGATTATAATTTTTCAGTTTAGGAGGCTGAAGTTGATCATAAATTGTTAACTTATGGAGGAAGTCCTAGTGCTGTTGGTAGAGGATAATAGTGTCTTCCTTTATTTTCAGTTAGTGCTTTATTTTACTTTTAATAGTAAGTTTTCCATAAAATATGCTGGTACAGCAGCTCCATTATACAAATGCATGTTCTTGTTAGATAATACATTTTAATACACTGTTATATTGCAATAACAACTTGTAAATTAATTTTGTAGATTGGTCTCTTTGTGAAGCAGGGGTGCATGAAAGGCGTAGTGGAAATTGAACTGTAAGTAGTAAAACTTTTTCCTCATGCACTGTTAATTAGATCATTTTCCAACACAGTCATTCTCAAAGTTGTGAGAAAAAATTTTGGTGTGCACAGGTGTGTCTTTAGGATGGTGCTTTAATTTTTCCTTTTCTAATTCCCCCAGACTCAGAACATAAAGCTTAAATAATTATCACACAAGAAATAAGCAGTGATGGCTACTCCTGATTTTGCTTTCTGAAGCATTTCAGTTTGTCTTTATGTACAAAAAATGCATAGATAAAGGTTGTTCTGTATGATGTGTTTAGCTTTTGATTACATTTAAGGTTCAGGTGATTTAAATTTAGTCAGTACTGCCATATGTGGTGGTTGTAATTCTTTTTATTGAAGAAAAAAAGACAAAAGTTTAAGTTTCAAAACAGATTGTTCTGCCTTCACTTATACTGATACTGCTGGTATGAGGGGCTTCCCTCTATTGTCACTGCAAACATCATATACTGATACAAAAGAAGTACAAAAAAAATCTGACTAATTCCACATATTGCAGTCTTGTAGGTATACTGTTGCAAAACAGAGCAACTGGATATCATTTGGACTGTAAAATTCCATTAGTAGCTTCTGCATAGGGCAATATTACATGCTTCCTTTTTTGTGGATGCTGTGGCACAGGAGATTTTTATAAGCCTTAACCTGGTCTATTTGCCTGAACGAAAAAGAAAATAGAGGTAGTCAACTCATTCATAGTCTGTGTTAATTTGTATAAAAATTGGCCACCCTGATCAGGTTCCCTAAAAAGAAAATTTTATTGAGAAAAAATAATGCCTCAGCAAGCCTTGAAAATTGTCCTGTCCATCTTTGTTATTGTGGGAGTGATCAAGTAAGACCTTCTGTTGAGATTGGCCAGGCAGTGTGTTCAGGAGATAGGATCTCTTTCAGGTGGATGGTGCGGTTGTTCTAACACAGATATATTCCCATGTTACTTACAAGTCTGGAAAGAATCTTGCAGTGTGTGAAGACTTCTCAAGCTCTTTAGACCTAGCATGTCATGGTTGCAATGTAGTTGTGTCCTTTGTCTCATTGGTAGAAAATACTTAAATGCAATATCTAGGATGAGAGACCAATGATGCAGAAGATTGCTTTTTTGACAGGACCTAAAAACTGAAGTTGTGTAGGCATGTATTGCCTTTGTTGAATTTGGCCCGTGTAATGTGGCTAAACCCAAATTATGGCAATAAAAAGATGTTAAGTTAATGAAAGAAAGGAGCATGGCTTTGTAGCTCTTTTGAAGGAACTCTCATAAATTAACATGAGGTGATGCAGGAAGTAATAATTCAGTAACCAAGAAATATGATCATATCCCTATGGCACTTGCTCCCTGTCCTGGTTTGGACAGGTATTTCCCAAGAAAGGCGGGAGCCTCCCTTGAAATGAGAAATGTGAACCCCCCTTCCCTCCGAATTAATAATATTTTGAAATCAAGGGGCTCTCAGGCAAAAGATAGGGAAATAGGAATAACAGATCTTTACTAAGTATTTATATGAGGTAAACAGACAACAAATGTAACAAAACCAGACCAGAGAACCCACTTGCAGCCCGGGGCGGCGGTGGCCACGTGGTCCGGCCGGGACCGGGAGAAATGAGTTCGAATCTCGGGATGCTCAGGTGAAAAGAGTTCCTGGGGATGCTTCGGCAGGCGGGGTGGAGGTGCGAGCTGGCGCGGCTGGAACTCGGAGCGGCGCCGACGAAACGGCGGGGCCGGCGCGGCGGCGNGCACCCACATGGCTGCAGGGCTCAGCCATTGTCTTCCTTAAGTATCGGGTCATTTGCATTTCTAAAGAGGAAAAAATTTCTCTAAAACCATTGACACTCCCAACACTGCCAGCAGATGTGTACTCCCTTCTGCATTGACCTCTGTTCTTAAATCTCCTCAGGTACATGGCCACTTTACAAGCCTATATTCTCCATCCTTAGCACTGTGCTTAACAGGCATTAGACAATTTCTAAATCAAAATAGTAAACCAAAATTCCAGGAATTTGACTGACTTGTTGTTGCTGCATCTTAACCAGACTAAACTTTTGAAAATAGGTATTGAGCTAGAAAACTAAGTGGAAATCAATGTATCTTTACTGGTTTTTAAAAGCAGAAAATAAAAATAAGTTAGTATTTTTTGTGTTGTATGCTATTTTTATTCTCAAAATGGAATATATATACACAGCTTACTGATGTATTTCTGTACACTAATACTTAAAAGACTGCACCTCATTCACACCAATTTTAAAACTTAGTAAATCTCACACAAATTATATTTTTACAGAAACTGTTCACATTTGTAACAACTTGTAAATGTTTCATACATGCAGCATGAGCATCTCATTTATATATATATATCTTCTGAGTTAAGATTTACAGATATTCTTGATGTTTCCCATGTGAGTTTTAATTCATCACTGAAGTACTGGCTGTTTTCTGCATCATGAAAATGAGAATCTGATGCTATTATCCAGTTAATTTAGATTAAATATTTAGTTATCTATAAATTCTAACAATACTTTGACACTTAGTAACCTTTGAAAATATAACACTTTGTTCTATTAATCAGGTTTAAGTCACCAGACAATATTATTATCACACGTGAGATTTATGTGGTGAGCAACGCATCAGCGTGGTTTATCAACAGAAAGCCAGCAACCCTGAAAACAGTTGAAGAACAGGTTGCAGCCTTAAACATCCAAGTGGACAATTTGTGCCAGTTTCTTCCTCAGGTATGAATTAATTTTGAAAGATAATGGGTGCAAGTGGAGTACTGTGCTGTGAGGGGATTGTGTTGTTGGTAAGCTTTAGCAGCACTTCAGCTAGTTCAGTAGGGCAGCACAAAGAACAAGAGGGGTGAGGCAGCCATGCTGGTGTGATGGTGAAAGAAAAGAGGAGCTTTAAAGCTCCCTAATTGGACAATGTTGTACCTGTTGACTCTGAAAGGAAAGATGCTGATGCTCCCTGCCTTGGTGTTCAAGTAGCAGCACTTGCTAATAGAACATGGAGCTTAAAGATATATAGAATTGAATTATGTAAGAGTAAAATCATCCTAATGGAAAATAAGTCTTAAAGGACAGAGAAAATTAAGGAATACTGCTGACAGTTTCCATATTTGAATGCATGTTCGAGCAATTCAGCATTCTTGTGCGGGTAGCTAAGTTGCGTCACATTGCACCTTAAAGTTGTGACAGGTTCCTTCACAGTTCATGTGGATTATCAGGGATGGTAGTAAAAGGAAATCTTTTCAGAGCCTAGGCATGGGGTTATTGTTGAATTCAAGAAGACATGCAGAAAAGCCATTGAAGTGTAGAAAGCTAATAGTGCAGAAACAAAAATATGCCAGGCGTTTAGTTCATTTTCACTTACATACATTATTTGTTCAGAACTTCCAGCATACTCTGGTAACAAACTTTGTGTGTAAAAGAGCTTGCCTTTAGTACATAAGTATCAATTTTACTGTGTTGATACTTCTGCTTTATTTGTTATCTCCCAATGTATCAAGAGCAAGTACACTTTTTGCATCAGTTTCAGTTTTGAGGTTTTTTTCTACCTTCAACAGCAGTACTTCCTAATAGCCTCAGCTGCCAGCTTTAATAATAACTTCTGCATGGCTAAACTTTCGAGTTAGTCATAGTATTTATACTGCAAAAGATTTATACTGCAAGGTTACTTCAGCAACCTGAGAACAAATGCTCTAGAATGTTTGGTTGCTACTCTGTGAGATGGTCATTAACTGTGCTAGAGCTATCTAGCATAAAAGTGTAAGTCAGGTGATGTTCATGAGAAGTATGTTGCAGTGTATAAATTCAGTGTTACTGTATTGCACTGTTCCAGCTAATCCTGTATTTTTTATAACTTTTTTAAATTTCATAGGACAAAGTTGGAGAATTTACAAAATTGAGTAAGACTGAGTTGCTCGAAGCCACTGAAAAATCCATTGGTTCTCCAGAAATGTACCAGTTTCATTGTGAACTGAAAAATTTCAGAGAAAAGGAAAGAGAACTGGAGGTAAATATGCACTTTAGAGAACAGTGAATGTAGGAAAAATTTACCCTGACATGTTACAGAATTAGAAGGTGGTATTTATTTACGAAGTCTGTGGTAAGTTGATTTTACCAAATAATGCTCATCTTCTCTCAGAACTCATTCACTCTGACACTCACATGCTTGTAAGTACAAAGATGTATGCAAATGGTCAGGACACAAAAGACAAAAGATGCCTGTTGTCAAGTATTCCTTACTTCTCTGGGATTTTTGACCAGCAGCAACTTTCCTAGACAGATCTTTTATGTCTTTTATAAGTCTTTGGCTTATGAGCAAGCATGGTCCTTTGCTTTAATGTTGCTCACTTCCTTGAAAACGAAGAGACAGACCAAAAGGAAAAGGAACAGTGTTCTGGGAACAATGTCTGTCCTTACCCAAACAGGCCATTCTTTTAATCCTTTGTTCTCCTGTTCCTGTCTTTTTGGATGGTTCCCCTCTAGTTACTGCTGTACTAAAATGTCTTCTCTAGTGTTAAATTTCTGCTTTAATGTACAGGTGAGATGTAAACTATTTTCTGAGAACTGTTTAGATGCTGTAAAACATGAAAATATATATTACAGAACTTGTGCAGAGAAAAAACCACCTCATTGGAGAAAATGAAACAGAGGGTTGAACGGTACAAGCAAGATGTTGAAAGATACCATGAATGCAAGCGCCATGTAGATTTAATAGAGATGCTTGAGAGGAAAAGGCCGTGGGTGGTAAGTTTCATTTCCAGGAGTTTTCTCACCTTTTCCTTAAGACTGTGAAATTAGAAATAGGCCAAAAGTTGCTTTAGAAGAAGTGTGACCGGAGTAATTTGAATATCATTGTAATTACTCAGTGCAAACAGGTCAGGTCTTGAAATGCTGTTCTTGGTCTAACTGTGATGTTTGCTTACATACCTGTCTGAATATGTTTCTTGAGAGGTAATTCAGGTAGTTACTGCACACTCAGGAAAGCCAGCAGTACAGGCCAAGAGCAGTACTCCTTTTATTCTGTGCAGAGGCAACTAGTTTAAGCACAGCTCTCCTTGCTTCTTCAGCTGTAACTTTTTTATGATTTTTTGTTAAATTTTTTTAGAGGTTATGTTCCTCTTAATTTATTAGTTGAGGTTTGATTTGAGTGACATATATGCCGGTGAATTTAAGTTGTTGATCTCAAAAATATTAGCATTTGGACAGAAAGAACCCTAGAGTAAAGAGCAGGTCATTTACACAAAGCAAAGTAAGTCTTTCTGAGGAGCACTTTAATACTAGTTTAGTTTAGTGTTGAATGGTCAGTAAGATTAAATTATTTAAAACAGTTCAAACTGATGGAGATTTCAGTTTACTGAAATAATGTTTGTCTTGTTTGCATGCTTTATAGAGTTAATGAAATACAGATATAGAACTTCCAGAAAACTTGATTTACTATTTGTGAAGAATGCAGAAAACTTACTTTTGCAATTTTGCATATAACAAAGCCTCATGTGGCTATGTAAAGAACATTATGGCCATTGCACCTTGAGCAACTGAGTTCAAGGGATGCCATCGCTGCCTTCAGATCTTTCTAACAGCAGAGGGGTTTAGGAGTAACAGTTGAAATAGATGGATGGTGGCAGGTGCTAAGGAAGTAGGGGATACATTCTGTGATGTAACTACATGCTGAATGATGGGATTTTTTTCTTACTACAGGTTAGCCTGGTGTTGCATAATTAATGTAGACTGATACTGATTGTTCTGTACTGTAAGATTCTTGCTTATTCAGGACTCTGAAGGCTTGTTGGACACTGGCAGAGGAAAACTAAGCTAAGAATTTTATCTGCTGTCAATTAAGTTGCCTTCCATAAATTAGAGAACATTGCTGTTAGTTACGTATTATTTAAGCAAGTTCAGTCAGACTTTGTCACACCTTACTCCCTCCCACTGCTGCCTTCTAGACACTTTGCATTGTTCAGTGTGTTAAAGGCTTTTAGTGGGTGCACTCAATTAAATGTAACTTTTTGGCCACTGAATCCATAGAAACAACAGTGTGCTTTGACACCTTGGTGGGGTTCTGACTGACAGTACAGAATCAGCAGTGTATATTAGATTCAGGGAAAAGAGAACTGCAGGTAAATAGCACTTTAGAGGTGCCAAGAGCAGCGACTGCCAGGAAATTTGGGTAAATTTTAGCATGAGATCTTCCGTGTACATAATTTACAGTTGAAAACAAAGGTCATCAGTGTAATTGTTTTACTAGGTAGAGGATGTCTGAACTATGGGCTGTAATAAAATTTCACATTCTGTTGCTGTTTTGTGATTTGTCAGACTGTGACAGAACTTCTGGTATTCTTATGTTGCATATCGAGCTCTCTCTAAAACAAGAAATGCGTCGTTCTACAAGAGTGTGGGGGTTTTGTTGTTTTGACCTAGCACTGTTTAGTTCTAAGAATAAATGTGTTTTTATGTTTTAAAATGGGGTTTACCAAAGTTGAGAATAGTATGGGAGTTTATTCTTCCTTCTGTGAATGTTTCATCTTCTCCATCCTCCCCAAAATACAGGTTTCAACTTGAAGACTAAATGCACCTAGCTGTTCAGTTTACCTTTGTAACAAAGCAGAGTAGCTACAAGTGAGCTTCCAAGTCAGCTGGAAGGCAGATAAACACTGCATGATGTTATGAAATGGAGAAAACAGGCAGCCTGGAAATACGTTAACTCAAATATGACATTAGACTCTTTCTTAGTCATAGTGGAAAAGAGGAAGTCTAGTGATGAGCTTCTTCACGTTCTGATCACTGTTGAAGTGCATTTTAATTCTGAAGACTCTACTGCTTTTCACATGAGGAACAGTTTTTTGGTCAAACACTTTTTTCTAGGCAGCAACAACTGCTTCTAAATGTGGAGAATTACACACCATTTTGACATAAGTCTATGTCTAATAAGTTTTTGAATATATACTTTAAGTTCTGTAGAATTCCGTACTTCCTGGAATCACATAGTTTTGAAAATGTATTTTGGTCAAGCCATGTCCATTGTTCTTTTCCTCCTCTGACATTTACAATTAAGAAAAACATTTTTCTAAGATGCAAATATCTCTTGGGAAAGCTGAAATGCCTTGGAAGTTCTGCAGGTCTTCAGTGGAGTGCATAATTGCAAGCATCAAAGTTACTTGTGTACAGATAACCAAAATACAGAGATCTTGTGTAAGTCAGATTTTCTTAAAGTATTTAAGGGATCTGCTGTGTAAAAATCATGGTTCTGTGGAACTTGCCTGTACTTTGTATCTGAGGAATGTGAAATGTAATTGTATGCGTGTGCATTTGCTTTAATCTTGAAACAAAATGCCTTATTTAGAGCAGAGCTAAATTTTAAGCTTAATCTTTTAGCTAAGTGAGAACATAATCCCTTTACCTTTGTAACTTTGTAACAGTGCCTACTGACTGTATTTCACAGAATTAGAGCAGCTTTCTTTAAATACTTTTTGACTTTATGAAAAAGATACTGTGAAGAAAGACCTTGGATTTTATAGCCTAGGTTTATTTATCTGTGATTCATCAGGTTAGTTAAGTAACTATGAACAAGTGGTAGCACCCTAACCCAAAATTTAAAAATTTTTAATTTTCCTGGTTTGTTCTGGTAGCAGATAAAGCCAAGTCACCTATTACAAATAGCTTCCAGGTGGTCTTTATGTAACATTATTATTATTTTTACTTTTACTATTAGTATTATTACTGTTTTTTTAATGCTACAAGGCTTGGAATAAGCTAGGCGTGTGTCTGAATTAGGGGCTTTCTTTAGAGCATGCAAAGTCAAACAGCCTTCCCTTTGTCTGTCCCACTGCATGCATAAATCTCTTCTCTCTGGTTCTCTGAACAATTTTTTTTCTCATGAACACTTCACAGTCATTGAACATAATGTCCTCTTATGTTTCTTTGTTTGGGGGGGGCTGGGGAGAGATTCCACTTCTTTTTATTTCTTCCTTTTTAAATGTTTTTTCTCTCCAGAAGGTATAACACACATGAAAAAAATCACTAATAGTGACTCCTTCTGCTTAAACTATTTTCTCTATGAAATTCCACCTTCTTGAGCTGAAGGTTCTTGGTCACTATACTGTTTACCATCTTTTTTTCTCTCATGAATGTATTTTCAGTTAAACTTCCTAGATAGGAATGGCTTTGGTGTTTGTGGTGTGGAGTGGAGCTTTGTTTTTTTCCCTGAAAGTCTGTTCCACTCTGTCCCCTTGGTTTACTTCAGCAATGGTCGTTAACCACTGGTTGGTAATAGTGGTTGTTAACAGTGTCTGTTACTTGATCTGCTCCTTTCCTTTTCTTTCTCCCAAAATTGCCTGTGGTTATTTGCTCCTTAGCTTTTAGACTTCTGCCTAAGTAGTCTCAAACTATGAACAGAGAGGGGCTAAGGAGTTTTTTTCCACAATGATCCCTGATGGACTTACAGACAAGGTAAATGCAGACAAATGGGTTGTTTCTTCTGCAATTTGAATTGCATATTATTTAAGAAGCATTAATTATGTGTCCATGTTCACCGGGACTGAATGATCCCTACGAATCCTCATCATTGGAACTAGTAACAGTATTACTTAAGTAGTTGCTGTAATACTAGTTTCTGAAAGAGATTTTTCTTCTAAAACTCATGAGCAGTTAATTAAAATGTTTGGACAGTAAAAAACACTGGAATAGAAGACAACTGTTTTTATTGTTTTACTTTCAAATCCACCAAGGAATATGAAAATGTTCGCGAGCAACATGAAGAAGTGAAACAAAACCGAAACCGAGTTAAGAAAGAACTGAAGTGTCTGAAAGAAACACAGGCCCCATGTACAAAAAAAATCCAAGAAGCTGAAGAAAATTTAAAGAGTCTGGATATGAAAACCAGAGATAATGTAGGTATTGAAGTTCTTGTTTAGTATAGGTAATATTTCAGGAGTTTTGTGTTCAGCTTTGTAAAATGTAAAGCAATAACCTCTTTCTTTCTAGTGTGTCATAATGATGTTTCAGCAGAAATCTCCCTGAAGCACCTGTGCCCTTGGTTCTCAGTGCCTTCTCCATGTCTCTTCAAGGAATATATTCCTCAGTATAGCTTTAGTAGCAATTCTTCTGTCTGCTCTTGGTTTCGTAGAAGCAAATCTTAAAAATTCTCTTCACTCTATGTTAAAAACCTTCTCGGATACAATGTTAATAGTTACACCAGGTTAGGTACTTCAGTTGAATTAGATGCTTGGTTTCATCTGTTCTGTAGTTTAGGTTTGTGGATGCTTCTTCTATCTTCTTAAAATGTGGTTTATTTAAGGTAAATTACAACTTTACTGGCCTAAAAGCAGTCCTCTAATATTAAACATAATTCTGTAAGTATTTATTGATTTTTTAAATTAGACAGTTATCTTCCATCTTCCGGTTGTGAATATTTTTATGCATATTGGTAAACCTACCTATGTGTTACAGTTTACGTAAGTTTTTTGAACAGCTGCACTCCCTGGGCTTATGGAAAAATATTGTTTCCATATGAAAAATAAGAGTACTGTGATTCCCTGCAGGATTTTAACTGCAGAAGTCATTGTGTGCATAAGCTGCATAAATTTGCAGTGGATAACCAAAGTTAAATGATCACATGAGAAAGTTTGCTGTAGTGAGTTCTGTTTGCAGGTAAGTGACCTGCTCAGAGGAGTTCATGTGGGGACATGTGACACCTGTAGAGGACTGCTGCCTTGAAGCATCCTGTAGAATGAGGGTCTGAAACTTCAGAGGCATTTAATGCACTGTGAGCTAATAAACTAGTCATGTGCTTCCTCTAAAAAATGACCAAAAAACACACCCTTGCCTCAAACAAAAAACAAACCCAAAACCAAACCAGAAAGACCAGACAGATTGTTGTTCACAGCGTTATTGTTTTTGTTGTGATAAACACTGTACCACCAATATGAAGTACTCAAGTACCTCACAATTATAAGAAAGTTCTTTGGTAAAAATATTTAGGTTTTGTGTCCCACAGTATTGCAAGAGTTTACTCTGCTGTGGGTCAAAATGCCAAAATGTTCAAAAACGTTGCAGTCTTACTGCAGTCGCCTTTTTTTGGGGTGGTTGGGCTTTTTTGTTCTTTGTTGTTTACGGGTAAGTGTACTTTCTTAGAGGAAAGTTAACAGCTGGAAGTTTGAAATTAGTTTTCATAATGCAGCAATGCTCTTAGGGTTGTGACTTGCTAAACTTTGTTTTCACTGCTTGGTCTTACCGTGGTAAAACCTGCTATGTTTTGCTCATGTTTCAAGCTACTGTGTTTTTTCAAACAGGAAAGAGTTCTACTTAATCATTGGTACCACTGTTCTTGGAAGTATTGGGCTGTATTAATAAAAAAGTATTCTTTTTAGTTAAAGGTTATACTTTGTTTCTATGAGAAAGCTAGGACAAACAGTGATTATTTTAGTTTTAACTTGCAGGGAGCTTGCTCAGCATAGGCACTTCCTACAAAACAGTGGGAAAAAACCTGAGATAATGTATGAGATGGTTCATTTATACTCTGAATCAGCATATTTTTCTTCTTAATCTAAACTTGTTGAGTAAAGCTTTCGTATACCATATATTCAAAAGGTTAACCATATGCTGAAGTGTTGCCTAATTTAAGTCTGGAAATTGGATTAGGTATGTTTGTTCTACAATATTCCAGCAGCCAAAAATACAGGAAGAAGGAAAGAGGATAAATTAGAAATAAGTAATTTATGGAAGACTTACAGAGGAACTTTAATATGGCTTTCCAGTGATGAGTTACAATTTTGTATTTTATTTATAACTGATACTTACATAGTATTAAAATAAGGCACTTCCAAATGTGTTTTGTTCTGATGCCAAATGATACGTCCAAGTCTAATTTGAACGATTATTATCTTGAACTCAGAGACCAGAATTGCAGAAAAAGACATAAGGTAATATATTATGTATGTGGCTATGGCATGAACTATTTTAAGATACCAGACAAATTAAGAAGATCTGAGAGGTGTATTTCTGCTTTTTGGACTTTTGACAGTACCTTCTTTTCAGGTGCTGAAATCCATTTCCCTCACACATGTTTTCATAGTTGGGCTGTTGAAATGTCCTTGGAAAGGAGAATCAGTGCTGTTTGCACTGTCAAAAGATTGTTTTGATGTAATGTGAAAGTGCAAGGCTTTTAAGTGGCTTAAAGTGGCTTAAGTTGCTACATCTTCATAAGTTCCTCACCTTGTCATAGTCTGCTTGAATTTCTTGTAACTTACAATTACATCTTTGTACAAATACAGGCATTTGGCAAGAATTTCACAGGTGATTATTTTGTAAGCCACTAGGAGTTGATTAGTTTCAATTTGGCATTAAGGAAAAGCAGTTTAGTTAAGCCTGCTCCTTTCTGGACACTCAGACCTGTAGGGAATATAATTGTCTTCAGACCCTTTGCTCCAGGCTCATATCCACTATCAATTGACTTTAATTCTGACTGCTTCTTGAGATCTCTCTCTTTTGGCATGAGAAATAACCACCTCTTCATTTTGTCTTTGTTGAACTTTGTTGGCGAAAGCCCAGTATGAAGTTGTAGTTTTGCCTGGAAGGAGCCGAATAGCAAGGAAAGGTGGAGTAAATCTGGGAAGAAATTATTGTATGCAGACATTGCATGACTTTTTGTCCTGTCTCTTTGTGTTAAAACCCTTTCAATTTCTGGGTTAGATTAAAAAAATTTTGGTAACATTTGGTGGTTTGGGTGGTAGGATGTGTAGAATGCGGAAAAAAAGAAATTGACCCATTTTGTAGGAAAAGTTTGATGAAATGGTATATTTTCAGAACAGTTTCTTCAGACTCTTTAAAGGCATTTGAACAGAGCAATGCAATTTTTAAAGCAATGTTTAATAGTATAAAGCAGACTTTCCTGGTTGTACCACGAAAATTAAAGACAGTTCTAGTTGTTAATCTGTTCTATAGGTAGGTCTATATATAAACATATAGTAACTGAAAATACAGTGATAACTAAAACCCAGAATTCCAGCTCCTTACTAGTATCCTGATTTTGAGAGCCTTCAGAATTGTTTTGTGAACACCGTGCATCACTTTCTTGGGAGAGAGCTTCCTCTTCAGACTGCCTCCCTGAGCTGTTTTTAAAAAGCATCTTAGTATCAGTACCTCACAGCAGTCAACTGCAAGACCCAAATGTATTTCTTCTGTGTTGTCTTTATGCAAACTCTTGCTTGAGTATTAAAATTTTAGTGCTTTTTTGAGGTTGTGGTAGGGAAAAAAATTCTGCCCAGCTATATTTTCTCCATTTTTTATGCATCTTAGTGTTTTCAGTATGACTCATTGTAGGAAGACAGTTCTCTAGTGAGAGTGCTGTGTTTGTTTCCCTGTCTGCACTGGAATTTACTTACAGTCCTTCCATCCTTCTACAGTGTTCCAGTATTCTCTTTGCAGTGCTTGAGGGTTCAGGGAAGGAGGAATTAAGTTTGCAGAGGAAGGATAGTGCACTTCCCCTGTGTTCAGAGCTCAGCTGTGTAAGTGCCTGGACAACTTGACCTAATAAAACATGCTCTGAGAAGGGATGGGACTGGGGATGCCGAGAAGTTCCTTCCAACCTATATTATTCTTCCACTTTATAGAATCTGAGGGTGGAGGAGGAGCAGAGACAGGAATGAATACACATGAGCCAACAAGTTGCCAAGCTCAGCTGTGTATGATCTAGCTCTAACACAATGCATTTCAGAGGTAGGATGACTTGGACAAAACCTGGTTTGGCCATCCTGTGCCTAGGGGTTTAAGCCTTGCTCGCTCTTTAGTATCACCTTTCTTTGCAAAGTTGGTTTGGAGAAAGAGGCAAGAACATTTTGTAATTGTAGGCATCTGTGTGTAACATCCGTGTTGAAATCAAGGATGGAGTTACTTTAATTTCAGATTAAGAATTTCCTCTATATGTCATACCTGAATTTGCACACATATAGCTGAATGGCTGTGAACAGTACAAGTATGTATGCTGTTATACAAGTCTTCACAAATTGCTGGAATTATACATGCTACAGATACAATTAAGAATAAGAAATCGGTGAGTATGACTTTGTCAGCAGTAAAATGTGGAGTAAATACTTAGTTATGCATATGCAAGATGTTCAAAATTGATCTGCTTTTTACAAATATAACTGAATTTATGACTGTAGTTTAAATATCTTGCAGACTGCTGAAATCAGAAATGTTTCCCAGAAATGTAAAGAGAAACAAGATGCTCTGGAGATGAAAGACAAACAGGTAAGAGCCTTGCTCTTGGTGGCTTTTCTTGGTGTTTTGGGGTTTTTTGTCTGCTCTTCTGTTAGCAGAGTTAGTTAGCAGAGTTAGAAGAGGCAGATTTCTGTGAAGGTGCTGCAAGTGCTTGCACTTTTCACTCCCACCAGCACACAATGGATCTTTAGAACTTGTCAGTCAAACAGGAATTACTAAGGGAGAGGTATTTATACTGCATAAAATAAGTTGCCTTAGGGAGTAGACAATGAGTCGGTATATGTACATAGATAGATAGATGTAGATAAATACAGACATGCTGTTTGTGATAGGCTTTCCTTGAAAAGCTACAGCCTCTGTAGTGGTTCACTAAGCACTAAGCATGCCCTCTAAGTGAGAGTGTTGCTTCTAAGGATGTACATCCTGCATCTTGTAAAAAGAAACATCTTGCAAGGATGTGTTGTGAAACAGAGTCTTGTCTAAGTACTTGGTCAAGAAATGTGAAATACATAAGGATGCAGAGTCCAAACTTCAGAGTTGTGTTTGGGCTATAGGTTTTACTTCATCATAAACTAAACTTCAGATGTATTAAGCAACTGTTAAGCAATTCATTAACCTATAAGCTTCTGCTTTTGTGAAAATGAAGGAACGTCAAAAATTTATTTATAGGCTTGATTGTATTTTTGCTTATGTTCTTCAGCTGCCATAGTGCTATTGGAACTGTGTCATACTGCTGCTGGAAATGTAACAGACTCTTGGGGTTTGGGTGCATGATTATGTCAGCATTTAATAGCAGCTGCATAGGTATCCCTAGGTATTTGTTGTAGGTCGTGTATACCAAACTCCTTTCTTGTTGGAAATACTCAACATTTTTAGATTGAAGAAATCAATCAAGCATTCAGAATGAAGAAAGATGAAGAAGCAAACAGGCAGAAGAAAATATATCAAACTCAAAAAATAATAGAGGAGTGGAAGAGTGAGCTGGATACAATGTCAGTCTGCGAGAATCTTCAGCCACAAATTGATGCTGTTAATATTGAGCTGAAAAAACTACAAGAAGAAAGGGCAAATATTGATAATGATATCAGTGATCTGAGAGCAGAAAGGAACAACCAACAGCGGGAAGAGAAAAGTAAGTTACTTGAGGGTTTTTTGTCAATTTATTTTACTATTTTAATGACTGTACAGAATCTATTTGTCCTGCTGTAGTGAAATAATTTGAGGCATTTATCTCAGTCTCATAGTTGGCTTACTTGTATAGCAAGTCCTCTTTCTTGCTACCAGTTTTATTAAAAGTAGCAAACACTTTCAAAATTAAACAAGAAGATTAAAAAGTAACAATTGACCTTAAGACTATCCTTCAAAAACTCGGTATTTCTGATCTCTGCGTAAGGAGACTCCCTTTCACAGTTTGGAGGTTTGGGAGATTTTTTTTGTTATAAAGGAAGGTGTATAGTTTGCAGGCTGTGAAAAACAATCCCAAACCTGATGGAGAAAACAGTTTGCTTTGAAGATGCAGTATTTTAGCTACTTCATATATTAAATACAATAATTAGCTGCTGATGCCGCATTTGTCCTTCCCAGACGTACTTTAGCTAACCTTAATTCCAGAATTTCTTTACATTAGTCTGGGATTTGCAATTAGTCTTTTCTAGGAAATTAAATGAAATTTAAAACTTGAAGCTTGGCAGATGGCAAGGGAATTGTATACATATTCCTCAGTGAATGCTCATTTGCACATACCTGTCTTGCTCTTAACTTGCCATAGAATCCAAGAAGAAACTGAGGTAGAGAGCCCAAGTGACCTGGAGAAGGAGACACTTAATATTTTATCTTGAACAACATAAAATTCCCTGGTTTTGATCTCTGTCTCTTCTGAACAGCAAATGCTTTCATGCACAATCAGTTGTCACACATTTTGGTTTTTGCCAGAATGAAATAACAGATATTTCACATTACTAGTCCTACTGTCTCTTTCCTCTGGGAATGTTTTTGGTTTTAAGTACAAAGGTAGAACAGGTCTTGAAAAAACACACTTTTAGGGAAAAATTCCTGTGTTTTTACTGTGCCTACCATATTTTGTTATTCTTTGGGTAAGTTTTTAATTCTGTTTTAGATTTTAAGCTTTAATAGTTCTTAAGATTTTTTCAGAAGCAGCAGCATCTCAATTCTGGAAGAGAAACTTTGTTCTTACCATTTACTGACAACCTTGTTTTTGGAGGAATTTAGTCAGTAGATACTAGAAAATACTGTTATAATGTGTACTTGTTGTGGACTCTGTTTAAGAAACTGCCTTAAATTACAGGAATAATTGATCGCCTTGGACAACTTAATAATATAATGCATATGAAGGAAGAGAACCTTAAAATGAGATTCCAAGACACACACTCTGCTCTTATGTGGCTAAGAAACAACAAAGACAAGTTTAAAAAAAAATCTTGTGAACCCATGATGCTTGAAGTAAGGAGATTTACTTGCATACCACTCTGTTAATGGTTAGATTATTTATGTCTTGCAAGGCTTTGAGAATGGCTTGAAGACTTCTAAGATACATCTTGGAATGTTCTGCCAAGTACATGCAGGGTATTCATAATTAGAATTCTATAGGCAATGTAGTAATTGAGTAAGGTGGGATGGATCCTTTCCTCCTCAAGATGATGCATGTTGCAGGTTTGCTCTAAGGTGCAGCCATTTATTATCCAATCTTACTACTTAAGACTAAAGTAGTTCTTAGTTGCTGCTTAAAAAAGCAGTGGTAGTTGCCAGTTAAGTATCTCCCCTTAAAGCACAACCCACTCAGTTGTGGTTACTCTCTCTGTGAACTCTTGAGTGTTTTTTGGTTTGCTCTACCCAGCCATGTAGAGACAGAGAAATCTATTGCTAGTTTTGTTTTGTGTTTCAGATTGGTTTGATAGCTGCTATAATAGCTGGGAATAGCAGGGCTACATTTTCAAAGAAGATATTACTTTTTTTAGTGCATTCCTCCTCTTGCAGTATATGCTCCATGTAATGTGAAGAGAATAAAGATCTCCAGTTGCACTTCTTTAAAGAGTTGCAAACTCACTTAACAATGTAATGTTGCAATTTAAATTAGTATATTAGAATATTTATATGCAAATTCTTACACTTTATATGTGTACTAGGACTGCTCAAAGTTGCTTTTGTTTAGAATAGAATCCCAAATATTTCTTGTTATTACCAGAACTTTAAGTACTTCCTGAAAGACCACATGAAGATGATTTTATAAATGCCTCAGTGAGGTAATATACTTTTACTTAAGGCCTCATTAACATCAATTGATATGTGGATTTGTTTTTCTCTGTGTTGAGAAAGCAGTCAGGCCCCAGGCAGCTGCTCACTCACTGCCTCACCTGCAGAATTGGGTAGAGAATCAGAAGAGTAAAAGTTTAGACAACTCGTGGGGTGAGATAAAGACAATTTAATAGGGAAAGCAAAAACCATGCACGTGAGGCAAGCAAAACAAGTAATTAAGTCACCATTTCCCATGGGGGGACAGGTGTTCAGCCATCTTCAGGAGAACAGAGCCCCATCACATGTGACAGGGACTTGGTGTCCTGCTTTTGGCCAAGGAGAGGGTTAAATTTTTTGTAATGCTTGAGAGGATGTGTGGCCAGCCACTATTTTGTTCCATATCAGCTCATCTCATTGCTAGGAGTGGAGGAAAGGGCCTCTTGCTTTTGAGAATGGCATCCCTTTCAGGCTGGGTGAAGTCAGGGTGTGGAAGAGGCAGTCAGTATTTGTTGGGGACTTTTGGGGTAAATTGTTGGTCTTACACATTTTGTTATTAAAATTCTTGCCATTATATGTTGCTTTCTTACCTTATTGCTGTTTCCTCCAATTTCTTCATTCCATCCTGCTGGAGCAGGAAGCAGGGAGAGGACAGGGGGAGCGAGCACTGGCATGGTTTTAGTGGGCCTTCTAAATTAAAGAGTACTATTCCTAAACCATGATATTTGGGGAGCCATCACTCCAAATGTCCCCCTTCCTTCTCCTTCCTCTCACGGTATATACTAAGCATGATGATCTGGAATATCCCTGTAGTCAGTTTGGGTCACCTCTTGTGGCTCTGTTTCCTCCCACTCTCCCATGCCCCTCTCTCTTACCATTGTGGCAGCACGAAGAGCAGAAAAGGCCTTGGCTCTGTGTAACCTCTGCTCAGCAATAACAACTGTCTTTGTATTATGAACCCTCTGTTCAGCACAAACCTAAAACAGCCCCATGACAGCCACTGTGGAGAAAATTAACTCTACCTCAGCCAAAACCAGTACACTTTGATATTGTATCTCATGTGCTTAAAAATTCCAGCTGTCAAATTGCTGTTAACTGTACCCAGCCAACTTGAGATTATTAAATTGCATAGTTCCATGTAATTTAGCCTTTTTGTGCCATGTATAGTAACATAATGTCTAATTACTAGTGAAAGTTAACTGAAAAACCCAAACATTAACATTTCGTTCAGATTTGGAAAGCTTTATCCATTCTAAGTGTGTGGGTTAGGAATTCAAAGACACCTCAGATTGAGGAATGTGGTGTTTTCTGTTGCTAATTGAAAAATTACTTGTGCTGGAGCAGAGCCATTAGACATGAGATGGGAATTGCAATTTTAAGGTCAGGATGGAGCAGAAGAGGAAGAGGTAGTTTGGTAAGAGATGGTGGTAACTTCGGGAGTGCTGAAAAAGGATATGGATGGCTAAAAATTAAGCACAATGACCTATGACTTACTGTGGATTTCTTCCCTAGAGAATTGGTTGCAAAAAAGGCAGGGAATATATTTTTAAAGACATAGTTCTTGTTTTCATTAAACGTAGGTGTGAATATCATCTTGACTATTTAAAATTATTTTGGGGGTGGTAAGTGCAATTGTATTAAATCACTTGTTCATTACCTTTCTTTATTAGATCAATGTGAAAGACAGTAGACATGCTAAATACATTGAAAATCACATTTCAACCAATGACATGAGGGCTTTTGTTTTTGAGTGTCAAGAAGATATGGAAACATTTCTGATGGAGGTAAGTTGGCAGCAATTATTAAGTACTGAAGTAGAAGCCCTGAACTTGGGAGTCTACCAAGTAAATCTGTATGACAATGGTAGATACTCAGAATTAAGGTTTTCTTAAAGCTTAGACTAACTGGAAGGATGCAGGAATATTAAGAAAATGTGTTCTTTTAGATTGTCTTCCGTGGAAAGGCAGTAATCACTTAAATAGAAAATACTGTATACAAGGAAATGGCTAGAGCAGAAATCCACAAATTTAGTACCAAAATTTTCCAGTGCCCTTTGACTGAAGAGGCAGTAGAGCATGTTTTGTGATATGCAGTAGTCCAAGCAGCAAATCAAGCTTGTATTTTCTTAATACTGCTGTCTCCTGAATCAGTGAGGGGATTGTTCCTTTTGAAAGCCAGGCAGATGATGCAGGAGGAAAAAGCCAGAAAATATGATATTAAACTGTCACAATGCTTCCCAACTACAGTCCACACAACAGTGTATTTTGTGACAAAGTGTCCTGCAATTTTTGAAGACTCATCCACTCTTCACAGAACCTAATCACTTTTTTATACCTGAACAATAGTGGTGATCTCTCAAGTTCTGAGGGCTTATCTTGCTTGTGTGGCTGTAGAACTCAGTTCAAGGCTGCTTTAACCTTGCTTTACCTGCAAGACTGCTCAACTGGGCTTTCACTTTTATGGTCAGCTCTTTAGACTGAGCACTTGGCTCTGGATTTCTTTGATTGCTTTTATTTTCTCTAGCACATAGTGATTTCAGAGACATTTGTAGTTTGCTTTTAGAGAACTTGGTTATTTCTGAGCCAGAGTGAATTTGTGAGTTCTTCCAGAGGTCATCAGTTTAAAATAATTCTGAAGCTGTGAATCAGTAATTAATATTTTATTTGCATATGGTGAATTATTCTGATCTTTACCAAATAATCTAATATAATCTAAATATAGGTGCGTGATCGTCAGAAACTAAGAGTGAATGCTGTATGTGCCCCTGCTGAATCATGTGCTGAAAATT